>OY757908.1:131673475-132031535 GCA_963585895.1 Sepioteuthis lessoniana
ATATTTTCAAGAAATTCAGAATTCAAATTGCCTCACCATTTGCCTGCTTTATCTAACTGACTACTTTTTTGTAGGATTATTTAAAGGTTCATACTCAAGGTTTCTGTGGTTAATCTTATGTCTGCATGAATTTTATTCGTGAATTATATATATATATATATATATATATATATAATTCACGAATAAAATTCATGTCTTATGTCTGCATGAATTTTATTCGTGAATTATATATATATATATATATATATATATAATTCACGAATAAAATTCATGCAGACATAAGATTAACCACAGAAACCTTGAGTAAAGTTATGAAAAATGCTCAAATTAGGGTGAAATTATTTCATCAGTGAAAATGGAGACCATCTGCAAGTTATCATTTTTCACAAATTGATAAAAATATATTATATGATAAAATAATTATGATAAAGACTTTAAAAATGGTACTTGATACCTCCTTGCTTAACACTCAGCAATGTAAGGTATGTATCAAGGTTAAAGTGGAGCAATCCAGGGAAAAGAGTTGCACACTCCTCTATGCCTTGGTGTTGTAGCTATTGAAAAGGGAGCCTTCTGGTCACACTTGACTAAAGGAGACAACTTTACTTTTACTTATTTTATGACTCAAAAGATTAAATGATCAATTTTTTTCATGTGTTAGTTTTTTATCGGTCACCCTGTACATATATATATAAATATAAATACAGCTGAAGAAGAAAATACTTTTCATCCAGTCAATGGATATGCTATTCCACCCATGTATATATATATATACTGTCATCCACAGACAGATTGTTTTGTTGTATCACAACCCTTCAGTGTGGTTAGACACGCAAGACACTTTAAGATGGGATCAAAACCCGCCTATCTTTGCATCAGGCTGATGACATTCCCCTAAGCCAGTATGTGAAACTTATAGATTTGTCATCTTGGACTTGTGGAGTCTTCATCATCAAGTCACACTGACAACATGGATTCCCATGATTCTCTCTGCTTATCCATTCCTATCATATATCACTCCTGGTAGGTCATCCACATTGCTTCTTATGTCAGCACAGAGCTACTTTATGTATATCTTTGCCGCTCAGTCAACACTGGCATATTCATCTTTAGGAGTCCATCAATCTCATCATCAAAGTTCTCTTTTGCCCTTATAGGCAGAGTCTTAAGAAGTTCAAATCTAATAAAAGCAATTGAAAACCTTACAAATGCTTATCATTATAGAAAACTGAATTGATAACCCGAGTTCAAAACCTCAACAAGACTGCTTGTGTTTCACTTCCCACTAATGCCCTTCGGAAAGGAAAAAATCCATTTGTTCTCTCCCCAGCAATGGGTAAAACAGGAGGACAAACTGAGTTCTTTAGCCTTGGTTAGGCAACCAATCTAAGAAAAAGAAAACTCTGAATTCAAACTAGCTGTACACTACTAATAAATTAACCTTGTATCACATCCTACCTCTGACGGAGTGTTCAGTAAGTTTTTATTTTGTGTAAATTGGTCATTGTATAGTTATTTATTGGCAATACTATACATATGCACATAGTTTCCGTTAGACACAAACATATTTAAATGCATAGATATATATATACATATATGTAAATATTTATTTTAAGATTTTTAGAGGTATGCTGTATGTAAAGAGCTTATACTGGCACATGATCATTTATTTATGAGTTTTACTCTATATGAGAAATAGAAAGAGATCAAGAGATGTAAGTATCCAGCCCTCTTGTTCTCTTTCCTCTATTATCCGATATTATAAGTAATACTTTTCATTACTATAACATAATGTTTATATATCCAAATCTTATGACACAGGACAATATATAAGAACAAAATATCTGTTTGTCAATATTTGAAAAAATCTCTTGTCTGTTTTTTTTTTCTTTCATCATGGTTCATAGCAGGATACATACATATTAAGAAGCACAGTATTTTATATATTAGATTCAGTAAAACAAATTGTGAAATACAATCAAAAGTATATATACTAGTTAAAGATAATAAAGGTTTTACAAATAATTTCAGTAAAATAATCATATTCCTTGGGATTTAATGTTAGATGACATTACCAATAGAGGTTCTGTGAAACTTAAAACAAAATGAAAATATAAATAAAGAAATAGACATTAATCTTAACTTTTTTTTCAGGCTGGAAATTATCAGATTTCCAGAATAAAATAAAAGTTGATAGACCAAAAATATAATTGGTAAATAACAGACTTTTGATTCAGTTAGATTAACATATATAATTACATATTTCATTTCTGCTGAAAACCATTTTACAATTGTTCTTTTCCTGGGAACGATAGAAAAAATCCAAGCAGTAAGGGAGAATGGTACATCTTTCTTCACAATCTTTATATTCATTGGCTTTAAAATCAAGACCTAAAATAGAAGAGAATGAACATCAAGTTTAAAAAGACATTCAATATTTCAACAGACATTAAACACAATAAATAAATTGCATGTATATTTTTGAATTACATTTCCTACCACTTTCATTCTGTAAGTTATTTTAAATTATTTTTTCAAATTATGAGACATCTTGCAGATTACAGTGGTATCAACAATTAATTATTGTCTTTGCATGTTTCTCTTATCTGAGGATCATAACTCCTTAACATTATTTGAATGATGGATAACAACTTAGACACTTGTAACAAGACAAATGTATTATGGTATAACATTTCCTGTTGGAACAATGAAAGAACAATTCATGATGAATAAACAAGAACATTTTTTTGCCTGAGCAAATTTAACAGTTTAAATCCAGAAATTACATAAAATACCAAAAAAAGTACATAAAGATATTATGTTAAGAAATGTCCTATTGGGATTGGGATGAATCTTTTGTATATATTGTGTGTTTGAGCAGATTTTTTTGGAGTGAGTTTTATTAGCCTTTTGTTTGTAAGTGACATTCCAAATAAAGATGAAGGATGTTTAAGGATTGTCCAAAATTTCTATTATGGTCTGACTACAAGAACTTTTGACTTTCATTGGTTATTGTTGAGGGTTTGGATGTGACCATGCCATGGATTATGAGAGGTCAGGATCACAAGACCAAGTACCATAGATTATGAGATGTTTTGTTTGATTATTGAATATTTTGAATGAGACCATTCCTCACATGCAGTTGACGCCATATCTAAAATGCTGCCCGTTGGTACTGGTTTGAATATGTAGACTTCACAGGTCAGGATCACAAGACCAAGACTCGTGAAGGCAGTGAATAATACACCTGTGTTGGATGCATTTAAGTACAGCAGGTATAGTAGTGTAGTAATTAATTAACGAAGACCAAGATTTATCTTCTTTTGAGACTAATTTCTTGTAAGACTAATAAAAATCATTCACATATTTTAAGATAGTTTGTGGGGAGATCTGTTCATGAGTGTTATTATCATCAAGTAAATCCATTAGTTTCTGGTTATAGATAGAAGAATCCATAACAACAACAACAACAACACCTTTGTCAGAAGGCAATATAATAATAGTGTTTTTAGAAAATAGAGTCTTTCAGGCTGCTAAATATCTCATTAGCGGGGTCTGTTCATCAGTTTGGTAATCAGGAGAAGCAGCGATTACGCCTTGTACAAAAACTTAGTGGAAATCAGTCATGATGTCTGTAATTCATATCAATCAGTTTTCCCATATGATTTTTGATTCTGGTAGTGTATTTTAATCTGAAACTAAGGGCATCCGTCTCCACTTGTCTTAACATCAAATCTCTATACACGAACATACCAGTTGATAACTGTATTGAATGTTTAGAAAATCACCTTTGAAAAACAAACACTATATTACCCCTACCCATCTTTAAATTGATTAAAATCTCTACCTTATATATATATATATATATATATATAAGGGAAGTGCTAATTTGTGTATATTGTGTATCAGTTGGAAGTCTATGGTTGTGGACCTAACAATAGGAACATTATCAGAAATGTTAAAAAGCTATATATAGGTTCCACACAGGGTCCTTTCATAAAGTAGTTTCGCACACACAATGTACATAGACATAAAACTAGTTTATCTAATTACATGTGGGAAAAGAAAAAAAAAACGTAGGTACAGATCCCATGTTAAAATGGGAGATAGAAAAAAATCCAGTAAGTATAAAGCAGGGGATAAATATTGCAGTTTATGTATGGAGGAAGCATATTCCTCTTTTGAGGATGTGTCCTCCGATCACCGAATTGTCACGGCAAAGATATGTAATATAATGGTGGAGGGATTTCGTTTTATATATCTTGCCTTTGGGTTTAGTTAGGCTGAGAACCTTTCAGCTCAGTGCATGGATTAGTTAGGTGCAAACATGAGTGCAGGTGTTCACGCGCATGCGGAGCAGATGTATTATTCAGAGATATCACAATAGAAACTCCAGATGGGAAACGGGGCTTGGAAGTGCGAATGACATCACGCACCAGAAACGTGCGCGGAGGATTTGGGAGATTTAAGAAAAGTCAGTTTGTTGGGTTCCTGCGTCCGAACGGGAGCATTGGGTTTTAGCGTCCGAGGAAGACAGTTGACTTTCGGAGCTCGCCGAGGCCTTGCGGCAGGTGTCACACGTGGTGGTGGTGGGGGGCAGATGGAAAAGTCTGCATAGAAAGATTGTGTCTCTCTCCTCATGTCAAAAAACCTCAAAGGTAATAAAAAGTTTCATACCTGAACTAAGAAGTCGTAAAGTTTTTCGTATTTTGGGATTCCTATGTTATATATATATGTGCGTTATGAACATTATGAACGTTTTACGTACCAGTATGGATGTGTCTATTTCACATATTCATATCTGGCTATGTTACAGATATGACTGAGCCTACGAAGGAATGCGGCCCGAACAACAACAACCGTGCTCTATGACTGGACACAGCTTAATAACAGGGTTATTAAATATAAATATATGATAGCACAAAGAAACAAATTTGATGCACTTCAGGAGATATCAGAAACACCTACTCTGAAGGATGAATATAAGAACTTCGTCAATGCTCATTTTGAAGCGGCAGTAGAATGCATACCAACTAAACAATGACCTAAACCTAGAGTCTCATGGGAGACATTAGTGGTTAGAAAAAAGCGTGCAGACATAAAAACTGTTTCCCAATGCAATTGGAGGAACCCAACAATATCAATGCTCAGTAACTTAAGAAGGCACAAAATGAATTGACTAACGGATACCTAAAAGAACAAAAAGAATACATACAAAATCAGAGAAGATTAGAGATTTGGTTCAAGATAGACAATCAAGGGTAGCATAGCAGACAATAAACAAAGTGAGCAATAGGAAGTGTACTGCGAAAGCTAAACTGAAAGCTACCAACCAAGAAGAACGAATACACCTGTGGAAATAACATTTCCAGAATTTACTTGGAAAACCTCCAAAGGTTACGAATGAACCAATCACGAAAATTATTAGATATCAACTAGACATCAAAATAGGACAGTTTATGCAAGAAGAACTCGACTCAGTACTAAGAAAAATTCAAATTAGGAAAGCAACAGGGCTTAATGAAATACCCCCTGAAGTGTGGAAGACCAGGGAATTTGATGACATACTGCTCCGACACTGTAATGCCGTATATCATCCAAACACAATAGACAGATGGACAAAGGGATGCATCCTCTCCTTCCCTAAGAAGGATGTCTTGGATTAGCCAAGAACTACCGAGGTATAACCCTTATATCCATTGTGGCCAAGATCTACAATGCTCTACAACGCAACAGCATAGAACCGAAAACTGAGAAAATACTTAGGAAGAACCAAAATGGCTTTCGGAGAAATCGATCCATGACATCACAAATTTTGACTATCCGTCGAATTCTAGAAGGTGTACGCACAAAAAACCAAGAGGTAACAATATCATTTGTTGACTTCTCCAAGGCCTTTGACTCCATATACAGGGGGAAGATGGAGCAAATACTTGTCATTAACGGCCTATCCAAAGAAATCGTCGCAGCCATAATGATGCAATATAAAAACATGAAAGTAAAAGTCCATTAACCAGATGGAGACACAGACTACTTTGATATTATAGCAGGTGTGCTACAAAGAGACCCATTAGCCTCATACCTCTTTATCATCTGCCTTGACTACGTGCTTAGAACGTCTATTGATTTAATGAAAGAAAACGGTTTCGAGCTGACGAAGGAAAGAAGCAGAAGATACCCTCGCACAAACAATTATGGATGTGGACTAAACCAATGGCATAGCACTTCTGGCAAATACACACGCCCGGGCCGAAACCCTGCTACATAGTCTGGAACGAGCAGCTGGTGGCATAGGCCTCCATGTCAATGCAGACAAGACGGAATACATGTGCTTTAACCAAAGCGGCGACGTCTCCACTCTAAAATGTGGGCCTTTGAAACTAGTGGACGAGTTTACCTACCTAGGAAGCAGTGTCTCATCAACCGAGAAAGACATCAACACGTGACTAGCAAAGGCATGGACAGCTATCAATAGGCTATCGGTCATATGGAAGTCAGACCTGACTGATAAAATAAAGCGCAGTTTTTTCCAAGCAATGGTCATGTCGATACTGCTATATGGATTCAATACATGGATGCTAACAAAACGTTAGGAGGAAAAGCTTGTCGGCAATTACACAAGAATGCTGCGAGCAATATTGAAAAAGTCCCGGAAGCAACACCCTACAAAGCAGCAGCTATGCGGCCACCTACCACCCAAACTACCAAAGCTAGACGAACCAGACATGTGGCACTCTGCTGGAGAAGTAAGGACGAACTCATAAGCGATATACTCCTGGGGACCCCTTCACATAGACGTGCAAATGTAGGACGACCAGCTAGAAACTATATACAACAGCTCTGTACCGATACAGGATGTAGCCTTGAAGAGCTCCCGGGAAGGATGGACAATAGAGAAGGGTGGTGAGAAAGAATCAGAGAGATCCGTGCTGGCAGCGTGACGTTATAATCATGATGATGATGTATGAAGGAGAAACTTTCCATAGCTTCCTATAATAATCCCAAAGAATTACTAAATCAAAGGTCAGAAATACTTAATGTTTGTCGCCACATAAAAATTTGGCTTCTTTGTTGATAGTCACAATTTATTTTATCTTATTCATTACTTTTTATTTTCATTTATCTATCTATTTATCTGATAAAAATAAGTGGAAAAGTGAATAAACCAAATACTTACAACGAGTTTAGTGGTAATATTTTGTTCTTTATTAACAGAACTTTATCAGACTAAACATTTTTTGCATTTTTCTACTAGTAAACTATATCAGAATAGAGAGTGGTTAATTTTTTTTTTTTTTTAAACTGAGACATTTTTTTACTCAATACAACAATGCTATGAACGATTTTTTTTTCTTGAATTTCTTTTTCTTTTCTCTTTTTCTTTCTTTTTCCGCCCAGCGGTTAGAGTGTTCGCCAATGGCCCGGGAGACCTGGGTTCAATCCCAGGTCGAGTCATACCAAAGACTTTAAAAATGGAACTTGATACCACCTTGCTTAACACTCAGCATTATAAGGTACGGTTCAAGGGTAAAGTGGAGCAATCCTGGGAATGGAGTAGCGCCCTCCCCTACACCTTGGTGTAGTAGCTATCGAAAAGGGAGCCTTCGGGTCACCCTCGACTATGGTCGCTAACTTTACTTACTTTACTTACTTACTATTATAGTTAATGTTTTTGATGAAACAGGATACACCTGAACGCCTGCCCCTTTCATTTCCTCTTTCTTTTTCTCTAAAAACTCTCCTCTCCTCATATTTCCCTCCTTCTCACTGAAATGAATCCACCTCTATCTGGTCAAATCTCTGATGTAACCCAATACACTTAGTACCACCTAGCCTCAACCATCTACCCAGGCGAACTCAATCAAAACCAAATTAAGCCCTACCACCATCACTCAAACCTGTATCTATTTCCCTCCTTACTCTTCCCCTATGTGTCTCTTGTTTTTAGACCCTTTCCCTCCCTTTATACCTTTTTACATTCTCCTTTAGTTTATCTATTTCTTCAATTGCTAAAATGTAGAAAAGCACAAAAATGTTTAGTCTGATGAAGTTCTTCTGTTAATAAAGAACAAAATATTACCACTAAACCAGTTGTGTTTGATTTATCCACTGTTCCACTTATTTTCATCATCTTGTTAGATTCATTTCTCCGTAAATATGTAGGGAATAAATAAATAAATAAAAATTTTAATTGAATTAAAATAATCATTAAAATATTCAGAAACTCCCAGAGGCCTCTGGCGGAAAGAGGGACGATGCATGCGCAAAGAAAAGGGACCGTTCCGACAAAAGGAGGAAACTCATTCTCTTTCAGCGGAGTGACAACATCTAAATTTCCCTAGATGCTTGTGGAAGGCCACATGGCCGCTCTAAAGTGCCACGTTGGCTAACCTTTCTCTAGTAGCAGCCGTCTCGGCTAACAGTATACCAAAATATAAAAAGTATCAAAATGGACCTATCGAACTACGAATAAAACACTGGACTTAGACAAACTCCCAAAAGCAACTAACACCTCGCTTAAGCTTAATATACCGAATACGTTGTTAAAGCTTTAAATACCGAATAAGGGCACATATATACCCAAGAAACGACTAACGCATTTTTAACACCTTAACTGGGGGATTCAACCATTTCAATTGTATTCAGGAAAAATTTCCTCGCCCATTGAATGGTTGTTGAACCCAGAAATTAAGGAAAAATATAAAATATGTCTTCGTCTCATATCTGTTACTATCTTCTTTCATATAATTCTTTTATGGCCTTCTTATCCAAGAAGCTACACCAGCAAGCCAACGTGGGGTAAAAATAGAATAACCTCAGGATGGAGTCAAATAGCAAACGGCAACACAGCATGCCCTATGACTCCATATATATATATATATATATATATATATATATAGTTATTTATTTAATTATTCTTTATGCTAATTTCATTCTTCTTAGCAGTGTTTTTAATCAATAAAAATGTAGTTTGGCCCAATCCTCCCAGAGTCGGAAATGTTTTGGTGAAATCTAGGTAGATTTTTTTCTGACTTTGCAGAAATTCACATATATATAAATATTTTATAAAATTGAAAGAAAAAAATTCAATTTTGTGGTTACAGTATAAATCTATTTCGGGTCTATAAAATGACCCTCTTCAGATGTAGAAAAAGAGAAAAATACAGTTGTGTATTTGAATATAATCTAGGTAGGTTTACGTTGCGTCCGTCGAGATGAGAAGTTTTAAAAATTAAACAAAAGTGATAAAAAATATGAATATTTCTTTTGAATTATTTACTTTGTGATTTTCCTAAATACTTTTAACATTTGGTAATTTTCTGGGGAAAAGTTTTCATGAAGAATATTTTTTTAGAAAGTTTATAAAATAGTTGATTTGCTATAAGCGACGAAAAATGAACTTGTGACGTTGAACATCCATTCGTTGAATGAAAATTATTTTCAGGTATTCAAGTATATTCAACTGAACTTATATGATCGCTACTATTGTAGACATCCGGCAGGGAGCTCTCCATTTGAGAGTTATATGTTAAGCATGGAAAGGATATGTTTCAAATTAGCAATGACGACTTCGGTAAGGCATTTGTATATTTAAGTATTTGGGTCAACGCATATCTGCTCATTTTATTTTAAAGTGGTATTTTGACGATCGTTTAGTATGATGTTAAAGCCATTTGGGGTCAATATTTGATGACAATTTTTCTGTTTATTATTATGCATTTTTAATATTGCAGTCATATTGTCCAATGCGTCAAATACACACACTCATGTATAAATATATATAATGAGAGTGTGGTAAAAGTTTTATAACCAAATCAAATTTGGTATATGTGGGTAAACTTGGAAGGTCTGCGTCAGAAAGAAAGAAATATGTGAAAGGTCTCCAAGATCAAGCACAATCTGCAAATAAGGTATTTATGCATTGTGTTAAGAAAGCAAAAAAGTTTTGAGATACAGGGTAGAACGATAAAATTGTCGTCCTAAAGAAAACAACACAATAGCTTTATTTTAAAACTTTTATTGAAAAAATTCAATGTAGCCGCCTTCAGCCTCAATCACCGCCTCGATACGGAGCCGGAACTGGGAGCGTGCCTTTTCCACTAGCGCCGGCGGGAGCTCGGCGAATACTCGGCGGATGGCGGCGATCAGGCTGGCTTTGGTGTTGTGGGAGGTCATGTTGGTGATGTTCTCGACGTAGAACCAAACGAAGTAGTCCAGCAGGTTCAGGTCGGGGGAGGAGGGGGCCTGACGGACTTGATTAGCCTGAGGTTCTTTGTCTTCTCAGTCAAGATCTGGCTTGTCTGGCGCCTGTAGGACCTACACTTCAAGTCCTCCTTCACACATGCATTCACAGTGGTTTGTGAGACGCCTAAACCCCTGGCAATCTGCCGAATAGGCCGCTGGGGAGTTTCATCAATGATTGTCAAGACCTTTTCGATGAACTCCTTGGTCCGGGTCTTCCTGGCGGTGTCCTCAGTCTTGGACTTCCGCTCCGCCACCTCCAAAGGGTCGTCCGATGCGTTGAGCTGTACCCTCCAGCGTTGAACCGTCCGAATTTGCATTTTGAGGGTGCTGGCAATAGTCCTGTTGTCATAACTTGGATCGGTTGAGAGCATCTCGCTTGTTTAACATTGTGTCACTTTCAGACATGATAGAAGGTTCCTATCGCTCTTGGGATTTGTACACAACTGGCCAAATAGTAGATGGTCTGCAACAAAAAAAGAAAACCGGTTTTCATTAAACGGAAATGGAATCATGTCGTCTTTTCTAGGGCGACAATTTTATCGTTCCACTCTGTATATATATATATATATATATATATATATATGTGTGTGTGTGTGTGTGTGTGTGTGTGTGTATATACTTGTAGGAATTAATTTATGTTAAATACATATGAAATATATGCTAACATTTTAACAAAGGAGATAAAGAGAAAAGGGAAAAGAATTTATAAAATATTTAACTTACTTGATTGCAAAGAATTTTGGGCGGAAGAGACAGATGGAGATTTGACTGTAATAGATAAATGAATAAAATTCATCCCGAGAAAATACCCAATATAATTCATCCTTTTCTTTGCATTAAAACAAACAGGGGCACACACGCGCATATGTAGATATAGATGTGTATATATAATTTAGAATAGCATAGACACAAAGTCACCGGTGCTTCGTTGCTGTCAGCTTCTAAACTATGTGATCATCAGACCAAATAGTTGGTCTAATAATTGAATAGATGAGAAACTGACATTCACCAAGGGTCACTGACTCTGTGTCTACACTATCCTAACATAGATATGCTCTATAACCGATATTGAGCACTCCCTATTTGTAAATATAATAAACTACTTTATATATATATATATATATATATATATATATATATATATATATATCAACAAAATAAGGCCTGTGAATATTCAAAGAATGAGTGCTCAATGCACGGCTATTTAATACAAAATATACCTGAAGAGCAAAATATATATTTTTGTTTAAAAAACAAGAAATTTAGAGAGAGTATTCCATCTGATGAGCTTGAATAAGTGAAATAAATTTATTATGGAAATGGAATACTATTTCTAAATTTCTTGTTTTTTGAACGAATATATATATATATATATATATATATAGTTGATTTGGCATCACTTATCTGTGGCATGAATTGTTGGCCCATTGGTAGAAGTTCGGTTTCTGAATTCTGGGGTTGCTGATTCGATCTCTAGTGGTGGAGATTATGGTATGCACTGCTGATGAGACCCAATAAGGTCGAAACAGCTGCTCAGTGTTCCGTATTTCGCATATGGGTGTTTGCTGGATTTTCTGGTCATGGTAATTTAATTAATATAATATCAATTCCTCTATTATATATATAGGGTGACCCAAAAAAAAAAACAGAATTATTCTGCTTCATTTTTGTAGAAGTAATAAAAAAGTTTATGGGTTCTGTTTTGTTTTTTTGCGAGGGGTCACCCTGTAGTTAACGCAGGGTAAGTCCTTGCAGAGTAGTGGCAAACATGCTGGACTGAAACCTTGCAGTAAGCGAGTTTAATCTCCAGTCATACGATTACGTTCATTTTCAGACAAATATCCATGGGAAAGGTATGAAAGCCCGAATCTCTTTAGTTGTGGCTTAAATACTTCTTTTACAAGGATAGTTTTGGTATTCAATAACCTATAGAGGTGGATATGCCCTTAAACAAAAAAAAACGAAATCACTTAATACAAAGATTATTTGGGGACATTTTCTCAGGTGGTATATTCGATGCAATGGTTATTGGCAACACAGAAAATAGAATAATTTATCAAAAGTGCAATGAACTTTGCAAAATGAACTTCAAAATCAAAAATAAAATTAATAAAAATAAAATGAGCTTAATACCTATGTCTTAGGACAACCATAAAAAAGGGTCAAAGTTATCTCCCCTTGACCATTCAAGAGACAGTTCAACCCCATTTAATAGGGGCATGCTGGGATACAAAAAATAACAACAAAGTGGACACCATTCTTATGTGCATATTTTTTTACGACAACCATTTTACCTACGTGACCTTTATGGGGAGTTGAGAGCACAGATTGAATGCAACTGTTCCGTTCGAATATTTACCTACAAATGATTAACTTATTCCTAACTTTTAAACTTGTAGGACTGTTTTTGTAATTTGATTAAAACCATCCAATCAAAGCTTTGGTCTCAGATTGACTTACTTTGGACTTATCAACCACTGGAAATTATGTATATTTTAACACCTTATCTGGGAGAAGCGACTATTACCATTGGATTCAGGAAGAATTTCCACACCCACAGAATGGTTGTTGAACCCAGAAATAAAGTTGAGATTTAGATCTTAGTCTCTTTTCTTCCTTCCTTCAGGAATTCTTCCTTTGCAGCCTTCACAGGCTAAGAAGTCCATGAATTAAATCGGGTAAAGAAGAAAACCAAAGGAGTCAGGTATCTATACCCAAAACCAACTACCTAAAAACCTAATAACATCAACCAACAAAAACCTCGTTCCCCATAAAGGTTGCCTCTCCAAATCCTATGAAACTGATGAAAACATAGGAATGAATATTATTGGCTGTCAGTATCTGGTGTGTTCATTTTTATTTTTATTTTTCTCTGTTGTCACGGTTTATAGTTGGACATTGAAATGTACAATATATTATGTATAGATATGAGATTTAGTAAAACGAATTATGAAATACAATCGAAAGAAAATACGGAAAAAAGATAAAGAAAAAATTATCAATAAAATTACAGCATTCCTAAAAGTTTCTGTTAATGAAAATTTGAACCTAATATTAAAGGTTTACATATAATTAAAACTTCAAGCAAAAATATTAACAAATGAAAAATGATTTTATCTTCTTTTAAGCTAGAAATAATTGCTCCAAGACATTTGACAGAAAAAACTTCAAGTTCATTAATCAAAAATTAAAGCAGGAAATAATTATTTCCAGATGTTTGACAGAATAAAATTTTACATTGAACAGTTTTGATTCAGTGAAATGAAGACAATTGAAATACTAAAAAATTACTTACTTTCTTTTTCCCACTTTTGCTTATTGAAAAGCAGTACACAGTTTTGCTGTTCCCGAGAATTAAAGGAAAAGTCTATGCAGTAAACAAATGTCTTACATTTTAAATCACAGTCTTCATATTTATCTACCATGATGACGATACCTGAAATTAAAGCAAATTATTTGTAAAGAATGATTTGTTGGGAATGAATAAATAAATTTTTAAAAAATTAAATTAAATTTAAAAAAAAGAAAAAGAAAACTATTAAATTTGCTGAAACTCCCAAAGGTCCCTAACAGGAAAAGGAGATGACGCATGCGTAAAAGAAAAAAGGCATTCCTCTTGACAAAGGGGACCAGGCATCCTTTCTCTTTCGGGCAGTGCCCGTCGAACCAACAACACCGTTTTGCTGTCTGGTATTTGGGCACCACGCATACATCTTTGGACGTAACGTTGGTTAGCCCCTTTCACCCAATAGCAGCTCTCTCGGTCAGCATTATGCTGGAATATACAAGACCCGCAAATGAACTATAAACTAACCCTTACCGGACTTTGACAAACTTCCAAAAGAAAACTAAACTTTTTGGAATCCCGAAATACCAAATGAGCACAAATACATACATGAAACGATTAACGTATTTTTGACACCTTAACTGGGGAATTCAACCATTTCAATGTATTCAGGAAAAACTCCCTCATCCATGGAATGGTTGTTGAACCCAGTAAATAAAGGAAAGTATAAAAGAAACGCCTTCGTCTCTTATCTGTTGCTGTTTTTTCTTTTAAATAATTCTTTTGGGACTTTCTTGGGCAAGGCATTACACCGACTAATCAATGTGGGGGTAAAATAAAATAACCAAAATATTGAGTTAGATATTCAAACGGCAACACAGCCTTGCCCTTTGCCTGTGACTTTCAGCCCAACCCCACAGATTCATCAATTTAAAGTGTCAAGTATCTAATTAAAATATACATTCAATATTCTAACTGAAACTTTGTTATTGAAAGATGTCACATATTAAACAGTAATACAGAGAATAAATTTACGAAAAAAGAGTTTTTGCCCTGAGCCAATAAAGATTGATCAATCTAGTTTAGCATTCAATCGAAAATAATTCTCCTTCCTTGCTGGAAAATATGAAATTAGATGATTCATATGAGTCGGGCTTTTTGGTTGCTTGTTTGATTTTTGTTTTGTTTTCTTTCTTTCTTTCTTTCTTTCTTTCTTTCTTTCTTTCTTAATCAATTTGTTTGTTTCTTCCCATTCTCTTCTTATTTTCTTCCTTTCTTGTTTGTTTGTTTTCTTTTACTCGTTTGTTTCTTTCTTTTTTTCCAGTGCTATGTTCTCTCTTTTTGTTCCTCCTTTCTTTCTCTTTCTTTTAACAAAATTCTTCTTTATTTTAATCCTTTCCAGTGACAACGTCGATTTTCATAAATCCTCCACCATTTTAAGAGACAAATGTTTGTCTATTTGGTCGGTCAGTGTTTAATCGCATATCAACCTTTGTGGGTTATTTAATGCCAAATCATATGTGTGTATGTGTGTGTAGTTTTTTGGTAAACATTTTAACTTTTAAATGTATTATCAGAGCGCAAAACAAAGGTTGATTTTTCGAACACTGGGGGCAGAGCTCTGACCTCTGCTGAACATGTCTCTGGTTGACCAACATGAAGGACAATGTAGTTTGAACATTTGAATCGGAGATATGGTTATTTGTCGATGGCAAATTTTTTACCTCATCAGTAGATAACACGCTGATAGATGAATAGCAGTAGTTTCCTGACTGAACTATTTGATCCTTGCCATTGACCTTTGGGTCTCCTCCATCCAGCATCAGGCAAAGCGCACTGTTCACATGCTTTTGAACTCATCAACCTTGCTTCAAATCCACCATGCTGCATCCGATGGTTTCTAATGTTACACACTTGTACTAGTCGTAAAACGCCGTCTCCTCCACTGGAATCTAGTATCAAGTGAGAAGCTGAGGCAACATGACTAACTGATTGTAGAAGCTGCATGTTTTATTGTCACTGAGTTTGATTTCATATGTGACTATTATTTTATTGTCACAGATTTATGCGTCGTCAGCACTTGTAGAGATTACGGGAAATTTAACGACACCCCACTATGGATCGTAAGAAAGAATAAGCAATGCGGTAAGACGTTTAAATACGTTTATATTAGAAGTGCGAAAGAGTTGCTAAAGCATATTCCTTTAGCGGTCAACAGTCTCTAATAGAACAAAGTTAAAATCTATATACACTTATCTGTGGTTGGTGAATATCCTATTGTCTTTCTGTATATTTTCTGGTTGTGTTTAAGACTGTTTTAAGAGAGCTGTGGACGTTTAGTTTCGTAGGGCTCAAATTGTTTTCTGGATTCTGTTTATAGAGTTGGTTTGTCTGCTAACACCCTCAGTTACCAGGTTCTCTTTAGCCACATCTCGCCTCTTGGAGACCCTAGTCGCTTCTGCTCGTCTGGCCGTGACGCAATCACTTCTGCCTCTCTCCATTCCAAGTCACGTGCTCAAGTCCATTCTGTCCTGCCTTCTTCCTCTACTCTCGACCATTTTACATCCGGGTAACTCGTAATATTTTTGTAAGATTTGATCATGTGAGTTTTCCAACTCAAAGTAAATGAATTATGTTTTTACTTTAGATTTAGTACCAATTTCATTCTTTAACATATTTGAATAAATACTTTCAAATCCTGAAAATGTTGTATTGTCATCTGCTGATTCATGCAGAAATATACATATATATGCTGGATACATACCGACGCAATGAATTAATCAGACGCAAGCATGATAATGATAAAGACGCAGGAATAAAGACGCAAGAAGGAAGACGCAGGAAGACTTCTTTAACAATATTTTACCTCTCACTTTATTGCAAGGGTTCGAAAGGGTTGTTCAAGGTTTGCATGTGAGAGGGAGCTGGAGACCAAACATAAACTCTAATATCTTGACCCCACTGTTATGACCGTCACGTTGTGTCTTTCTTGTTCTCTTGATGCTCAACAGGAGGCCTAGGGCCCACTGCTGGATGCTGGCTTTCTTTATTGCATCTTATCAGCATCTTCTCTGGACCCCAAACTCCATCGGGGTATCCGAGGGCCCCCTCGGTCGGGTGTGGCTTTCCCTACCACATCTTGTCTCTAACTGTCTGAAACTCTACTGGCAACTACACTGGCTCGTCGAACTCAGCTGAATTATATAATCGTTCGACGCCCACTCGATCTTTGAAATCGAATGTTTAATCGTCATCAAGCGGAAATAACTGTCATGCAGTTCAGAGGTCACTCTCTTTCGGTGCATCACTCTGTAGTGTACCATGGGAATTTTTTTTTTAGCTCGTCCCATTTCATCAGCCAATTTCCGCCCACGCGATTTCCTCTCATAACTGCCATTAACTTCCGGTGCATCACCTTGAATGGCATTTTTGGCCGGATCAAAAGGTCAAAACATAACAAGAACAATATTGACTGTTCAATAAACAAAATAAACTAAATCTTTTTGTCGGTCTTATTTTTCTTTCAACCACACGCTTGTATATAACAAGGGTGAGACAAAAAGTAATTCCTTTTTCTTTGGTACAGGAATAATTACCAACACAAGAAAACGTATTATACATCTAAGTGAAGCTGGTTCTCAGTGGATCACATCCCTACTTCTCAACATAGTCACCATTTCCCTCAATAGTAACATTCCACATTCAAATGAGAGCATGTATCCCTAAATCTTGCCAATCGATAATGTCTTCCTTCAGCTTACAATGCTCAACCACATAAAAGCATTAAGACAAGGGAGACAATCATCTCATTCATGTGGACTGCAGAAAGGCAGTCTGTGTATTCTACAGCCCCAACCAACTGGGCTGTATTGTAAAGGAAGTACTCATTTGTGATAAAATTCGTTCTAGAGTTGTTGATTTATTTGTTGCAGATGAGTGCAACCATTTGCAACAAATATCTATCCATTTCACATCATCTGTGAATTGGAGGTGAGTTAATAGTTAATAACTCTATCCTGCCAGTCAATGTCTCAGATTATCATTTCATGAAAAGCTTTGAGGAGATTGTGTTTCTCTATTTGATGCCCTTATCCACTGGGACTGTGCAAGGTGACAACAATGTGATGCACATAAAAAACATATTTGTTTTGAGGCTATTCTAAATGGCAGCAAATCAGGCTACTCCAGATTGAAACTAAGGTCTATCCATATTTACCAACCCTTCTGCTCGGGCAGGATATGACACAAGGTCAAGTTTTAAGTGGAGTTTAACAGGTTTGAATTCAGAATTTTCCTTTTCCTAGACTAGTTGCCTCACCAATGCCGAAGAACTCAGTCTGTCCTACTATTTACCCATAGCTGGAGGGAGAATAACTGGATTCATACTTTTCCCAAGGGTATTAGTGCTATGTGAAATGCAATTAGCCTGGTCCAGGATTTGAACTCGAGTCACCGTGTCCATTTCCTACGACGATAACCATTACACCACGGGCACTTCCACTTGAACTAAGGTCTACTGTTTTTAATCTTTAATATTTGTTTTGGAGCTTTTCATAATGATGGCAATTCAAACAGAGGTCTCTCATCAAATTTTTGGTGGCTGTGAAGTGCAAACCATGTGAAATCTTCTGAAGAATGTGTGATCTTTATGGAGAAGTAGGTTTAAGTAAAAAGAAATTGTTTACAAAAATACTAAATATGGGTTTACCACTACATGCATAAGTTGAAAAGTCAGTCCATGAAGTGGAAACACACTAACTCTCCGGTAAAGAAATAATTTCAGATACAGTCATCAGTAAAGAAGGTCATGCTGATCGTCTTGTGGGACAAAAAAGGATCCATCATTACTGATTTCCTTGAAAATTGCTTCCTATTGTCAGCTCCTTAGGCAAAATTCATCGAATGACCTTTATATACCAATAACAATTAAATGAGAGAGAGTTTGAAAAAGAAAAAAAAAAATGAATGAAAAATTCTGAATAAAATATTTTACTTACTTGGATTAACAGGTGTCTGTGTTGAAGCTGTCCAAAAGAAAATATCTTTCATTATCTTGCGTAAATATTTGTATTTTGGATGAGACAAAAGTTTTACAATATTTACTTAAATGCAAGTTTGCAGTGTATATATATATATATATATGCTTCAGTCATGTGAGATATATATATATATATATATATATATATATATATATATATATATATATATATCACATGACCGAAGCATTTCAATTGGTTTGGTTGGTTGGTTGGGTTTTATAGCGTCTCAACCTTTGTAGGTTTTTTAATGCCAAATCCATTTTTATTCAAATAATCAGTTTTATTTCAAACAATTCAGCTTAGCATGAATACACGGTTTATTTGTCAAAAACATTTCTATTTCAAGCTATTCATTTTAGACAAACGATTCTAATTCAACCTATTTAGTTTAGTATAAGTAAAGATTTTGTTTACATACATTTAATTGTCAAAACGGTTTTATTTTTAAAAAATCAGTTTAACATAAATACACTTTCAATGTCAAAAACAGTTCTGTTTCAAACAATTCAGTTTAGCATAAGTACGCAGTTTAAATGTTAGTACACAGTTTAATTGTCAAAAAATTTCTATTTCAAGCTATTCAGTTTAGTCAAATGGTTCTAATTCAAACAATTCAGTTTAGCATAAGTACAGTTTCTATGCCAAAACAGTTCTTGTAAGTACAGTTTCAGTATCAAAAACAGTTCTGTTTCAAACAACTCAGTTTAGTATAAGTATGCATTTAAAATATCAAAACAGTTCTATTTCAAGTAATTTAATTTTGCATACGTATGCAGATTAGTTCTATTTAACCTATAGATAGGACCCTATCAGGTGCTACCACTCCAAGCCAGAGTGGACCTAAGAGCCATGGCAATGAAGGGGTACTCCACATTCCCCAAACCTCCTGCATCACTGGAACCTCACTATCAGATTGTGGAGTGTCATATCCAGGACACTCTTTGGAGGGTGTTTACCCCTCTGCAGCCCCAGCCAACTAGGCAATACACAGAATTTCATGTAGAAACAGTTTTATTTCAGATAATTCAGTTTAGCATAAGTTCACTGTTTAGATGTCGAAACAGTTCTATTTTAAACGATTCAGTTTAGCATAAATATGCAGTTTAGATGTAAAAACAGTTCTATTTCAAGCAATTCCGTTTAGCATAAGTATGCAGTTTAAATGTTAAAATAGTCCTATTTTAAATAATTCATTTGAGCATAGATACGCAGTTTAAATGCAAAAACAGTGAACTCTCGAAAACACGGTTTAGTTCTATTTAACCTATAGATAGAACCCTTATCAGGTGCTACCCCTCCAGGCCAGAGTGGACCTGGGAGCAAAGCAGTTCAAGTCGTGGTAGGTATCAGCTGTAACTAATAGTATCATGGTAATTGATGCACAGACACGTTGTGCATTGTGTTGCTTTCTGTAAACATTTGTTCATCTATGATCCTTTCACACCATGTGTAACTTGAAAACCACAAAGATGAATTTACAGTGTAGTCCAATTCAGCAACTTACGCTTTACAAGTTCAAGCAACCAAAAACATTTGTTGCACGAAAGATGAAGGCACAGATGATCACAATACAATAAACAAATGGTTCAAGAAATTTCACTTGGCTTGCAAGACTCTTCAAGCAAGGTCAGATGAGCATGAAACTGTGGATTCTGGGACCATGCTCCAAGGCATAAAGATAATTCCAGCAAGTACGTGGTGCCTTCAATAAGTTTCCAGACTGTTTTCGAACAGGCATTTAAAATTGTTGTAGACTCTTGAAAATACAGTATGTTATTGCTATACATCTTATGAGATGACTGACCAATTTTTATGATTTCAGGTTCTAATGAACAGCAACAGCAGGAATTGGAATATACCCTACTAAAGTCTGATTGTCACAGCTAGTGAATTTCAAAAATGCAATCTGACACTTTAGAAGAACGATATGCCATAAAATTGTGTTTTAAACTTGGAAAAAATGCCATAGAAATGTATGGAATGCTTTAGACTGCTTTTCAACCATCTTGCATGAATCAAGCGTCAGTTTTTGAGTGGCATAAGAGATTCAAGGAAGGCAGGGAGTCTGTGAGGGATGATGAGAGGTGTGGGAAGAGTAATGAAGTCAGAACACCTGAGTTGATAGGTCAAAGGGTTAGGATTAGGGTTACTATGTTGAGGTTTTAAGGGAGTTCAGCAAGAGATTCCTTGGGAAGAGGCCAGCACTTCAAATCGGGTCAGTGGCATTTCCACCAGGACAATGCACCAGTCCACAACTCCATCCTTATCACAGACTATTTGACCAAGATGGCCATCAAGACAGTTTGTCACCCTCCTTATAGTCCAGACCTTGTTCCCTGTGACTTTTGGTTATTCCCCAAGCTCACAGGCTGTCGTTATGAAACAATTGAGGAGATGAAAGAGGCTGTGATGAAGGTCATTGACACGCTGACACAAGAGGACTTCCATGGGGCCTTGCAGAAGTTGTTGGAACGGCACAACAAGTGCATTGCAGCCGGAGGAGATTACTTCGAAGGGGACTAGAGTTTCATGTGTGTACTATCAATAAAAGTGCCCATACGAAAAAAGTCTGGAAACTTATTTAATGACCCTCGTACTACTCAGAGAGTATCAAATGAACTAATGTGGTTCATTACTTTCACAACCTCAGCTGCCAGATTGTTCCTTGCATGCTACCAAAATATCACAAAACTTCCAATTCTCCCTTGGATTAAAAAAACAACATAAACAAGATATTTTATAGTCAACGTAATTAATCTTAACTACGTATCTGAAAATTACTTACATAGACTTTTCTGACCAGAATTTTCTTCACGTTTAAATTTCAGTTCACATTTACCCCAGGGTTCATAATTATATGTCAAGCAGGATAAGATTGATGTACATGCTTCTTTACACTCTTCTATTTTAGGTACACTGAAGAAGATATCTGAAATGGGGACATATCATTGATAAGGGGGAAGTGTCATGATTTTTAGGCTTCACATGCCAAAATGTCCCCAACAATTAAAAGTAAATAAACTGAATAGTTGTCTTTTAGTTTACATGTTCATTTAAGGATAATTAAATTAAATTATGAACCATTAATTGAGTAAGAGACCTGTTAATTTAGTGACTGGAATACTAAAAAAAAGTAACTACTTTAAAAAGATTGAAGCACAAAAAGAAACTTATACAAATATTCCCAGTTTGGAATTGAACCGTGTTCATGTTTTTGTCTTAGGGAAGGACACAGCAAAAACAAAAAAAGGTGAAACTGGTCCCAGGGATCCTTATGCTGTGGCAACATCTCCCCCATTGTGTTACATAATGGAGTGGTGAGGTCTATGATTGATATGAAGTGTAGGTTAACTGAATACACTCTAACCGTGAATGATTTTATTTGAGTGATGTGTGGTGACTTCAGGGGTTAATTGAATCTATTGGATTAACAAGTCATGTGATTGAATGACTCTAGAAAATTAGAGTTAAAAGGAATCACCCAATGTGAGTAGATTTAATTCCACCATAATCTAATCATTGACTTCCAACTTGAAAGTTAGAAGCCTATTTAATGCCATATCAACCTTCTTGTGCTATTTAATGCCAAAGCCAGCCTTGTAGAACAGCAGTAATACAATTTAACCCATAGCTAGGGAGATATGGGGGATCCATATCTTTCCCAAGAGTATTAATCCGAAAACCAGGCCTATTTTTGGCTTCGCACGTGTGTAAATGCAAGAGCTCTCACATTAAATTGAATGGGTACAGCATTGAGCCAAAGTGATGATGCTAAATATCTCCCCACGTACATTTGTGAATCTATATAATTGTTTATTACCATAGGAAATGGACTAAACGTTCAAAACATGGATGAGGCTGTTTACATATCACTTGATAGTAATGCCCTTAGGAAAGATATAAATCCATCAGTTCTTCCCCAGCTGTGGGTAAATAGTAGGGCAGATTGGGTTTTTAGCGAGAAAAATTGTTACGTTGGTTCCTCGTTATGTTGTTGAATTATAAAAGGAGAGAATAACGAAGATGTCGTGAGGTTTTCAAGATAGTTTAATGGCAGCCAGAATAAATGGGACCTTTATGCTGCCAGTCGCGTAGGAAGGAAGGAAGGAAGGAAGGAAGGAAATAGTTATTGAGTTGAGAAGGAATTATAGCAGCTAAATGCCAGAGCGGAATGTGCGTCGCTACTGTCAAGGCAATGCTGAATGTCTGAGCGGAATATGCGTCGCTGAAGACGTAGCAAAAGCCGTGTTTGCTGTTTAAGGACAGGAATGAAGTAGTCACCCATAAATGTGTGATCCTGCTTACTATAGGAGAGAGGCATGAAAGTCTCCAGATAATGTTGCCCAGGAATGAGGTAGATGGATGTCTGAGCGTATTTTGCGCGTCGCTGTAGACATAGCAAAAGTTAGAGGCGACATGAAGGTGTTCCTGTAAGTGGTGGATTACATGCATCTAATTCATGTTCAACTGGGAACCCATGGTCTAAGAGGGTAGACTCAAAAGGTCCATATATTAGACGGCTTTCCTCATGGTGTTGTGCTTCTACTGCTATGAAGGGAGCGGGCAGAAAGTACGTCCATCCTGTACGAAAGGTTCTGAGGAAGAGATAGTTTGGCGTGTTTTCACCATTTTTATGTTGTCCAGGAAAATAATCCGGGCGGAATAGGATAAGTCATCCTCATTGGGTGAAATTATGCGACGACCATAACGATCAAATTAATTTACGCGCCAAACAAAAATACGAAGTTCTTTCTGCTACAGGTTCAATCCATGTATAGCAACCAATCAAGGACAAAGAAAACTCAATATTTGAGAAAAAGTGTCTGGTGTGTTAAATATATATATATATATATATATATATGTGCACACACACACACACATATATATATATATATATATATATATTACCAAGAGAGTTGCTGTAGCATAATGGATAAAGTGGCAGACTGTGGCTTTGAATTCCAGTTGCACTGTTATATTCACTTACAAAATAATGCCCTTGGAAATGGTATCAACCCCCTTAAACACCCATCTAATGACTAGATAGTATCACTGCTGTTCTTCTACAAGAATAGCTTTGGCATTAAATAACCCAAAGGTTGATATGCCATTAAACAAAGGAACTAATCATACACAGTACTGTGCAAAAGTCTTCAGCCACTTTGAATTATTATAAATTTCTACAAAATGCCATCTTATAAATGGATGTTTAGCATTGTGCTTTTTACTGATGCAACTGGACCCACCTAAAACAAGGCCTTGTGCCACACTCGTCCGGTCGGTAGGAATGAGTGTTCAAACCTGGTTTTAACTAAGGAAAAAAGAAAATAAAAAAAGAATTACAGTCAACTACGGGTAGCGGTTAGAGTGTTCGCCAATGGCCCGGGAGACCTGCGTTCAATCCCAGGTCGAGTCATACCAAAGACTTTAAAAATGGTACTTGATGTCTCCCTGCTTAACACTCAGCATTATAAGGTACGGATCAAGGGTAAAGTGGAGCAATCCAGGGAAAGGAGTGGTGCCCTCCCCTACACCTTGGTGTAGTAGCTATCGAAAAGGGAGCCTTCGGGTCACCCTCGACTATGGTCGCCAACTTTACTTTACTTACGGGTGCGACTCAAATTTCTTTTTCACCTCATCTAAGAGAATTTTTGGTTTCTTTTTGACAGAAGTCAGTCAATGTAAAAAAATATTTTGAAAAGCATTATTATGTACTTGTTTTTTTAGAAAAATAACTTTTGTGATTGAGTCCGAAACTGTCACAAATTTACGAACAATTGTGTATTGTTCTAAAAAGTTTTATGGAAATTTATTTTGAAAAATAGTATTTATTCAAAATTTTGATAGCTTTCACGATTTGGTGGTAAAAAGAAATTGTGTTTTCTATCGTTTTAAAAACGATTTGTGTAATTTTGGCAAAAATTGTCTTATTAATTTCAAAAAGTGTTTTTTTTTTTTCTTTTGGAGGTCTAGTGGGTAAAAGAAATTGTATATTATGGGTGGACTTATACTGGTAGTTAAAGTTCTTGCGGGAACACAAATACAAAAACAGAAAGTTTTGGTAAAAACACAAGTTCAACCACAGAAGACTCAACAATTCTTGCAAGAAGAATTAATTACAATTAGAAAAGAACAATTAGAAATATTTAAAATAAACGAAGAAAATTCTAAATCTTTTTACAGCAAAAGAAATTGCAAATTCAATTTCTGAGTTCGAGTATAGCCCAGAAGAAGGAATAACGTTTCCAGCATTTTATCGAAGATTCGAGACCATTTTTTTCCCAAAACGATGTGCTTCTTGGTTGGCTGAACAGAAAGTAAGTTTTTGCTTCAAAAACTTGGCAAAAAAAAAAAAAAAAAAAATGACGAGATTTCGTTTAAGGAGACTAAAACTTTTGTCCAATATCTTTAGCGAAATAAACAGTTTGTTTCATACCAGATACAAGTGTTTGAATTTAAGAAAACAAGAGGACGAGGATTTTATCACTTTTGCTGAAAATGTAAAGCAACAATGTCAGTAAAAAGTAAAGTTGTCTCCCTTTAGTCGAAGTTGACCCGAAGGCTCCCTTTTCGATAGCTACGACACTGAGGTGTAGGGGAGGGTGCTACTCCTTTCCCTGGATTGCTACCCTTTACCCTTAATCCTTACCTTATAATGCTGAGTGTTAAGCTTGGAGGAATCAATTACCAATTTTTTTAATCTTTGGTATGACTCAACCTGGGATTGAAACCAGGTCTCCCGGGTCATTGGCAAACCATTACGCCAATGTCCAGTTGTAGGGAGAGTGTGTGAATGTATTTATGGTCCCCGACAATTTAACGTTAATTTTGATATTTAAAATAAGGGTTTATGTTATATTTAGAATAATGTTTAATATTCATACTTCTCCACAAGTTTAATGCTTTAGTTTTGATATAGAGTTTGGTGTTTTAGAAACAAGGTTAAATAGGCATATTATAAGCACATGGATAAAGTAGTAAATTAAGGAAGCCAATGAAACAAATGAGTAAAAGATATGAAACGAATGAAACGAGTAAAGGTTGTAAAACGGCGCGGATAAAAGGAACATCTAAAACAAGGCGACGAACAAAAACAAATTTATATTCTACAACAATAAAACTTACATTGGTACATAAAAATATTTCTAATTCTACTAACAAAATAATAGTGTGTGTATATGTGTGAGCTTGTGTGTGTGTATGTGTGTGTGTAACACAATTAAGCTATAAAAGAATTACAAGTTTAAAATGTCCTTTTTTTTATGATTAGAAACGGGCAGTTTCTCAGAGACTGGAAAGCGTCTCATAGTCATTGTATATGAATGTCTGCGAGGCCCATCCATGGTGTTGCTTTTCTCTCCTGTTGATTCACGCTGAAGGGAGTGTGTTGCTGCAGCAAAGAAATTTGGTAAAAGAGAACAGGGGTGTTTGAAGACGACGTATTTATAGAAAATACGCGTCTTGTAGGTGGCTCCGAACGCAGGACTTGAATTTACACGCCGACGTAGTTTTAAACATGTCACGTGGTCCTCCTGGCCAATGGTTTCCCGAGACTGAATATTGAGCGTCTGCCATCTTTGTGGGAACAAGTGGCATACCGCCCAAAATAATTTATAGGACTAAAAATTACCGAGGCATAACACTTACATCCATAGCTGCCAAAATCTACAATGCCCTACTACGAAACCGAATAGAACCCAAAATCGACAACATACTTAGAAAAAACCAAAATGGCTTCCGAAGAAATAGATCCACGACCTCACAAATATTAACCATCCGCAGAATCCTCGAAGGTGTGCGGGCAAAAAACCTACAAGCGACATTAATATTTGTCGACTTTACCGAGGCTTTCGACTCCATTCACAGAGGAAAGATGGAACAAATCCTACTAGCGTACGGCATACCAAAAGAAACCGTAGCGGCAATAACGATTCTCTATAGAAACACCAATGTAAAAGTACGATCACCGGATGGAGACACAGAATACTTTGACATTGTAGCAGGAGTACTACAAGGGGACACGCTGGCCCCGTACCTCTTTATCATTTGTCTAGACTACGTACTTAGAACATCGATTGACAAAATCAGAGAGAATGGCTTCGAACTAACGAAGAAAAGAAGCAGAAGATACCCCGCAACAACAATTACCGATGCCGACTACGCCGATGACATAGCGATACTGGCAAATACACCCAACCAAGCCGAAACACTACTGCAGAGTCTGGAAGGAGCAGCCGCAGGCATAGGCCTCTATGTTAATGCACACAAAACGGAATATATGTGCTATAACCAAACGGGGGACATCTCCACTCTAGAAGGAACCCCACTTAAACTAGTAGACAAATTCACGTACCTAGGAAGCAGCGTCGAATCAACTGAAAAGGACATCGAAACGAGGCTAACGAAAGCATGGACAGCTATCAATAGGCTATCGATTATATGGAAATCAGACCTAACCGATAAAATGAAACGCAGTTTCTTCCAGGCAACGGTCACATCGATACTGCTATAAGGATGCACTACATGGACGCTAACAAAACGGCTGGAGAAGAAGCTGGATGGCAATTACACAAGAATGCTGCGTGCAATCCTGAACAAGTCCTGGCAGCAACACCCCCACAAGACACCAACTGTACGGCCACCTGCCCCCTATCACGAAAACTATTCAAGTTAGACGAACCAGATATGCAGGACACTGCTGGAGAAGCAGAGATGAACTCATAAGAGATGTACTCTTATGGATCCCCACACATGGCCGCGCAAAAGCAGGGCGACCAGCTCGAACGTACATTCAGCAGCTATGTGAGGATACAGGATGTTGTCCTGAAGACCTACCTAGGGCGACGAACGATAGGGAGGAGTGGCGAGAGAGGGTCAGGGATATCCGTGCTACCAGCGCGATATGATGATGAAAGTCCTATACAGTAAAGCAACGATGTGAAAGGTTTAATTTGTAGGATTTATTCATTGACATGTTTGGTTTTTGTTCTGGGATAGATTGCCAGCCACGGTAAAGACATTCGCTCTCGAATATTAAATAAAATGGAGCAGGACCCTGATATAACTTTGCAGAAAATCACGGAGGAGTGTCAGCGCATGTTTAGATATTAAAAACGACAATTTTGCCATTGAAGAGAGATTTTTTCACGTGTTCATGCGATCAGACCGAAATTGAAATCTGCAAAAGACTATATATTTCCGTGTTATGGATGCGGTTGGCTACATTTCAAAAAAGGCTGTTATTTTAATTGTAGCAGCCACAGATCTATTTCCTTTCGCGAATCAATGCCCCCGACAAGCGATTCGGCCACTAATTGACCAATCCTGGCAAAGCGCATTAATTCCTTCTTCCAAGCAGAGAGCCATGAGCCAACAGTACAAACAGACCTCTTTCACATCACTACTACCGATTCCACTTGGAACCCCATCGCTGAAGAACACGCTGCTGCTAGCTTCACACACGCTTCCTACAAACCAAGGACCAATATACCGACCAGCGACACAAAAGGGACACTTTCTCACTCTTACTCCTTTACACCTGCTACGATAATAAACCTTTCCTTATTGTGTTGTTTAAAAGAAGTTTTGGTATTCATTTGTGTTGCCAAATTTATAGTGTTAGAGAAATTAACCATTTCCCGAAACACTAAATAATAATAAAAAGTGTTATCGTGTGGTTTTTTGGGCGACGAAAGTACGCACTGCCAAAGGAAAAATAAAACTTTGGAAAAAGACAGTACTTTCAAAAATAAAAATATTCAGTGTCCAGTGAAAAATAAAAAGTTTGTAGCAGAAAAAACTTTGTATCTGTTTGGCGCGTAAATTAATTTGACTGTTATGGTTGTCGCATATTTTCACCCAATGAGGGGGATTTGTCCTATTCTACCCGGACACTTTTCTCGGGCAAATCAAGGACAGTGAAAGCCTGCCAAACTTTCTCTTCCTCAGAATCTTTCGAGCTAGACGGGCATGTGGTACTATAGCTTCACGACACCTAGTTGGCCGCTGGTTTCGTGATTACCACATGTGTCGACTGGTCTTTCTCTATTTCTTTCCACGCCCACGTTGCTTTCAGATCCGAGGAAAGAGAAGATGGATGAGGTCCAGTCGATGAAGGTTGGAATTCGTGTTGGAGAGATGAAAAAGTTGCCAAGCAAATTTTAAAAAATGACGAAAATAAGGCGTTTGTTATAAACAGTAACAAACGTTTATTTACACAGTTGTTTAGATAATTTTTAGTCAAACACCGCAAACTGGGAGTGAAAGTAGTTGACTGGCGGAGTTTTAACTGCAACTAGGCAGTGTCAAAATGGCGAATGCAATGGCAACGGATTTAGTTCTTTAAGCGGCGAATTCCTGAACCAAATCAATTTTTCGCTTTGGGTGTCCTCCATTTATGGGCCCGAATCCCGAATAATCAGTTTCTGATTGGTCAGCCAATGGGGACTGCCGACCAATGGCTATCATCGTAACAATCCCCCCGGTTTGCCCCTGATTGGTTTAGACAATCGGCCAATCAGCCACAGTCATCGGGAGGGGCCACAAGGAGCATTCCCGTGGTTGGCTGACCAATGATTTAGTGATTCAAGGCCTTGTGCCAAACTTGGTGACACCAACCCAAATTGTCCGCTATTTTAAAAATACATCTTTTTGTTTAAAGTTTGAAATCCGATGGCTCTCTTGACAGCTCTTTGCAGTTGTGCGGATGTTTATTTTTTGGTGACAGGTTTATAGGTCAACAAGCCCTGATCGGATCTCAAACTTTTTCGTACTTAATCACTTGATATTTATTTTATACACGGTTCTCAAAAAATACTTGGACACCCAAAATGAATTTATTTTTAATAAAATACTTATTATCATGATTTAATAAAATTAATTAACTTCCTTTAATTAATTTCGCCAGCCAAC
Organism: Sepioteuthis lessoniana; assembly: GCA_963585895.1. Classification (NCBI taxonomy): domain Eukaryota; kingdom Metazoa; phylum Mollusca; class Cephalopoda; order Myopsida; family Loliginidae; genus Sepioteuthis; species Sepioteuthis lessoniana. The sequence goes on from OY757908.1 coordinate 131,702,957, forward strand.
TCCTTGACACTTAAATGAAAGTATCATAGGCATACTTTCTGTCCTCTCTCTTCATAGCAGGAGAATCATTACACTATGAGGAAAGCCATTTGATTTATGGAACTTTGAGTCTACCCTCCTAGACCGAAGGCTCCCAGTTGAATATAAATTAGATGTATTTATTCCGCCACTTACAGGAACACTTTTATGTCGCCTCTAACATTCAGCTACTTCATTCCTGTTCAACCTTTTAGGAGGCCTTCATACCTCTCTCCTATAGCGCAGGACCACAAACTTATGGCTGACAACATCATTCCTGTACTTGATCAGCAACACGACTTTTGCTATGTTTACAGCGAAGCGTATCACGCTCAGACAACCAGCTATTTCAATTCTACTAATCTATTTTGGAGACCTTTACTCCTCTGTCCAAAATCTACGGGATCTCGAACAACTGGCTGAACGCCAAATGCCAGCTCATCCCTTTTATAACTGTTTTTCTTCTCACTACTACTTTCAGTACAAAGGCATCCTTTCAACCCAAGCTGGTATTAAACTTCTAAATTGAAAACTTTCAGTATTTTCTTTGGACTTCTTTATTTTTTCCTTTTAATATAACGAGGACGTAAACTTACTTACCTTTCTTCGTTATACATTTAATGACAGAGTAAAAGTGATACAGACAAGAAAAGAAGTTGAGGAAGGACAGAAACGGAATTATGTAAAATTTAATGGTGTAAACATAAAATTACGGCTTGACAACTGTAGCGATATTTCTATTATTAATGTATTGACATGGAAACAGATAGGAAACTCTCCGTTTGAAAAAAAAAAGTGGCTCGAGGAGTATCAAGAAAGAAATTAAACTTTAAAGGGGTTTATCTGCCATTTTTCTTTCCTTGGATAAACGTTAAAATCAAAAGTGTATTTGTTACAAAATACATCAAGTTTATTTGGTAGCGATTGCATTGTATTATTTGGTTTATAGCAGCTACCAATAAATTCTTATTGTAATAGAGTAGACGTTTCTTCAAAAAAGTAAAAATAAAGAAACAGAAAAACTGATTGAAGATCTGAAGAACAATTTTCCTCGCATATTTTCGGAAGATCTCGGAAAGTGTGTAAAAACTAAAGTGAAATTTGAACTGAAAGAAAATGTAAAATCAGTGTTTAATCCCAATTGGAAAGTACCTTTTGCTGCATTAGAGTATGCAGTTTACATGTCAAAGCAGTTCTATTTCAAGCAATTTAGCATAAGCACACTGTTTAGTTTTATTTGACCCATAGATAGGACCCTATCTGATGCTACCACACCAGGCCAGAGTGAACATGAGAACGATGGCAATGAATGGGACTCCACATTTCCCAAAGCTCCAGCATCACTAGAACCTCACCATCAGATTGTTGAGTGTCATATCTAGGACACTCGTTGGGACTGTGTTACTCCTCTGCAGAGAAGTAGTCGATGTATTCTACAGTCCAAGCCGACTGGGCAACCGCATGTCTTGTTCGTCTAATTGGTTTTGAAGATGGATGGTAGGAGTCCATATAGCTGCTGCTTTGTGGGATGTTGCCTCCAGGACTTGACCAATATAACTCGCTGTATTCGTGTGCAATTGCCGTCAAACTTTCTCTCCATACGCTTAGTTAGCGTCCATGTGCTGCATCCATATAGCAGTATTGACACGACGGCTGCTTGGAAAAAACTGCGCTTTATTTTATCTGATAGGTCTAACTTCCATGTGACCGATAGTCAATCAATAGCTGTCCATGCCTTAGCTAGTCACGTGTTGATGTCAATGAGATGCTGCTTCGGAGGTTGTTGAACTTGTCAGGAATATTATTCAATCAAAACAGATTAGGCATCATTTATTGCCAAACTCTACATCATTTAAAATCTTAACCAAAAATATGAATATGAAGCAGTCCAAAAATAAGTACACCTCAATTTTATGCAATTTTGCTTTTGATTACAAAGTTGTTGTAATTTCATCTTTATTCGCGAAATTTTTTTATGAAGTTTGTTAGAGAATTAAACATTCAATTAAGTAAATACTCTCTGAATTAAAACCAGCTTTACTCGGCTTAAAAATTGATCTTGGGTCACATCTAGCCGGTAGCAGACGGGCTGGATAAATATATATATATATATATAAGTAGAGTTGTCTCCTTTTAGTTGAGGGTGACTCGAAGGATCCCTTTTCAATAGCTACCACACCGAGGTGTAAGAGAGGGCACAACTCCTATCTCTGGATTACTCTGCTTTTCCCTTGATCCTTACCATATAATGCTGAGTGTTAACCAAGGCAGCATCAAGTACCACTTTTTTTAGTTTTTGGTATGACTCGACCTGGGATTGAACCCCAGTCTCCCAGACAATTGGCGAACACTCTACTCATTAGGCCAATGGCTATATATATATATAGGCACATGCAAATTTATATAGCAAAATACTTAAAGAAATCTGTAATGGTGTAATGGTTATCGTCGAAGGAAATGGACACGGCGACACGAGTTCAAATCCTGGACGAGATTGATTGTATTTCACATAGCATTAATACCATTGGGAAAGGTATGAATCCAATTATTCTCCCTCCAGCTATGGGTAAATAGTAGGACAGACTGGGTTCTTCAGCCTTGATGAGGCAACTAGTCTAGGAGAAGGAATATTCTGAATTCAAACTTGTTAAACTCCGCTTAAAAATTGACCTTGTGTCATATCCTGCCCGAGTGGAGGGGTTGGTAAATATGAAAATACTTAAAGAAATTATATGTAGTAAGGAGATGTAAATGAAAGACAATAGGAAAAAAGGAATATCTTATTATAAATGCTACTAGAGCTCTTTCATCAGGTGATTTTTTTCCAAGTGATACTGCCAGAGGACGTTTAAAAGTCAATGGTGTAAACAAATTGAGTAAAAGGGGATTGATATGAAAAATGTTGGCTAGACAAAGAGGGAGAAAAAAACTATATATAAAAGTATGAAGTTGGTGACCAGAAGGCTCCCTTTTCGATAGCTACTACAACGAGGTGTAAGGGAGGGCGCTACTCCTTTCCCAGGATTGCTCCACTTTACCCTTGATACGTACCTTATATTGCTGACTGTTAAGCAAGGAGGCATCAAGTACCATTTTTAAAGTCTTTCGTATGACACGACCTGGGATTGAACTCAGGTCTCCCGGACCATTGGCAAACACTCTACCCACTTGACCAATGAGCTGGTTTACTTACTTATATATATATATATAACCACTCTAAATCACACTAGAAACATCTCCAAGAAGGTGTAATGAGTGCCTTAGATTCTGCTTGCACAGAGATAGGTGATTAAACAAAATATAAATTGCTTCAAGGAAGTTCAAATGTTGTTTGGTCCTCACTCTGTACAAAACAGCAAAACACTCATCATTATAATTAGCCCCACAGGTATTTGTAGCGCTCAAATGCTCACACGTGGCGGCATCTAACATTTGCGAATGCCTGGCTATTGTTCGGTCAAGAATTCCTTGTGGAACATGCTGTTTCACCCTGACCTCAAGACGTTGAGAAGTACTCTATATATGTTGCATCACAACTCCCTTTTTGATAGCTACTACAACAAGGAGTAAGGGAGGGCGTTACTCCTTTCCCTGGATTGCTCCACTTTACCCTTGATACATTAAGCAAGGAGGTATCAAGCAGGACACATGGCGTAATGGTTATAGGCATTGGTTCCCTAAGCTTCTAAGGAGACAATCATCTGGAGGTTGCAGGTTCAATCCTGACTGCAGGTGAGTAACAATACAGGAATACTTAACACTTGTACCTGGTTATGGCTAATGGAATCAGAACAGGCAACACCCATGGATTCAATAAAGGACGTAGTTTGAAGTTCTGTGAAGGTTCCCGAGTTCGACAAACACCTGAAGAAGGCCAGAGGACGTATCGGCCAAAACCTTGTGGAAATAACAATAAAGATGAAGACAATAGTCCGAAAACCCTTAATGTACCATAGCCAGATACGGATATGTGTGAAACGTACATAGCATGTTCGTAACATATATACATAGAACACGTAACGACTTCTTAGTTCAGGTACGAAACCTTTTATTACCTTTGAGTTAAAGGTGTCGACATAAGGAAGAGAGATGCACAATCTTTCTATGCTGGCTTTCCCATCTGCCCCCACCCCATCACCCTGGCCTGGCTTCGGCGAGCAAGTGAAAACCAACCGTCTTCTCCCAAGGCAGAACTCAACTAACTGACTTTTTCAAAATCCCCAAAATCCTCCGTGCGCTTCCGGTGCGTAACGTCACCCTCACTCTGTAACTCATAACCTGTTCAAATCATAACCTGTTCAAATCATAACAGCTTTATAACAGTGTGCAACAGAAGTAATCTTATCAGTAAATTAAGTGGCATATATATATATATATGTATGTGTATGTTTATGTGTCTGGGGTTACTTTTCCTTATTTTGGGGGGATATCCTCATGGTATAATGGTTAAAGTGATGGACTGCGGAACCATAGTAAGCAAGTTTGTACTCCAGTCGCGCTATTACGTTCACTTTCGGGCAAATGCCCTTGGGAAAGATATGAACCCTCTTATCCTCCCAGCTATGGGTTAAATAGTACCACTACTGTTCTTCTAGGAGAATGGCTTTGGCATTAAATAACCTACAAAGGTTGATATGCCATTAAACAAAGAAATCTGTGTTTTCCTTATTTGACCATTTTGCATATCTGTTCAGCCATTTTGCTTTTATATTCAGCTATTCTGCTTATGTGTCCAGCCATTTTACCTATCTGTTCTGCAGAATACCTTTCTCTTTTCTTTTTAGTTGTTTGAGAATTTTCTGGTCAACTCAGAATTTTTTTTCCTTTTATACATTTTCCTTTGTGATTCTATTTTTTTTTTCTAAAAACTTTATTTGTTGTTATTTGTTGTAGTGTTTTAACATATATATAAAAGCAGCAACAACAGTAGCCTGAAAATATTAATGACAAAAGGCAGGCACCTCTGGTGGTGTAACGGTTAGCAAGCTAGACTAGCAAACCTATATGACTGAGTTCGAGTCTCATTGGGTGCTCCATTCATTTGGCCTTGTGCCACATTGAAGCAAAGAGCTTTGTAAATTACTATAAATGACAAAAGGTCATTACTACCAAAGAATTCAGCAAAATGACTGCTAGGTATTGTTAAACCTGTATATAAATGAATGCATGCAACATTTGCGCTCTTTTACTAATGGTCTGAGAGACTGGGGTTCAATCCCAGGTCGAGTCATACCAAAGACTTCAAAAATGATACTTGATACCTCCTTGCTTAACACTCAGCATTATAAGGTTCATATCGAGAGTAAAGTGGAGCAATCTAGGGAAAGGAGTAGCATCCTCCCCTACACCTCAGTGTAGTAGCTATTGAAAAGGGAGCCTTCGGGTCGCCCTCGACTAAGGTCGCCAACTTTACTTACTTTTTACTACATGTAACATGCCTTAGAATAGACCTGACTCTGGTCTTACAGGACAGAGGCTTTTTTATTTCCAACACACATCATGTGTCTTACAGGACAGAGACTTTCTGTTTCCAACACACATCATGTCACATTGAACATGATACCACAGAACAATACACCTCTCAAATATATCTTTACCCAAAACCTCCATTTCTCAAACACCTATGTACATAGAGTAAACACTTTTCTTTATACATATTCTTCATGTACTCTTTGTATTATATGTCATTCTTGTATTCAATCTATTAAGTTTGCACAGACAATAAACTATGTTGTCAATCCATTGTAAATTGTTCTTGAATTTATTCTCTATGTGGAAACAATATATCAACTAACAAACGTTCCTTTATAGGTTTGATTTGGTTTTTTAATGGTATATCAACCTTCATGGGTTATTTAATGCAGGGGTTATACTTGTAGAACAGTAGTGGTACTATTTAACCGATAGCTGAGGGGATAAGTGGGTTCATGCCTTTCACCAAAAGAATTAGTACAAAAGGGAATATGATAGAACGGCTGAAGTTTGAACTCGCTTACTGTGTCACAGTCCAGCAGATTAGCCACTATGTAACATGGACTCCGACATTCTTATACAGTTGTTTCACAGCTCTATATCAAGGTTTCTATTCAGCCTGATTTTCCTGGGTCTTCTGAATCTCTCATACAACAAATACATTCTGGGGAAAAAGCCCTGAAAAAACCTAAAAATTCCAGCAATCTCTGTGTCTCTAACACACACACACACACACACACATACACAGGTGCTTGTAGTGTATCATGGGAGGAAATAGACATAGTGTCCCAAATTCAAAACCTGGATGAGCCTGTTTGAACTTCACATGATGTTAATACACTGGGGAAAGGTATGCATACAACTCTTCTCTAACTAAATAGTAGGGCAGACTGACTCTTTAACCTTCGTATGGCAACTAGTCAACAAGAAGGAAAACTTTGAATTCAAACCTGCTAAACTCTGCTTTAAAATTGACCTTGTGTCACATTATGCTTATGGTGGGGGGGGGGTAAACATACACACACACACACACACACACACACACACACACACACACACACACACACACACACACAGGTCTCTGTATACAAGAAGTATACATATAAAGATAGATAAGCACATTTTCTTTGCATTTTCTTCTCTTGCTCATTTTGGATTGGAATTGTAAAAAGATTTTTACTTACTTTTCTGATGTTTAGGTTGATAGATCTTTTTAAAATGTTTAAAATAAAAACCTATTGAAGTGTTTTGATTTTGTTAAATATTAAAAAATGCCTTTATCTTTAACAAGTCATTTATATATATTTCAGAAACATAAATTGTACCAAGAAGTTTAAAGAAAAAAAACTGCACGTTTACCTCCCTTACTTGAAGTCCTTATTCTTTTTGTTGTTATTAAAGATTTTGGTGTAGTCTGAGCTGTTTAAAAAAAAAAATCTTTTAAAAATGAATGGAAAAAACATTTTTCAATAATATCACATTTCTGTAATTTTTAATCCAGTATTTCAGTTACCTTCTTTGGCCTCTCTCAGATATATCCAGTCATCTTTTATAATTATATCCTTGGCTTCTTTCTTCAATTCCTTTGCTAGAATATTACAGTCCAATCGTCAAGTTTGTATGCAATTAAAGTAATATAACAAGAGTTCCACTGATGGGGATTAAATCATGGTGGTTTTAGTTAAAATGTTGTATGGGTGCATATATGTATTCATACATGAAAACAATTGTAAATTAAAGAAGCAAGAAAAAACCTTTTGTTTTACAACAATCAAGATTCAAGAGAAACAAAGTTTTTTAAAACTTTTTCATGTGTTTGTAATTTCTTTTTTTTTTGTTTAGGCATTAGGCCATAAGTAAGCTAATGAAATAGTGGTAATGGTTGAACTCAAGTCAGCAGGGCACAGAGACGGAAAAATAACCAAAAATAAAAATTTTGTACTTACTTTATGACCCCGTCTATGGGAGCTCCGAAAAGTGGCTGCACGCATTGGATTTGGAAGGTGAAAGAGACTGACAGTCTCCTTACCAGAATTAAAGTGAAAAAAATTTGTAACATCGCCAAAATCCCTTTTTGTTTTTTATTCTTAGCATCATGGGGAAAATGTATTTATTTAATCTTTGTTTTAATTCTTTATTATTATATTTATTCATTCCATTTTATTTTATTTTCCTACAGATTAAAAAAAACAACTTCTCATCAGCCTTTTCATATTAAATTGTGGAGACATAAAAAGAATAATGCGTGTGGGATAATGTCTATCTTCCTGAATTCCTGCTGGGAGTTGTGGACAACTGATGAGTGATCCCAGTTGTCACGCACACAGACACACATACATCAGATGTTTGTAGTGTAATGATTATCATGGTTGCAAATAGACATAGTGTCCCAAATTCAAATACTGGATGAGGCTGTTTGAATTTTACATAGTGCTAATAAGTAATGAAAGTTGGCAACCATAGTCGAGGGCAACCCGAAGGCTCCCCTTTCTATAGCTACTACACTGAGATATAGGAGAGGGCACGACTCCATTCCCTGGATTACTCTACTTTGTCCTTGATGTGTTGCTTATTATGCTGAGTGTTAAGCAAGGCGGCATCAAGTACCATTTTTAACGTCTTTGGTATGACTCGACCAGGGATTGAACCCCGGTCTCCTCTTGGGAAAGGTATGCATACAACTCTTCTCTAACTAAATAGTAGGGCAGACTGACTCTTTAACCTTCATATGGCAACTAGTCAACAAGAAGGAAAACTTTGAATTCAAACCTGCTAAACTCTGCTTTAAAATTGACCTTGTGTCACATTATGCTTATGGTGTGGGGAGGCGGGTAAGTAAATACACACACACACACACACACACACACACACACACACACATACAGAGGTCTTTGTGTACAAGAAGTATACATATAAAGATATATAAGCACATTTTCTTTTTAGAACTTTCTTTTTTATCCTTTTTCTTGAATTCCATTCTTTTTCTTTGCATTTTCTTCTTTTGCTCATTTGGAATTTGAATTGTAAAAAGATTTTTAATTACTTTTTCTGATGTTTAGGTTGATAGATCTTTTTAAAATGTTTAAAATAAAAACCTATTGAAGTGTTTTGATTTTGTTAAATATTAAAAAATGCCTTTATCTTTAACAAGTCATTTATATGTATTTCAGAAACATAAATTGTACCAAGAAGTTTAAAGAAAATAAAAAAGAAGTTGCAAAAAACTGCACATTTACCTCCCTTACTTGAAGTCCTTATTCTTTTTGTTGTTATTAAAGATTTTGGTGTAGTCTGAGCTGTTTAAAAAAAAACAAAAAAACAATCTTTTAAAAATGAATGGAAAAAACACATTTTTCAACTAGTATCTCTATTTCTGTTGTTTTTAATCTCAATTATCATCTTCTTTGGCCTCTCTCAGATATATTCAGTCATCTTTTAAGATTATTTTCTAGACTATTTTTTTTCGTCAATTCCTTTGCAAGAACTTTACAGATCAGACTGATTCAATTTAATGACATTTCAACAGATCAAGGGTTATTTTATTCTAAGAGGTTGAAAAATCACATCGATGTATGTTCATATTTACATTATTGTATATTTGTTTCTTAAGAGTTTTCTTTCTTTTTTTACACATTATTTTATTAAATACAAATAATTTTTAATTAGGTCTATTTAAACCCTAGATAGGATCTTAACAAGTGCTACCACTCCAGGCAGGAGTGGGTCTGGGAGTAATCCTATTTACCAACCCCTCCGCTTGGGCAGGATATGACACAAGGTCAATTTTTAAGCGGAGTTTAACAGGTTTGAATTCAGAGTTTTCCTTCTCCTAGACTAGTTGCCTCACCAAGGCTGAAGAACCCAGTCTGCCCTATTGTTAGAACAATCTAATGGTCAAAGGGAGCTAAACCCTTTTCTATTTCAGGCGGAGTTACCTCCCCCCTTTTGACCCCTACTGTTTTGAGTTCTCGTAGATACACGAGACCGGGATGACATTATGTGTGGAGCGCAAAACAAAGGATGATTTTAAATTCCTCGAAACAAATATGGACTTAATTTACCTTTTCCCGAGGGAGCTGTGACACACAGCTCAGCCCATATTGATATATGTATTGTGTACCATCCAATATGTGTTTGTCCTTGTAAATAAATGTTCTAGTCAAGTCAACTGTGAGTACTATTCATTTTTCCACTACTATGTCTGTTATCGATGTGTTATACACACACACACCCACCATATTTGTCTAAGGGAAAGATCTTCTGTAAGACACATTATTAGTTATGGTGTTTCGACACCCACAGATGTAACACCTACTATTTACTCATAGCTTGAGGGAGATTAAATGGATTTATACCTTTCCCAAGGGTATTAGTGCTATGTGAAATGCAATCAGTTTCGTCAACGATTTGAACTTGTGTCGCCGTGTCCATTTCCTACAACGATAACCATTACACCACGGGCACCTCCTGGGTCTGGGAGTAATGGCAATGAAGAGGTACTCCTAACTCATCCAGATTTCCAGGACTGGAGCCTCACCATCACTTTCAATTTAGTGTCACACCCAGAACACCACTTTTTTTTGGAGGGTGGAATCTTACCCTTTTGCTAGTGATAGTCAGTATATTCAAATCTTTGCTCACATGATTCAGAATATCACTGTCCAAAATTAAAATGGCCATAGACAAGGATAGACAAAACTTTATTTTTACTTATCAGCCCTTTCCTATTGATCTATATTTGATATATATTTACAAATGTGGATGTGTAAAAGGAGATGTATGTGGGATAGAAAATGGACTCAGCAAGCCAGGTTCAAATCCTGAACAAAACAGTTTATGTTTCACTTAAATCAGAACAAACAACAGCTTTTTATACATTAAAATAAGCAAATAATTTAAAACAAAAGATTTTAAGGGTGAATAAGAAGTTTGCAATATTTTGGTACTACATGCTAGTTAGCAGCATATATATCATGTGACTGGAGCAGTTCAAGCTAAGGAAGGTAGCCACTATAATTGATAATTGATGTCTTTGGTAAGACTCGACCTGGGATTGAACCCTAGTCTCCCAGACCATTGGCAAACAATCCACTCATTAGGCCATATATATATATATATATACACTCTATCACTGATATTGACTGCTCTTTATTTATAATGATATCAATTTTTTTAAATATCTTGTATTTCAATGAGTAGACTTCATTATAAACTTTGAGTCAAAAGTTTTGCAATATTCAATTTGGTAGGAACAATGATAATTTAATAAGTACTTATTTGCAGTGAGGTATATCATATGACTGAAGCAGTTTAAACAATGGTAAGTATCCACTATAATTGGTAGTATTGTGGTAGTTGGTGCACTGACACGTTGTGCATTGATTCATTCTGCGTGTGATGTGTAAGCAACACAGATAAACATGCAACATAGTCTAATTAGGAAACTTATACTTTACGAATTCAAACTAGGCGAAAATGCTGCAAAAGTAACCAAAAGCATTATTTGTGTGAATGGTGAAGGTGCAGATGATCACAGTACTGTAACCAAATGTTTCAAGAAATTTTTATCAGGTTGCAAGAATCTTCATGATCAGGCAGAGCAAAACCATGGTTTCCAAGAACGTGCTCCAAGCCAGAGAAGTAAATCTGCTCAGTAGTACTCAAAGAGTATCAGGCGATCTCAGCAACTTACAACCCTATGTGGTTAAAAACCTCAATGACTTCAACAAAAGCATCCAGAGTGGACAAATTTTGCCTCACATGTTACCAAAATATTGCTAAACTTTTGACTCACTCTAGTACATTATATTTTGTTTTCAATGTAAATAATTTAGAAACATTTACGGAGTGCAGGAACATCCTCTTTGTATGACAATCCACAAAAGCCAGTCTCTTCATCATATTTAACCAAACTACACATGTTTACAAGAGAACATTTTTTTTCACACTCTTCCCGGCCCGTACCAGCATCTGTAATAAACAAATGACATTATCATGGCTCAATGCATGGACTAAAGAGAGTTACGGAGGGTTAAATAAGGCTCCTGCTGTAATTCATAATGAGAATTTTACCCATTTTGTAGCATTGGATTAGTATGAATAACAATATCTTTGCTATAACTGTTGATCAGTTATTGACCCAGATGTGGGGGTTGGAGAGTTAAAAATGCAGTTGCATTGATTCAGGTTCATTCATAGAGAAAGTGAACAAAATTTACTCACTTGCATGTTGACCAAGTGAGAGAAGCAAGTTAATCTACAAAGGGAGAAATAGAAGAGGGTGTGAGAGTAACACAAATAAACTGACTATAAATTTGCTTCAACAATTTCAAAATAGAAATTTATTATCCAAGAGGAAATGGATAAATATTTAAACAGTAAAGAAGAGTTCCTTGTGTGCAGGTGAGAATGTCCTTACAAAAGAAAATGTTTTTGTAGAAAGAAAATATTTAACATGAACACATGGTATGTTTACTGACAATATTAATGAACTTATTTACATGGCAAGAATCTTGATTTGTTCATGAATGAATGTGTCTTGGCAGGTGTTTTTATGCAGGTGGCAGTGAACTATAGTCAACCTGTCAGTTATGTTAATAGAATGATGATAGCTAATGTTAATAGAATGATGATAGCTATGTTAATAGAATGATGATAGCTAATTTATGTCATTAGGCTATTTGCTTACAACTATCTTCCATTGTCTAATGTGGTCTGCCACGGGCTTGGTGTCATGAAAGGTTTTGTTAGCTACCTTTACGGTGAACCAATAGGCTCGCCCTAACCAAAATTCAGTGTTTTAGTCTTTTATTACCATTGGTTATTTTTTTAATCATGTGGGTTTGTTTATAACTATGTCCAAGTGGGTTTGCTTTTCATTCCAAAATTGGCACCAAGATGTTGTATTTTTAGACTTGATGCAAGTTGTATTTTCATAAATCTTATATATTCATTTTTTAAAAGAATTGGAATATGATGTCTATTATTAGAATTTTACATGTATTTGGTGCTTGAGAGGTTTGTTTTGATTTGGTTTTATGGCATATCAACCATTGAGAGTTATTTAATGTCAAATCCTTTTTATACATTTATATTAAATATAAGATTTCTAAACATATTTTTTAGAAAACATTTTTAAACAAACCTGAGCTCTTTTTTTTTTTGCACATAATTAAATGGTTTCACCTATTTCTATTAAATACAAATAATTCTCTTTACTATTAATCATTTATTTGCACACAGTTAAATGTTTTTAAGTATTGCTATTTAACACTAACAATTCAATTAAGCATCAGTCATTTGTTTACACATAGTTAGATGATTAAACAGTTCTATTTCAAGCAATTCAGTTTGCACTCAGTTTAAATGTCAAAATACACAGTTTAAATGTCAAACAGTTCTATTTGACCCATAGATAGAAGCCTATTAGGTACTACTACTATGGGCCAGAGTGGACCTGGGAGCAATGGCAATAAAGGTGTACTCTTCATTCCCCAAAGCTCCAGCATTACTGGAGCCTCACCATTAGATTGTTTAGTGTCATATCCAGGAGACACTCGTTGGGGGAGTCTAACCCCTTTGCAGAGATGCAGCCAGTATATTCTACAGCCCCAGCCAAGGTACCCCACAAAAACAATTACCGACGCTGACTACGCCGATGACATAGCGATACTGGCAAATACACCCAACCAAGCCGAAACACTACTGCATAGTTTGGAACGAGCAACCGCAGGCATAGGCCTCTATGTCAATGCACACAAAACGGAATATATGTGCTATAATCAAACGGGAGACATCTCCTCTCTAGACGGAACCCCTCTTAAACTAGTTGACAAATTCACTTACCTAGGAAGCAGCATCGCATCAACTGAAAAGGACACCGACACGAGGTTAACGAAAGCATGGACAGCTATCAATAGGCTATCGATTATATGGAAATCAGACCTGACCGATAAAATGAAACGCAGTTTCTTCCAGGCAGCGGTCGCACCGATACTGCTATATGGATGCACTACATGGACTGGAGAAGAAGCTAGACGGCAATTACACAAGAATGCTGCGAGCAATCTTGAACAAGTCCTGGCGGCAACACCCCATAAGACACCAACTGTACGGCCACCTGCCTCCTATCATGAAAACTATTCAAGTTAGACGAACCAGAAATGCAGGACACTGCTGGAGAAGCAGGGGCGAACTCATAAATGATGTACTCTTATGGACCCCCACACATGGCTGTGCAAAAGCAGGATGACCAGCACGAACATACATTCAGTAGCTATGTGAGGATACGGGATGTTGTCCTGAGGACCTGCCTAGGGTGATGAACGATAGGGAGAAGTGGCGAGAGAGGGTCAGGGATATCCGTGCTACCAGTACGACATGATGATGATGATGATGATAAAAGAAATGTCTTCATCTCCTATCTGTAACTGTCTTCTTTTGTATAATTCTTTTTGGGACTTTCTTGGGGAAGACGTTACACCAATTAGACAACGCGGGGTAAAATAAAATAACCTAATAATGGAGTCAGATATCAAACAGTAACACAGCTTTGCCCATTGCCCTTGACCTTCAGTCAAAACTCCACAAATCCATGGCACCAGGGCAACCAGCACGAACATACATTCAGCAACTATGTGAGGATACAGGATGTTGTCCAGAAGACCTGCCTGAAGCGATGAACGACAGGGAAAAGTGGCGAGAGAGGGTCAGGGATATCCGTGCTACTAGCACAACATGATGATGATGATGAAGTTCTAAGATTAGCATTAGTTTATCCATTGATACATTGATAGAAGATAAATAGAAAGGAAGCACAAGATAAACTCATATAAACAGGAGATGTAAGAAATATTACAATCATAAACAAACATGTCACAATTGATAAGATGCAAACATTGTTCCTTGATAAGCAGTGTCTAAAATGGAATACAAAACTGAAGAATATACAAATCTTATTTGTCCTCGGTTTTCATTTTAATAACAAGGTGAAATAAAGTACCTTGCCAGAGTTGTTTTTAGTCAAGCTTTGACATGAAGGTATAGTGACCTTCACTATCGGAGCACACATACGCACACCTGTTCACTAACCTTACATTAGTTGTAAAAGTGACGGCACAGCTTGGGAACTGCATGAAAAATGAGTATTTCATAAGGTATGCACAAATTTACACAAATGGACAGGAGGAATTTAAGTACAGAACATTAGTGACATAATGACAAATGCCTTTTTTAGCTTCCAAGTGACCCACACATTTTCATATTTAATTTTTTTCTGTAACAAACAAAAAAAAATTTTTTTTCTTTCTTTAGAAGCTACTTAATTTATTAAAAAATTCATTTTGATAAAAGTTATAAAGGACAATGGAGTAATAGAAGACATGGGGAAGAAAAAAAAAAGAAGAGTGGGAGGAACCTTAACTTAAATATGTGATGGAAAAAGTAAGAAGGAGTTGAAAAAAAATTCCTTATAGTTTTAAAAGCAGGTTGAAAGGTAAGTTGAATTAGGTTGAGACCAGCAGACTATAATGAAGATTTACAACAGTTTCTGATAAAAAATTACAACTACATTTTTGCTATATATTATGCAAATATAAACTCAAATGGATGAGAAAAAAATCCTTATTTATCCTTAAGTTTTTTAATCAAATTGTGTATAATCTTAACTGATGGATTAACACACACAACCTCACATATATGTAACTGTGTGTATATGAGTATGCATATCAACAAAAATCAACCTATACATATTCAATTCCATCATATACTCAATTTTAAATTTGAGAAAGATTAATAAAGAAAGCACATCCAATTTTCTCCAAGAATGAGGACTGAAGATTGATCTTATCCATTTGAAGAACAGGCACCTAAAAAGGCTGATTTGAATTATAGAACTGATAAGTGATGTCTATGCTATCCTAATTTTTATATATATATATATATATATATATATATATATATATATATATATATATATATATATATATAAGTAAGTAAAGTTGGTAACTTTAGTCAAGGGTGATAGTTCAATAGCTACTACACTCGGGGAGGGCGCTACTGCTTTCCCTGGATTGCTCCAATACCCTTAATCCGTACCTTATAATGCTGAGTGCTAAGCAATTTTTTGAGTCTTTCGTATGACTCAACCTGAGATTGAACCCTGGCCTCCTAGACCATTGGCAAACACTCTACTCATTAGGCTATATATATATATATATATATATATATATATATATATATATATATATATACACACACACACTCTCTCACTGATATTGACTGCTCTTTATTTATAATGATATCAATTTTTTAAAATATCTTGTATTTTAATGAGTAGACTTCATTATAAACTTTGAGTCAAAAGTTTTGCAATATTCAATTTGGTAGGAACAATGATTATTTAATAAGTGCTTATTTGCAGTAAGGTATATCATATGACTGAAGCAGTTTAAACAATGGTAAGTATCCACTATAATTGGTAGTATTGTGGTAGTTGGTGCACTGACACGTTGTGCATTGATTCATTCTGCATGTGATGTGTAAGCAACACAGATAAACATGCAACATAGTCTAATTAGGAAACTTATACTTTATGAATTCAAACTAGGCGAAAATGCTGCAAAAGTAACCAAAAGCATTTTTTTGTGTGAAAGGTGAAGGTGCAGATGATCACAGTACTGCAATCAGATGGTTCTTCAAGAAATTTTTATCAGGTTGCAAGAATCTTCATGATCAAGCAACCCAAAAACATGGATTCCCTGGCTGTGCTTCAAGCCAGAAAGCTGATTGGTTGGGTTTTATGGCATATCAACCATTGTAGGTTATCTAAGGCTAAACCCTTTTTATACATATATATTAAATGTATGATTTCAAAACATATTTTTGTGGATAACATTTTTAAACGAGGCTGAGCTCATGTTTTTTTCCTAGTTAAATGGTTTCACTTATTTCTATCAAATATGAATAATTATATTTACTATTAATCATTTGTTAGCACACAGTTTAATGTTTTCAAGTATTGCTATGTATAACTAATAATTCGATTAAACATCAGTCATTTGTTTACACAACAGTTCTACTTCTAACAATTCAATTTAGCATGTCAACAAAGTTAAATGGTTCCAAGTATTGCTATGTATAACTAACAATTCAATTTAGCATAAGTGATTTGCTTACACATAGTTAAATGATCAAATAGTTCTACTTCTAACAATTCAGTTTAGCATAAGTGATTTGATTACACACAGTTAAATGATCAAACAGTTCTACTTCTAACAATTCAGTTTAGCATAAGTGATTTGATTACACACAGTTAAATGATCAAACAGTTCTACTTCTAACAATTCAGTTTAGCATAAGTGATTCGATTACTCACTGTCAAATGATCAAGCAGTTCTACTTCTAAAGATTCAATTTCATAAAGCTGAATCTGGTGATTAGTAGCATCTCCCAGTTCAGGTTTGTTCCTTATTTTCACAGCCTCAATAAAAGCATTTGGAGCTGCTGAATTGTGCCTCGTTTACTTCCAAAATATTGCAAAACTATTGATTCTCCCAAGTATTTCTAGTAATCTATGCAAAAGACAGATCAAGTCATGTTGGTAATATAAACATCCAAATGATCAACCAATATTTTTTTTGAATTTTTCATAATTTAAAATGTTTCCTTATATTTAGATTTTTTGTTTAGATTTAAATCCTTAATAAAGAATTTAAAATTGGAATCTTTGATTTTGGCGTACTTTTTATGCATATATATATATATATATATATATATATAATTCAAAAGTAATATTAAAGCTATCTTCCTAGCTTTTAAGGGCATGACAAGGACAATATTGAAGGATGATGCAGGAGCACTCAAACTTGTTGTAAAGGCTGCATAACCAGTGCACAATTTGTGTACTCCAAAAAATTCCTTCTTTAGGGAAGGTTTTGAGCTGATTTATTTGATTTGATATTTTGAGATTTGAAATCATTCATTTTAAACTCATACACACTGAAAAAGATAGAACCTAAGCAGTGAACACTCAAGAATCTAAATGGCCCAAATAGCAAATATTTCATTCTTAAACTGACCTCAAAAGAAACAGTATATTATAGCTGAAATGTTTTAACTTGGGTGTATTATCAATATAGTTCATGGAACCCTAACCTCTTCATCATGTGGTTGTCTCTGGGTGTTCTTGATCCCTTGTAAGCATGGGTGGGAATATGATAACAATCAACAATGAGATTGGAGTGTGCCATAGAGGAGAAGCAATTACTCTCTATGCAGTGAGAGCGCTTGTTTCATAATAGAGTATCAAAGATTTTAGAAGTAATGTTTTTAGTATATTTACTACCATTTGGCCCATTTGAATAAAGGTTAATGATTGATATGTTCTGGTGATTGTGTCAGAGGTCAACTCAACAAAGATATGAGAGAGATGAAACTTGACTAAAAGGAAAATAGGAAATTTGTTTAGTTAACACAAACATGTGAACAAAAGCAGAAGACTGGATTTTTTGGCTCAGAGAGCATTGTCAATGAAGCAATCAGTAAATGCACAAAATAATCAACTCAATAACCTCAACATTACTCTATGTTGAGGTTAACATCCTGGTAGTATATAAAAGGCCATTTGGATTCATTCATTTATTCAGAATTAATGCTATAGAGGTGATAAGTGGCCTTAATGCAGACAGGTTCTGTGTATTTTCTTAAATAGAAAGCAAGATTTTTTGTGTCTTATTCATTCTTATTGTTTGTTTGCTATGTTTTATAAATTTTTATTTAGTGTTTGAATATTTAGTATTTGTTATGTCTTATTCTTTCTTTGTGACACAACAAACCTTGATGTGGTAGCATATAGGGCTAGATGTATGTGTGTATATATGTGGAGCTGCCAGTTGACCATTGATATGGATGTGTGTGTGTATATATATATATATATATATATATATGTATATATATAAAGAGAGAGAGAGGCCAAGATGTATCTGCATAGGTGTGTGTGTAAGCGTACATTAAGTATGAGTGTTGTGGGTGTGGATGTATGTGTGTGCATAGATTCTGAGTGAGAAAAGATCATGATTTACTTCTCCTAGTCCAAGTGCTGATGGTCAGATAAAGTTGAGAAGACTGCTCGAGCGGCAACTTAAAGGAGTTAAATTTTATGGTCACACTTTTTATAATGTTCAGGAGATGTACAGTCTGACAATAGTTTTATGTTCTTATGAGTGCTTGGTGTCCTTTAGAAGGGAAGATTTACCCGACCCCCGAATATATACAGGTGCAGCCAGTTGGTCAGGGGAGTGGTGGAAGTGATTTATTGAGATGTTTTTGTTGGCAATGATAAGAGAAACGAGTTGAAAACAGAAGGTGGAAGCAGTTTGTCAGCAGTGACCGGACATAACAGCAGTGGCAAGTTAGTCACACCATACACATCCACCTCCTCCATGATATGCATCAGCAAAGTGCAATAACATTGGGTCTGACATCACAGCACTGCAACCAAACAATGCAGAATGCAATACTAACACCCACAGAACAGAGCAGGTACCTACTACAGCTGGGTCTGCTCTAGTCATGTGATATCATGTGATATACATAATATACATATATGTGATATATCATGTGATATACATATACGTGATATATCTAATGATATACATATACGTGATATATTATGTGATATGTCAAGTGATATACATATATGTGATATGTGATATACATGCTACAAACTATCACAAAGCAAAATATTGCAAAACTTTGGAGTCAGCTTTGTAGTCATTTAAAAGGAGATACCCAGGGGTATATGATAGTTATAGTCACAGAATATAGTAGTATAGTGTTAGTATAGCATTTATTCTCAGCAACAAATAAATGGATTAATACTTCGTTTAATTCTAACAATTTATTAACCAACACGTAAAACAATCAATAACTATATACAATCCTCCCTGTGTATACAGTTGAGTTTGAGGGACTTACCGGCGTGCTGAAGAAGATATCTGGTATCATAGGGTTGTCTTTCTGAGAGCTTTTAATGTCCCCACAGAACGTCTGGTGGAATCTGTCTGACTGGATTTTGGATTTTTGCACCAAGACTTCTGGGCTCATCATGGGGTTAGTATATATCCAATCACAGAGATCCTCTCCCTCACTCACTCCATACACAGGAATTACCATTTTACTAACCCAACAGTATTATGCTCAATCTACTAAATAGTTGAGTCTATTGTAGTGCACAACTTCAAGTCAAATTTGATAAGTAGATCGGCATGCTTTTAAAGTTTAAAAAGGTTTGAAATAGCGCATCTAGTAAATTTCTTGTATTGTAAATTCACCATCGATAAATTTATAACATAGTGAATTTATCTTAAGTAAATCATTCTTAATTCAGAATTTAATCATTGTTTCTAAGAATTTTAATAAAAACAGCAAAAATGTTAGCTAGAGCAGTATAAGTTATGACAGTAGTTCTTAGTGATTCTGAAGTCACCTTTCTTGGGGAAGTGGGGAGGATGCAGCCTTTTATTGATCTCTTTATTCTGCTTTGGTTTTTCATGATTTCAGTCAAGGTTGCTTGACAAAACCAAATATATTCAGCAGACATATTCGCCAGAAATGACATCAAAAACATATTCTTTAACCTGTCCAATTCAAGGTCACACCTGGCTCTTCAACAAATATTCTCACTTGGGAAAATTAATAATATCTAATCCCACACTATTTTGTCAGAATCACTCCCCTGTGAAAATTACAATACTTTCCAATACTATTAAAAAATATGATATTCTCCATAAGTCAATTAGCTTGTTATATTCATTGAAAATTCTAGATTTTAAAAAAGCATGAAAGTTTTAGTCTTGATACTTTTTGATCATACCTTTACCAAGTTAATCTGACGTTCTAATTTGTTAGTGAATTTGTAGGTTTCAGTTTGAAATAAAGGGAATTTTTTTGAAAAAAGCAAAATACATTTTTTTAGAATTTTTTTAATGCATTGGTTCAAATTTGTTAATAGCAAAAATTATTTTAATCTCACAGAAATATTTCTTTTGAGGCTATTCAAAATAACCACAAATCAAGCAAAATGTTCAAGGCTTGAATAGATGGCTCTCATCAAATTCTTGCAGGCTGAAAAGTGCAAACCATATAAAATTTACAGAAGCATGTGGGATATATACAGAGAAGCATGTTTTACTTCAAAAAATGTTTACAAGTAGGCTACACGTGCATTTGCCACTCTAAGACTGTGTCAAAAAGGAAGCCCATAAAGTGGAAACAAACTGATACTTTGGTAAAGAAACAGTTCCAGGTGCAGCGATCAATAAAGAAGGTCATGCTGACAATCTTGTGAAACATGAAAGGACCCATCACTATTAATTTGATTTCCTTTAAAAAAGTTCAACAGTAAACAGTGCTTCTTATTGCCAACTCCTTTTACAAAATTCTCCCAATGTATTTGATGACACACGTATATGAACTTACAGAGTAAGATAGAACATTTTTCTTTATTTAAGAATAAAACTATTTTATTTCTCTTTTGACATTTTTTAAAGTTTGCTCTAGAACAATATAATTATATTTTTAAAGTGATTGTAATAATGTAAATATTTTCTATTTTATTCTGTTAAAATTTTAGTAATATATACATTTTTCTTGTATTTTGCAGAACAAAATTTGTAACATTTTTTTTTTTCAGAGAAGTGGTGAAACACAGGACTGCGCAAATAAAGAAGTTTCTATATACACTAGATATTGCTCAGTATAACTTTTTCTTCTTTTCTAAACTGAAAATTCATTTTAAGAAGGATTTGAGGACATGGAGGGCATTAAAAACTACAACAGTTCAGCTTCAGAGCTTTGACTGGTTTAAGTCTTCCTCTAACCATAACCTTTAAGGAATATTATTTTATTGATGGATTTCCGTAAAATCTTTTCTTTCATATATACTTCTCGTTGGTTTGTTTTGGTTTGGTTTGGTTTTATGGCATATCAACCATTGTAGGTTATTTAATGTCAAATCCTTTTTATACATATATATTAAATATATATGGTTTGGTTTGGTTGGGTTTTATGGCATATCAACCATTGTAAGCTATTTAATGCCAAATCCTCTTTATACATATATATCAAATATATATGGTTTGGTTTGGTTTTATGGCATATCAACCATTGTAGGTTATTTAATGCCAAATCATCTTTATACATATACATGGTGCCTTCAATAAGTTTCCAGACTTTTTTTGTACATGCATTTAAAAATGTTGTAGACTCTTAAAAATTCAGTATGTCATTGCTATACATCTTATGAGATGACAGACCAATTTTCATGATTTCAGGTTCAAATGAACAGCTACAACAGAAATTGGAATACACCCTACTAAAGCCTGATTATCACAGCTGGTGAATTTCAAAAATGCAATCTGAAATGAGATGAAAGAGGCTGTGACAAAGGTCATTGACACGCTCACACAAAAAGAAGAAGTTGTTGGAATGGTACTACAAGTGCATTGCAGCCGGAGGAGATTATTTCGAAGGGGACTAGAGTTTCATGTGTGTACTATCAATAAAAGTGCCCATACGAAAAAAAGTCTGGAAACTTATTTAATGAGTCTTGTATATCAAATATATATGATTTGTAAACATTTTGTTGATAACATTTTTAAACAAGCACAAGATCATTCTTTTGTACACAATTAAATGGTTCCAAGTATTGCCTCTTCTAGGGGGCTATGTGTAACATGATGTGCTTGATCTAGTTCTGCCGGCCAGGTCTTATGAAGGTCACCAGCAATCAGCAAAGTGGTGAAAAGAACTAGCTGTACAATGTCACCCACTCAAGGTAGAAGTGGGAGTGAGATATTCTGTGAACCTCAAAATAAGACAGCAGATTTTGTGATTTTTCTTCTTTTTCTCTTTTGGTGGCTGGGGCACGAGGAGACAAAGATGCAAGAATACAAAACAGAGAATAAAGTTACAGAGATCCTAACACTGAAGACAAGGTGCATTTTTGTGGTTTTCATCTGACAATTATCCATCATCAA
Source organism: Sepioteuthis lessoniana (assembly GCA_963585895.1). Taxonomy (NCBI): domain Eukaryota; kingdom Metazoa; phylum Mollusca; class Cephalopoda; order Myopsida; family Loliginidae; genus Sepioteuthis; species Sepioteuthis lessoniana. Next base: position 131,725,483 of record OY757908.1, read on the forward strand.
CATAATTCACCAACAATGACTATGCAACATATTTTTGAGCATCCTTAGCTTATTAATCATAATAAAAGGGCCAAGTAGAACATTATTTTGGGGTTTTCAAGAATTTTGAAACTGTGAAAATAGTTTCAAGATGAAATATCTTTATATTAGACTTGTATTAAAATATCGTAGAATTAAATGAAATACATTTTGGATTAGATGTTTAAGAAATAAGTTTTTATTTTCTGATTTAAAATCAACCATTTCGTGTGAGCAACTGGCTCATTGGTCTAGTGGGTAAAGTGTTCGCCAATGGTCTGGGAGAGCTGGGTTCTGTCCCAGGTCATGTCATACCAAAGACTTAAGTGGAGCAATCTAGGGAAAGGAGTAGCGCCCTCCCCTACACCACAGTGTAGTAGCTATTGAAAAAGGAGCCTTCTGGTCGCCCTCAACTGCAGTCGCCAAATTTACTTACTTATTTCATGTGAAATAGCCTAATGTGTATATATACATATATATATATATATGTGTGTGTGTGTGTGTGTGTGTATATATATATATATATATACATATATATATATATATATATACACACACATGTATTTACCCAACCCCTCTGCCATGGACAGAGTGTGACACAAGGACAATTTTTACACAGAGTACTGCTGGTTTTCACTTCAGAGTTTTCCTTCTCCTAGATTTCTTGTTTAAACAAGGCTAAAGAACCCCAGTGTGCTCTACTATTTACCCATAGCTGAGGAGATAACAGATGGATTCATGCCTTTCCTAAAGCAATGAACAGGAAGTGAAATGCAAACAGCCTTGTTCAGGAATTTTAAACTTGAGTTTCCAATTCTATTTCCTACAATAATAACCGTTACACTTAGAACACCTTGTGTATGTGGGGAGGGGGCATATATATTTATAATATGATATATAGATATTTGTGTACATGCATATATATATATATATGTATAGCCTTTGTAGGACTGCTACCAGTTTAGAAAAAGAACAACTCTATATTTAAACCCTGGGAGTGTCCTCGTGGTGTAATGAACTGCAGAAACGTCGTAAGCGCATTCGAACTCCAGTCGCACTATTACGTACACTTTCAGACAAATACCCTTGGGAAAGGTATGAACCCCCTTATCCACCTATTTATGGGTTAAATAGTATGACAACTGTTCTTCAAGAAGAATGGCTTTGGCATTAAATAACCCACAAAGGTTGATATGCCATTAAACAAAGAAACCAAACCAAACCAAACCCCACCTGCTGCCTGAACACCATGAAAAAAACAACAAAACAACCAAATATTTAAACAGACACTTACCCAGGCTGGTAGAGAGAATTAGTGCAGGACAGATGAATAAAAGAAAGAAATTGTTACTCATTATTCGTTAATTCTTTTGTAGTTGTAAACGTTTATTTAAAATGCTGTGAAGTTTGAGTTGAAATGAGCTTTTTTTCAATGAAAGGAAAAGAAAGTTCAAAGAAAAGTGAGGAAATAAAGAAAAGAAAGAAGAGGAAAGAAACAGATGAATAATAGGAAGGCTGAAAAAAGAGAGGAGGGGAAGGAAAGAGAGTGATAAAGTAAAAGAGGAAAGAGGAGAAAAGAAAGAATAGTATAAAAAGCAAAGGCTAGAAGAAAGAAAGGAAAGGAACAAAGTTTGGGAGAAAGAGAGAAGGGGAAAGAAAAGACGTGTGGAGGAAAAGGAGTAGGGAGGAAGAAACATTGGAAAAGAAAAATTCAGAATTAAAAGGAAGAAAGCTAAGTGAAAAGAAAGTTCAAATAAAGAGAAGAAAAGATAAAATTACAAAAAAGAGGAAGTTGAAAGAAAAAAAAAGACTAAGTTATTTATGAATTCTACCCAATGCACAAATATATGTATGGATATATCTATTCATAGAGAAATTTTATTTATGAAGATAGCCCTTTAGATAGATATCTGGAACTTATACATACATATTTGTATAGAGACATATTCATACAGCTATGTATAAGGGAGAGAGAGAAAGTAAGAAAGAAAAGGAAAAAAGAGAAAGAAACATCTGTCTCCATTTTTACTCATCATCATAATCATCAAGTTGTGCTGCTAGCATGGATTTCTCTGACTCTCTCCCTCTCTCTCTCTCTCTTCATTTGTCCCTATAATCCATCGTTTTGAAGGTGCCCGTGGTGTAATGGTTATCATCGTAGGAAATGGACATGGCGACACAAGTTCAAATCCTGGACACAACTGATTGCATTTCACATAGCACTAATACCCTTGGGAAAGGTATGAATCCAATTATTCTCCCTCCAGCTATGGGTAAATAGTAGGACAGACTGGGTTCTTTAGCCTTGGTGTGGCAACTAGTCTAGGAGAAGGAATACTCTGAATTCAAACCTGTTAAACTCCACTTAAAAATTGACCTTGTGTCATATCCTGCCCGAGCGGAGGGGTTGGTAAATATGATAATCCATCATTCCAGGCAGGTTTTCCAAACTACATCCTGTATCTGCACAGAGCTGATGTAGATAAGTTCTTGTCGGTCAGCCAACACTCGCACATCTATGTATAGGGGTCCATTGAATAATGTCGCTTATAAACTCATCCTTGCTTCTCCAGCAGTGTCCTGCATGTCTTGTTCATTTAACTTGAATGGTTTTTGAGATGCGAGGTAAGTGGCTGTACAAATGATGTTTTGTGGGGTTGTTGCTTCCAGGATTTGTTCAATATAGCTCGTAGCATTCTTTTGCAGTTCCCATCAAATTTTTCTCTGTTTTGTCAGTATCCATATGGTGCATGCATAGAGTAGTACAGACACAACCACTACCTGGAAGAAATCCTTGTTTATTTTATTGGATAGATCAGACTTCCATATAATCAATAACCTCTCAATAGCAGCCCATGCCTTCACTAGGTGCATTCATTTTTTTTTTTTGCTTTTTATAACAAACTTTCATTTAGCTTCTTCAATCTTAACTAGATGACATCACAATCAGTGGCAAACCCAACAATCATGTTTTTAAACACTTTGTAAAATTTAAATAATTTGAAGTTTTTTTTTCTAGTTTTAATTGAAAAATAATGGCATGAAGTTGTCCAAAGAAAAAATACTTTTGCCTATTTAAAACCTGTTTTTTTAAGTGATTGTAAGTAGTGCTTAGATTTTTGTCAACAAAATACAAAGGTCATTCAATAAATATAATGGATATTTTTTAAAAAAAGGAAAATTGAACGTTTTTCCATAAATACAAACTCTGCATTGTTTGGAATTGGTTTAAAGGAAAAATTATTTTAATCTTATAGAAATATTTATTTTGAGACTATTTAAAAATGATCACTAATTAAACAGTGCTTCAGACTTGATCAAAGGCATGTCATGAAATTTTTGCAGGCTGAGAAGTGCAAACCATGTGAAATTTAGAAAGAATGTGTGATGTGTACAGATAAGTATGATTTAGTCAAAAAATCTTTGTAAATGAGCTAGATTGTTTAAAAAAAAGGAAAATAATATTCAAAATGAAGATAAACCAGGTAGTCTCACAATGGCAAGCACACCTGAAATGGTGGATTCAGTTAATTTAAAGTCATTTTGACTGACAGAATAGTTATAATAGAGAACATTTCTGGACAATTGGTAATTTCTGAGTGTACAGCAGATAAAATTGTGCCTGAAGACCTTGCATTTTCTAAGGTCAGTTGTCATCTGGGTTTCATCAAGACAATGCAAGAACAGTGGAAACCATCAGACAGTTTGGTTGGGAACAGCTGCCATATCCTCCTTACAATCTAGATCTGGCAGCCAGCCTGATTTCCACTTGTTTGGTCTTTTCAGAGAATTTTTGAATGGAACAAGTTTTCAGGTGATATGTAATAAGATAACTGATATTTGGAAAATATCATAGTTAGTAATATCATTGGAGACTATTGTAATTTTCACAAGGGTGATTCAGATGAGATAAGTGGGATAAGATATTATTAATTTTCCCAGGCAGGAATGTTTTTGTTCCCACCAGGTGTAATCTCAGATCAGACAGATTTATAGGGCACGTGAGGTTTTTTCAGATATGTGTATATTGTTTGTTTTTTTTTATCATTAAAGGTTTTCGGACTATTGTCTTCATCTTTATTGTTATTTCCACAACGTTTCAGCCGATATGTCCTCCAGCCTTCTTTAGGTGTTCGTCGAACTACATCCTTTATTGAATCCACGAGGGTCGCCTGTTCTGATTCCGTTAACCATAACCAGGTACAAGTGTTAAGTATTCCTGTATTGTTACTCACCTGCAGTCAGGATTGAACCTGCAACCTCCACATGATTGTCTCCTTAGAAGCTTAGGGAACCAATGCCTATAACCATTACACCATGTGTCCCGCTGGATGAATAAAGATGAAGACAATAGTCCAAAAACCCTTAATGGTGTATATTGTTGTTGGGAAATTCTGAGGTTTGTATCCAACTCCTTTTTCTTCTTACCCTCTTCAATAGTTAACTTCTTTTTGTTATTCAAATCTGTAAAGGCATTCAGGAAGGAAGGGAAAAGACAAGGATAACTTTAGACTCAATTTCAATTTTAGGATTTACGACTATTCTGTGGTGTGAATTTTTCCTGAACCAGTGGAAATAGCTGTGCTGCTCCAGTCAAAGCATCTGAAGATAATCATAGAATCATTTTTGGCAAATTATAAGTTCAAGGGTTCACCATGTGTCTCTATGTTTAGTGGGTATGTTCAGCAGAGGCTGCTACTAGCAAGAAACGTCCATCTCAGCTTAGGTGGTAAATGTTTCTGAGGTCAAGTTTCTTTTTGGTGACAAGAAGACCATCTTTGCATGTGCAGATTGTGCTTCCTGTCAGAGAGGCCTCTGGGAAACTTACTTTTTTATTTATTTATTTTTTATGCTATCCCTACAGATTCAAGCATGTTTTTAAAATCATTTCTGATGAAGAGGTCAGTCGAATATGTTTTGGTTTTGTGAACACTAACCCTGAATGAAATGGTGAAAAAATCAAAACATTGGAAATCATATTTTGACCCAGACTTTGAACAATGGAAAATTGAATTGTTTTGTCATATGAGTCAGTTTCATAGGTGGGTGGATAATTATGCAAGTAAGCAGGTATTTTTGTCGACCAAAACAAACCACAGCGGAGAAGCCAATTAGAGATGAGCTTTGCGATCAAAAGAAGGCAGACCAGCACATGAAAAAGGCACATACCCACAAAAGACCCTCACATTCACTGACCTTCTCATTGAATTTTGCTGACACAAGCTCAGATTTGTTATATAACATATGCTATGGATTTTCGGTTCATTCCTAGTGACCCCTTGTGCTTTGACAAGCTGTCATGTTGTGATTAGTAAACAGGACAGCATGATCAGGGCACTTAGGTACAACAGGTGTGTAACTGGAAGGAGACCATGTGATGAGAACCATGTGGTCAGATTTGGACAGAGTGCAGAGAATCACAGTCGAGTGTGGGAAACGCAGTCAATCAGGTTGTCTCTGACGAGCTTGCAAGGGGGTGCAAGCATTGTCAACCCCTGGCTCCTGGAAGAAGATATGGAAAGAAGTCCTCCCTCTGAGTATATGGCTCTCCACCCATCTATCACACACCATAGAAACATCAACCCTTTTGAGAATAAAGTGAGATATATTTTTATAAAGAAGTGTGTTCGTTTGTTCATTGAAGTTCGTAAATTATGTTTATGTTTCCGCTTGTATTTGTATTACAGCTATACAACAGATTGCCAATATATATTTGATTGTAGATTCTTTTTACTCATGTTTATTAAATCAACTATATATAACCAAGACTGGCATTCTTATTTCCTTGGCAAAGCTCAACTTATTCCATTCAAAGGAGTCATCATGAGAAACCACAGTTTACTGACTTCAGAGGAAAGGCATCTTTTTTTGTCAGTAAAGATCACAACACTTTTGAAGAACTAGACTAGATGATCAATAACTGAAACTGGTACCAAGCTCTGTTTTGAATTGTAACACTCACCCATTTAAGCAGCTATACAGAGATTGGGATATTGGAATGAACAGGGACCAAACTGAATGCACATCAACAGAAGCAAAGACGAGACTGCAGGGGGCTGTCTATATAGTGCGTGCAAAGTGAGAAAGTTGTTATAGATGATGAGCACTGTGAGAAAATGACTAAAAAAAATCAGTCCAAAGATTTCTATGCTGAAGGAATACAAAAATTTGCTTTTTGGTGGGAAAATGTTTTTGAAAAATTGAGGTTATATTAAAAAATAAAGCAAAATTCTACCCCAGGTAAACTGTTAATTGTTATATTGTAAAATTCACCTCATTTGTGAAATGATCTTATAATTTGTGTCTGTCATGATATTGTTACGTATATAGGTTAGTAGGTGAGAATAAAAATTGTTACATATATAGGTTAGTAGGTGAGAATAGAAATAAGATGTGGATGCACGTTGAGCAAGGTAACTCAAGTGATCCCTTTCTTTTTCCTTATTACAAAAAAAGAGCTTATAGTTATATTCAATGTTTGTTATGACAGGTTCTAGGTCCTTTCTCATATTGTGACACCATATACAGGCTTATGTGAGTGTATGTATGCATATGTAGGTATATACATGTGTTTGCTTGTGAGTTGACCATGGGTATTTATATGCATATGTGTTTATGTGTGTATGTCCATATAGGGGCCCAAGAGATATTTGCATAGGAATCAATGATTCAGCCCTGTAAGTATAGAATGTAGATGTCAGATAAAAGTGAATGCATGGTTTAAAAATTTTATCCACACCTTTTAGGGTCTCCTGGAGACTGGTTGTTTACCAGTGTGTTTATGTCCAAACTTTTAGTTGGCTAGGGGTCCGGAAGTGAGAATTTTTGCCTCTGCGAGCATGCAAGAGAGTCAATAGGAAAAATCAGTCTGCAGCTAAAAGGGATAGAAGACAATCACAGAGGGTCAAACAGAGGAGATAGATGGACCACAGATACAGAAGAGTTAGTGGGGACCAGAGTCAGAAAAGTGACACAAACAGTACAGTCAGAAGGGATAAAAGTCAGTCAGCTACTAGAAGTGATAGAAGACAGACACAGAAGAGATTTGAGAGAACAGATAGATGGAACATAGATACAGAGATGGGCTGAAGAAGAATACAGAAGAGATAGGGAGACCAGAGTCAAAAGAAGAGAATCAGAGAAAAGACATGAAACAGTACAGTCAGAACAGAAGATAACTGTCACAGAGGTTCAGCAAAAGAGACATGGGGAGGGATGACATCAGGCTCAAAAATCTAGCAGTTTTTAGTAAGGAACTTCATACCCAAAAGTGAGTGGAACCATCTTGGACTCATCCACTTCAACTCAACCAGCTGAGAACCAACAAACACAAGGGATAAGATGACCATGTGACCGGAGATGCATGGTCAGTTCATATTACCACAATATTACAAAATCAATTAGTACTTTAATCGATGTCATAATTGTTTAAATTTAAGAGTTCATGCTTCTTGTTGACTCTTCACTGATTCCAGATGGTAATTTGCTCACATTTTCTAATTCCTTCTACTTAGTCTGTTACAGACTCAAGTGTTTAAATACATTTGGTGGATTTCTAGCAACAGTTTGGTTGGTTTTCTTTGTTTTAATGGCATATCAACCTTCAAGGGTTATTTAATGCTAAAGCTATCCTTGTAGAAGAACAGTAATGATACTATTTAACCCATAGCTGGGTGAATAAGGGGGTTCATGCCTTTCCCCAAGGATAGTAGTCTGAAAGTGAACATAATAGTGCAACTGGAATTCAAACTTCAGTATCACAATGCCACTATAGTTGGTGAATTATGTTTAGGCTGAAACAGTTGTAGCCTTAGTGAGTATTTGGAAACATGGAACAAGGTAGCAGTTGTTTTATTTTTTTTAGTATCAGTCCTAGATCGATGAGGGGCACCTCAAGTGGTGTAATGGTTAGCAAGCTAGACTAGTAAACCTTGATGATTGAGTTCGAGTCTCACTGGGTACCTCCAGTCATACGGCCTTGTGCTACACCTAAGTCTAAAAATCTTAGTCTTTAAGCTCTATATTGATGGGTAGAATCTCTGCAATACACTGTTCTAGGAGCTTAATATAATTTCTGATAGATAAAGCAGGTTGGGTGGTAACTATATATCAACCAATGAATGAACCCCCAAGAACATTTCATAAATCTAAATAATTGAAAAATATTGAATGCCTGTGGAAAAGATGTAAAAAAATAAGACACTGAAATAGAAATACCAAAGTTCAATACTTTTCTGTTTTCAGATCTTAAAAAAAGCAAAAAAAAAATTTCATGTTTTAGCTAATTTCGTACAAATATTAGTTGTAACTTTTTAGTTTTAAATTTTCAGTTTTTAAGATTTAGCTAAAAATAAACATTATTTCCTTATCAAAAATTTTCATTTTTATTTATTTCGTTTCGTTTAATCGTAAATTCGTTTTTGTATAACGGGGAGATAAGTCAGTATGTAGTATCTGAAGAATGTTTCCAACTCGTTTCTTCTTAACGATTAAATAAAAAGCTTTAAATAAAACACAAAATACGAATTATATATTAATATACATTGGTGGTGTAATGGTTAGTAATTTGGTGCTCCATTCATACAGCCTTCTACCACATCTGAACAAAACATTTAGTAAATTATTACATTGCATTAGATTTTGTATTTTTAGGCATAAATTTCAGAGAAGTTCTAAGTGGAAAAGAAAAGACATTATAAACAAATATATGTATATATAAATATATTATTCATTCTTTTACAAACAGGATCGCAGCTATCACTTTTTAAATATTTATTTGATAAAGAACGAAGTTTATTTTTCATAAAAAGACATTTCCACTTCAAGTTACATTGATTAAATTCGGTCTCGTTTCATCTTTTAATATATATATTTTTTTGCCATAGATTTAAAAATAAAAATATGCAATTCCAATACTGGTAAAAGATAAGAAATAAAAATAATTAAAATACTTTTTTATGCGTTGGAAAAAATTCAATTGTTTTTTACTTTTTTTAGGTAATCACAAATTCCATTCCAATTAACTGAACAAGTATCATTAGCAGCCTCATTGGTATTTTTAAAGGCCTTTAATAAAGTGATTAAACTATCAGGAAAATAACCAAATTTCTGAATCCAGTGATGGAAAACTCGAAATTTCTGTTCGTAGGAGTCTTTAATGTCATAGGTAATATTTTCAATCTTAATCTGCGTGACGCCTAATTCAATAGCCACGTTCTGCCATGAGGATCCAACAAATCTAAGAATGCCGCTTAAAATTCTATCAGTCAGTTTCATACCTTCAGCCAGGCGTATGGCTTCTTCAATTTCCTTGTTTTCAGGATGAATGCCATCGTCTTCCATTAACCTTTTTGCCAAATCTTCCTTTTCACATGTATTTCGCAAAAAATCAGCAAGGGTATCCAATATATCTTTATTGTCGTTGACTTTTCCTGACAAAATTTTCAGCAGTACTCGCATCTTATCCTCTGGTACTTTTGTGTAAAAAACCCTGTTGGTCTCTTCGGTATTAAAAATCATCTTAGAGAATAATAAATCCACTAGGTTTCTGATTTCGGTCATATCTAAGGCATGAACCAATTCACTGGAGACATTTTGAAGTCGAACTTTATCACTGCCTATTCTTTGACTTCCTGGTTCCACACAAGAAGCGTCAACCTGCATAGCTTCCGACATGTTGTCAATTATTTACAATTATTTACACACAGGCTTTCGGGTTGCTGACAGTTGTAATTCACTAAGCTTTTTGCTTAGATGTGGCACAAGGACGTATGAATGGGCACTTATTACACCACCCAAGGCGGCCACGAAATGCTGCCAGTACTTGTTTGGTCTTCTGTATTTAGTGTTAATCTATTAGAGTTATCTCCCCTTGACATGTTTTCTGCTATGTCGGCACCTCGAGTGAAGAGTTAGCGAGCAAAAGTAGCAAACCCTCAAGAGTGAGTTCGAGTCTCATTGGGTGCCACATTCATACGGCCTTTTGCCACATCAAAGCAAAAAGCTTTGTAAATTACTACACTCAAGAATCGTTGAATTACTGTTCCAACTCAGGTAAAAGCTCAGATTTTGAATGCTGATTTTCTAGGCAGGCAGCACCATCTCCACATTTAGAATATGAATATATTTTTGATATAAGGCACAAATTTGAGTATATAGTGAAGAGAAATATTGTTTTTTAAAAAATGGAGAAAACAAAGTTAAAATCATGGTGGAAAAGTTTCATCAGACGTTTGTGTTATCCATTATTTAGAAAATGTATGATGAAGCAGTTAATAATGAACAAAACTTAGGTGAGATTAAATTTTTTTCAGATGATGTATATATATATATATATATATATATATATAAACTTCTATATATGTATATATACACCTATATATATCCCCAGATATATATACAAACATATGTATATGCATTTATGTACATGCATACATACATATATACCTATATACACACACATTTACAAATTTTTATTTTCTCTTTAATAAAAATCAACAATTGGTCACATTAAGATAATAAATTTATTTCCATCCTGTTAAAAAGCATTGATATAAATCATTGCTCTAAAATATGAACAGGAATTCTTTAGATCAAACAAGAAATGGATTAAAACAATTTTTTTCACGTTTACAAAAAAATAAAAAATAAATAAAAAACTTATTTCTCCTATATAATAAAGTAAGCCTAAACCTTCAAGTAACAATAAGTATCAAATTATTATGGCATGTAAAACAACATCCGGTTTCATCATACTTTGAATTTAACAGAGGCAAAATTTGCCTTTACAATAATACATGTCAAAAATGTAATTTCAATCATACATCCTAGATGCATCAAAGAGGTCTTCAGTGATGCAACTGTCTTCATTGCCGATTTCGGGTTATTTCTGCATCATATCGGCTCCGACAGTAACCCCGGCATAACTCTGGAAGAGCCAAGCCGCCTCCATGATCGCGACGAGCTATGCTCATACCACTACCAAAGCAAAGAAAAATCTAAATAAAGGCCGGACTTCGGCCGTTCTTATAGACATCTGTCCTTTAGTAAACAGCCAATGAAAACAGGGCATTCCACACTCCTCTGCTATATAATACCATCTTTACCTCATCTGGTTTCAGCTGTCTACTTCCAGAATTGGTACCGAGGTAAGATGTTATTTTTAATACTCGTCCATGATTTACACTTCACAAGACTTACATTTATAAAAAAAGAATTATTATTCATTTATTATTATTATTATTATTTAAATTCAATATTCAATTTTTGAATATCTTATTGGTCCTGATTGGAATTATTCCCTACTTCAGATTTACTGGATTGAATAATATCTTATATATATATATATATATATATATATATATATATATATATATATATATATATATATTGTCATCTACAAACAGACTGTTTCATTATATCACAACTCTTCAGCATGCCTAGACATGTGAGGTGCTTCAAGCAGGGATCAAAATACATCCGACTTTACGTCAGTTAGACATCTTACTTCAAAGCTATCATCAATCTCAACTTAAGTGAAGGGATGTTTTAGATATACATTCATATGTACACTATCGACTACCAGAGTGCTCCATTCAAGTAAAGAGTTTTGCAATTAAACATGTGGCAGGCAGCAATCCCTTGCTCAAGTACCCGACTCCCTAGGGGGAGGGGATATATATATATATATATATATATATATATACATATATATATATATATATATATTATCATCCACAATCTTCATTATGTTTAAAACTTTCTCTTTCTTTTGATTCATCTAAAAAATCTCATGCCATGAATATCTATATATCTTGTCAAATTTATTTCTAGCTTTATATAAATATTTTTTTTTCATCATTCGTGTGAAAGCATGTGCAATACCTCATCAGCCGGCAACCAAGGTGATAACATCTAAAAAATCTCATGCCATGAATATCTACATATCTTGTCAGATTTATTTCTAGTTTTATATATATATATATATATATATATATATATATATATATATATATATATATATATAAATTTAAGTATAGAATAAGGTCACATGGGGATTGTATTACGGGGAAGTATTGCTTGCCTTAAAAAATTTGGTATTTTACATGAGATTAAGCACCAAACACTGTAGCTATTAACTCAACCACATAGCAGGTCACACTCACATTATTGTTATATATATATATATATATATACACTGTTGAATTTATATATATATATATATGTATCTTTAAGATAAACAAAAACCGGTCACATTAGGATTATAAATTTATTTCCATCCTGTTATGGGTATTGATATGAATCAATAACACCAAAAATAACAGGACTTCTTCAGATGTAATGGATAAAATAATTCAGAATAGACACAAGAAGGAAGGGTGGGAGGGGGAAGAAGAGGGGTGAAGAGTTTCCTCCCCATTTCGCCTACTTCCGTTTTTTTAGTTTTTATTACCGGTGGGAATTATAGTAAATTAAATTTTTTTAATTTTTAAATTCAAATACATTTCTACTTAAAATTCCAGATTTAATAATAATTTAGGGAAGTACAACATTCCTTAATAACCTTATGTAAGGATACTGTAATTCTTATTTTAAAGTAAATTCAAAATTTAAAATTTAAAATTCAAAATTTATATTTGTGCTTATTAATTCAGTTACCCTTCCATTGAAAAGTACGTACACATTACATGGTATCTTCTCATCTTTTTATTTTATTTTATTCATTTCACCTCAAATCTCAAATTAATCTGATGTTTTAGTTAATTAAACATTATCTATGATAATTTGTCTATAGTTTAAATTTATTCCTATGTCTACATCTAGCTATTAATTCACATGGCTGATTTAATAATTTTTCTGTGTTTGGGTATATCATTATATATAAATGTGTGTGTGTGTATCTGTCTGTCTGTCTGTGTATGGAAATAAATCGTTTTGTTTAGATACTGTTGGATTTATTTCCATATATATACATATATATATATATATATATATGGAAATAAATCCAACATTATCTAGATAAAAAGAGACTAAAAATATCTAGGTTGTATCTATTTACATATGATATGTCCTTGTTAACAATTTCATTTTTTTTTTATCAAACCATCTTCAGGATGATGTCAGAATACAATGTATCATGCAAAAATTTTTTTATAATGAAAAATTATTTCAAAAAGTGAGATAATTTTTGTGTTCTATTATTATTAATAGTATTCTATTTCATTCTAACATTGCTCTGAAGATGGTTTAACAAACAAATGCAATGTGGTACATCATATATAAGTAAATACCTCTTCAGAATATTTTGTTTTTCCAAATATATATATATATATACACACACACACACACACACACACACACATATATATATATATATATATATATATAAGAGCTCTATCATTGATATTGAGCACTATTTAATAATACTGCAACCTTTGGTCCTCCATTAATTCACCAAGTGAGCTAGTAAGGACTGTAAACCTCTATAATATATATATATATATTAGAGGTGCCCATGGTGTAATGGTTATCATCGTAGGAAATGGACACGCCGACACAATTTCAAATTCTGGATGAGATTGATTGCGTTTCACATAGCACTAATATCCTTGGGAAAGGTATGAATCCAATTATTCTCCCTCCAGCTATGGGTAAATAGTAGGGCAGACTGGGTTCTTCAGCCTTGGTAAGGCAACTAGTCTAGGAGAAGGAAAACTTTGAATTCAAACCTGTTAAATTTTGCTTAAAAAATTGACCTTGTGTCATACCCTGCCCGAGCGGAGGGGTTGGTAAATATGATAATATATATATATATATATATATACGTACAGACATATACATATATATATATAATAATAAGTTGGTAAGTTCAATTCTCGCCACAAATAAGCTAAGCTTAGTAAATTACTGTATATATATATATATATATATATATATATATATATATATATATATATACAGTTATTTACTAAGCTTAGCTTATTTGTGGCAAGAATTGAACTTACCAACAATAATCTGCTAAGCCAGCTTGCTAACCATTACATCACATGAAGTGACCTTTTTATACCAAGCTTTGCTTATTTATTACACCAAGCCAAGTGTATGGGCCACTCAATAAAACTCAAACTGCTTAAAATCTATAAAATCTATAAAATCTATCATGCTCAATGCACACAAAAATGCAGAGCAATATATTTTGAGTATAAAAACAGGTGACTCACAGTTTCATATCATCAAGGGAATTGGTATTCAATATGTCTCAAAAAATCAAATACCCACTTTAAAGATGTGCTAAATACCAGTTCCTCTGAGGCTTATGGCATGACTTTTTATTGCTTTGTCTTGTACTTGTTTATATATATATATATATATATATATGTGTGTGTGTGTGTGTGTGTGTGTGTGTGTGTGTGTAGAAAAGGTAAAACAAGAAAAAGATATGTTTGATTGTTTACTTGCCAATGTATTTTAACTTCAATCTTTTTTCTGAATACAAAAATATTTTATTAAAATTATTTTAGTATGAGAAATAATTATGATAGATAAATTTTGATTCAATTGGAAATATCCATCAGGGCTTGTAGATCTTGCTAGGTAGAAATAATCACACAAATACACACACACACACACACACACACACACACACACACACACACACACACACACACACACAGATATATATATGAAAAAACACAAGGTCTTAAGCGGATTATATTATGTATAGTTTGAATTTTTTTGCCAACCTTAAACGTTTCAGTTTTTAAAACCTTCATTTTAAAAATTCATATGCCCTGAAAAAGTTTTAAAAGCCAAAATGTTTTAGAATAAATCAAACTATAAAAAAATTATTCTCTGGTAACCTTGTTTTTTTATATTTGTACATTTTTATATTGTCAAATTTATTTCCAGTTTTTCCAGATATATATATATATATATATATATATATATATATATATATATATATATATATATATATTGCTTAGTAGTATTGCACAATACTATAAATATATAACTAATAAGAAGGGCACCCAGCATTGCCTGGGAAAAAATGATAAAAGACAAAATGTTTAAATGAAATAATCTTGATATATATTTTAGCAAGAGTCCAGATACAGGAATATGCACATGATAAAAATAGTTTTACATATATATATATTTATATATATATAAAATTCGGATTAGTTTTTGAAAGCCTCTTTGCACACCATGTTTTTTTGTGCTTCCATCTTTTTCAAATATGTTAAGTCCTTTTTCACTACTTTACTGTAAATATTGAAATCTAATATAAAAAAAATTCAAAAATGAACATAGATCTAACCTTAACTGTCCCACAATTTATGAACACCAAGACTATTTTTGTACTTCCTATTAAAGAGTCTATCTCATTCATTTGGCTAGAAATGGCATATTTTCCCTTCTGATAACCTCAAATAACAAATGATCTCAAAACTTCACATAGTCTATATGTAAAATGTACAACAAAACCCTGAAATTGTGTTCCCATATATAGCTCAAACTTTTCAATTTATAATGTAAACTATATGTAAAACTAGACCCTAAGTTTGTGTTTGGTTTTATACAATTAGCAGATCATTTCATTAATTAAGAACATTGATAAAGTATGGAAGTCTTAAAAGATAACATTGCATTTTTTTTTCTTTATGACTTGGAATTTATCATTGTATAAAAACGAAGGCAAAGTCAGGGTCTAGTCTTATATTAATTTACATTCAGATGCTTCATGTAGTATAAGGATTAGTAAGTTAAACTCGCAGATCTTTGCTTGTGAATTCAATTCTCATTGGATGCTCCATGCTTTTGGCCTTTTGCCAAACTTAGTAAATTCATAAATACAGAAATGTAAATAAATCAAATCTTTATTTTAAAGCCATTTCACTCACTTCAAATTTATTTAATGAAAAATTTTAGAAATGAAAGCAATGTCTGTCACAAGTAAGCTGGTGTGGTCATACTATTTTTTTTTTAAATTGAGAATAGTTTTGCTTATTTTCCCTTCAGAAATTCTTCTACTCAAGGGATTGGTCAAATTTGAAATAATTTTATGGAATTACACACAGAGTGGTAGGAGTCCTGATAGATTGTTTGATTTTAATGGCATATCAACTTGTCTAGGTTTATTTTATGTCTAGAAGTTAGGGAATTGCATTCATTGTACATCTATATTTACATTTTTTGTGTTGTTATAGATAAGATTAGAGACTCAGTGGAAGATAGGCAATCTAGGATATCATGGAAAGTCATAAACAAAGTGAACAGAAGGAATAGCACTGCTGAAGCTAAACTGAAAGCTACAAACCAACAAGAATGAATAAGTCTGTGGAAACAGCATTTCCAGAATCTACTAGAAAACCCACCGAAAGTTACACATTAACCAATCACAAAAATTATTAGTAGGCAATTAGACATTAAACTAGGACCATTTACTCTAGAAAAACTTGACTCAGTACATAGAAAAATTAAAAATAGAAAAGCTGCAGGGCTTGATGAAATTCCCCAAGAAGTATGGAAGATCAGACAATTCAATGACATACTGCTCCAACACTGTAATGCAGTTTATAATAAAAATCCGATAGACAGATGGAAGAAGGGATGCATCCTCCAGTTCCCTAAAAAAGGCAACTTCAGATTAGCCAAGAACTACCGAGGTATAACACTTACATCCATAGCAGCCAAAACATACAATGCCCTACGATGCAACTACATAGAACCCAAGATTGACAACATTCTTAGGAAGAACCAAAATAGCTTCTGGAGAAATAGATCTATGACCTCCCAAATATTGACTATCTATAGAATTCTAGAAGGCATACGGGCAAAAAACCTTGATGCAACAATATTATTAGTCGACTTTACAAAGGCCTTTGATTCCATACACAGAAGAATTCTACTCACTTACGGTCTACCAAAAGAAACCATCACAGCCATAATGATTCTCTATAGAAACACCAAAGGGAAAGCGCGTTCTCCGGATGGAGACACAGACTACTTCGACATTGTAGCTGGGGTACTGCAAGGAGACACACTTGCCCCATACCTCTTTATCACCTGTCTAGACTTAGAACATCAATTGATAAATCAAAGAAAACAGTTTCGAGCTGACAAAAAAAAGAAGCAGAGGGTACCCTGCAAAAACAATTACCAACGCCGACTACACCGATGACATAGCGATTCTGGCAAATGCACCCGCCCAAGCCAAAACCCTACTGCATAGTCTGGAACAAGCTGCTGTAGACATTGGCTTCCATGTCAATACACATAAAACGGAATATATGTGCTTTAATCAAACAGGCAACATTTCCACACTAAACAGTAGCTCTCTGAAACTAGTAGACAAGTTCACCTACGTAGGAAGCAGTGTCTCATCGACCGAGACAGACATCGACACACAAATAACAAAGGCATGGACAGCTATCAATAGGCTATCAGTCATATGGAAGTCAGACCTGACCGATAAAATGAAATGCAGTTTCTTCCAAGCAGTGATCCTGTCGATACTGCTATATGGATGCACTAAATGGATGCTAACTAAACGTATGGAGAAAAAGCTTGACGATAACTACACAAGAATGCTGCGAGCAGTATTGAACAGGTCCTGGAGGCAACACCCCACAAAGCAGCAGCTGTACGGCTACCTACCACCCATCACAAAAACTATCCAACTTAGACAAACCAGACATGCAGGACACTGCTGGAGAAGTAGGGAAAAGCTCATAAGTGATGTACTCCTATGGACCCCTTCACATGGCCGAGTAAAAGCAGGGCAACCAGCTTGAAACTACATACAGCAGCTCTGTGAGGATACAGGGTGTAGCTCTGAGGACCTGACAAAAGCAATGAACGATAGGGAGAGGTGGCGAGAGAGGGTCAGGGATATCCATGCTGATGGCATGATAAGATGATGATGATGATGATGTTTCTTGCAGTAATATATCGTGAATTTTTTTTTAACACAAATGAATAGCGCAGTTATATGGTTTCAAGGTTTGGTTTGTTTGGTTTTATGGCATATCAACCTTTGTAGGTTATTTAACGCCAAATCCATTTTTATGTAAATAATCTGTTCTATTGAAAACAGTACAGTTTAGTATAAGTACACAGTTTAATTGTCAAAAACATTTCCATTTCAAACTATTCAAGCAGTTATATGTAATAATTCAGTTAAGTGTAAATACAGTTTTAATGTCGAAAAACAGTTCTATTTGAAATAATTCAGTTAAGCAGTTTAAGTGTAAGTACGGTTTAATTGTCAAAAACGTTTCTATTTCAAGCTATTCAGTTTACTCAGTTCATTTTAGCATAAGTATGCTGTTAATTCTATTTAACCCATAGATAGGACCCTTATCAGGTGCTACCACTCCGGGCCAGAGTGGACCTGGGAGCAATGGCAATGAAGGGGTACTCTGCATTCCCCAAAGCTCCAGCATTGGTGGAACCTCACCATCAGATTTTTTAGTGTCATATCCAGGACACTCGTTAAGGGGGGGGTCTTACCCCTCTGCAGAGAAGCAGTCGGTGTATTCTACTGCCCCAGCCGACTGGGCAATATATGGTTTCAAGTTATTATTTTTATCTAATAATAATCATTTGTTTGTAATCATTATAGGGTGAGAATCCTTGCAGTATGGTGGTTAATGAGCTGAACTGGAACAATGCAGTAAGTAAGTTCAAACTTCAGTTACACTATTATGTTCACTTTTGAACTTTTACCCTTGGGAAAGGCATGAACTCCCTTATCCCTTCAGCTATGGGTGAAATAGCACCACTACTGTTCTTCTACGAGGATTGCTTTGGTTTTAAATAACCCACGAAGGTTGATATGCCATCAAATAAAGAAACCAAAACAACCCAAACAATTATATAGTTTCAAGTAACTAATTATAATCATCCATAGTAAACAATTAGAGCTCTGAGTAACTATTCTTGATATAATTAATTTTTAGGTATATGGCATCCATGGGTCAAATAGATCTTTTTAAAAATTATCTATATTTGATAGGAATACTTATCAAATATTTTTATGGTTTTCTTTTTATAGCCTTCAGAATTATTTGAGTAACAGGTTGGTTGGTTGGGTTTTATGGTCTATCAATCCTTGTAGGTTATCTAATGCCAAATCCTCTTTATACATATATTATTGAAATTATTTACAGAGTCACTAACTAGGTGCCCAGTGATTGGATGAAAAACAGCCAATCACAGGCTATCTTTTTTTTAGATTTTCTCCAAACACCTACGAACGCCCTTCCTCTTTTGCTTGTGTGATTCCTCTGAATCAAGACGTGCCCGTCCGTTCTCTCAGTCTTCTAGACACCAATACACGCTTGTGAGGATTTTTCCAGCAACTGAAGCTCAAAAAACAAGGCTCTATTTTCTTCAACCCAACCAAAAGGACACAGGAAATACAAACAGCTAAAAGGACACCTTTTACAGAAAAGTTTCCCACAAATCAACTGTTTGCAAGGACAATATTTTCTTCTTCTCTTTCTATGTAAATATAAGTTTTTTATAACATTTTAAACCGTGTTGTGTTTCTTTCTTCTTACCGATGTCGCAATATTGTTACCATATAAAGTTGGGAAAATCCCAATAATATTGAATATATGATTTGTAAATGAATAGTCAGCAGAAAACATTTTTAAATTGCTATAGCTCATTTGTTTGAGCTCAGTTGAATGGTAATACATATATGATTCGTAAGTAAATAGTTTGTAGGTAATCTTATTTGTAAACGAATTAGAGCTTATTTGTTTGCACCCAAGTATTGCTTTATTTGCATACAGTTAAATTATATCAGGCATTGCTATATAACACTAATAATTCTATTTAATATTTATCATTTCTTTGCATACAGGGAAGTAGTTTCAAGTATTGCTCACACTAACCGTCCAGCCCAGTTGGTTGGTACAATAGAATACACCAACTGCATCTCTGCACAGGAGTAAGACACTCCCAATATGTGTCCTGGATATGATACTAAACCATTAGATGGTGAGGCTCAAGTTTTGGAGTTTGGGGAATGTACAACATCTCTTCCTTGTCATTACTACAAGTCCACTTTGACCCGAAGTGGTAGTACCTGTTAGGGTCCCATCTGTGGATTAAATAGAACTGTTTTTAACTGTAAATGACGTTAAATCAACCAATTAAAATATATTGTTAGTATCGGGTTCAAATCAATTCAAAACGAAAGATAGATAACTCATGTAAGGAAATAACCGAAATTCTTAGACCGTTTCTTTATCGAATCTATATACTCGACAGAAGTCCCCGTCTAACCAGATTTTAAAAAAATCAAATAATTTCAAATTTAACGAATTCTCTAAGCAGCTGACGTTATTTTAAATGGATAGCAAGCAATATTATTTGCGAAAATTTTTTTCGAAGTTTTACAAGCGGGACTGGACAAAAGTCACTTGCACCCACTCGTATATTAACCTTAGTTCAAACACAGCTATCTCAAACTGAGGGACACGAGAAGAAATGCCTTTGAGCCCTGGAAACAATGTACAAAGGCAGAATTTAAGTTAGGACAAGAAAAGGTTCGTCATTTGCACCAGATTGCTTTAAGATGCTAGAGAGATTCTAACGAAGACCGAAAGACATAAAAATCTTCGAAGTGGTTATTTCCCTTCGTAGGTGAACGATTTTAGAAAGACCCCCACCACTTTTTTTTTTTTTTTTTTTTTTTAAAGATATAGCTAGCCTGACTAAATAAGATAGTTGACTGTTAATTCAATAATAGATTTATGCATTTACAAATTAATAAATCTATATTCATTATCAAGTCAACTATCAAAAATAATAACATTTGGATTATTTGAATGAATAATATAAACAAAGAAAATGTAGGAAAATGGAGAACTAAATGCCATCATTTAGGAAGGGATTTTATGTCTTTTACACCGTATTTTTGTCAATATTTTATTGCAATTTATTTACGTTGTGTATTTTAAAAAAGGTAAACATACACATTTTTCCTTTTCATTTATATCCAGGATTATTCAGTCACGTAAAATTTGTAGTGTCTTTTTTGATTGTTTAAGTTTTTTAGTTATGAAAGGAAATTATTTTTACTCTTTTTTTCGTTTTCGTTTGTTGTATTTTCATTGATATCTTCATCTTTAGCATCTCAAATCCCAAGAATTATTTGCGTAATTTGTTTTTGTCAGTCATACTCGACTGGTGTTCAATACAATATATAAAAACTATCAAAGAGTTCTGGGCCTATGTCAAGAAAAAATAAATAAATAATACTCATGACTGGAAAAGAATTAGGAATTCATTTCTAGGAATTTTTTTAAAGTAGAGATGGCGAAATGACATTTTTCCCTCCATGGCAAGAAAAAAGCTACTCATAAAATACTAAACATCTCTTTTTTATTTTGTTTTATTTCAATTTAATTTATTATTAATTAATTTTTTTGTAAATGAAAAATAATCTGATTTGAATGACATTTTTAAATTTGTTAAAGTTGAGAAAATATTTGAATTTGAAGCGGGGAAATACCATCAGTTTGTTGTTGTTCAGCTTTGCTTTGTTTTATCACAAGGCCAAAAAGTATTGGTCACCCAGTGAAAATCAAATTCACTAACAATAATCCATTAACCAAGCTCATTAACTATTAAAATGCCAACAATATTTGTTGACAGTTGATATAAACGAACATGCCAACTGAAGGATCGTCATCTAAGGCATTTAAGTTATTAAATAATTTTCAAAATAAGTGACACAAAAATGTTTTGTTTTGTTTTTTTTTATTTCAAAATCGTAATTTTATAGGATGGGTTAACTTATTTTGAATTTTTACGCGGGAAGTTTTTTAACGCCATTATTTGAATCTTATTAACTGTTTTTGCATTTTGTTATCGTCGATAAATTTTAAGAAAAGTCATTGACATTATTAATAATTTTCTTCGGAGAATTGAACCCTTAGTATTTTTGATGGTGTTAACAAGAGGTTTCGACCGTTCTTACGGTCTTCTTCAGGTGTAATGTATAGATAGAAATATTAAGTCTCTCCTTTCAGCCGCAGAGTAAAACAGAATTTTAAAAAAATCATCCTTGCAGACATTGGATTTCCATCCAGACATTATATCTGATGATGAAAATGGAACCGTGGAAATATTGTTTTAACATTAATATCAAAAACATTAAGAAAGGGTTCAGTTCTCCGAGGACATTACTGTATGTTTTATTTATTTATTTATGTTGGGATATTTAAAAAAATCGAAGATCACAAAATAGTTTAAAATTCTAACTCAGAAGGATGTTATTCAGTAAAACTTAAAATGTTTGTACATATTTTTTCTTTTTTTAAGAAGAGGAATTAATATTGTGAATTGAATTACCATGACCAGAAAATCCGCCGAACACCTACGCACGACATACGGGAACACTGGACAGCTGTTTCGACCTTATTAGCTCTCATCAGCAGTGTGCATACCGTAATCTCCACCACTGGAGATCGAACCAGCGACCACAAATTGCAGTGCCGAAACTCATTTTGGTCATGGTAATTCAATTCACAATATTAAAAATGCTTGTTTTAAAAAATTGCTACTGACTGACATATTTTCATTGCTTCTCTCTCTCTCTCTCTCTCTCGATATATATATATATATATATATATTTTCGGGAAGTATGATAAAATTCTACTTTACTCGTAGTGTGATATTTAAAACCATTCTCATTAAGTTTAGCCATACGTATCTTCTTTTTTTTTTTTTTTTTTTACTCTTTAAATGCAAATTTTAAACGCAGAAAAATGTTTTTGTTTTTATTAAAAACTCGTTATTTACTAAATTTTGCTTGGTTTGCTTACAGTACCTGCTGATCCTTCTACATACTGTACATATTCATGGAAATTTTGGTGATCTGACGGGAACTTCGGATTAATTTCCAGTCCTCATTAAAAAGTTAGTAGTTTGTTTTATACTGCTGTTTATTTTTGTTTTGTTTTTTTTGTTTGTTTGTGTTTTTTTTTTAATGGACACTAAGCCGTGTAAGATCTGTTTTAGTTTTTTCTTTTTTTCAATGGATACCAACCAGGCTTTCAACCTCTATATTGTCCTATATACTCTACTTTCACTTTAAATTTTAAGATATATTTATTTTATTTTAGTATGTTAACACACTCAAAAACTCCAAATTTTTTTTCAAATTTGCATTAACAATTTTATCAATGGTCATGGAAATTAATAGTTTGTCATGATTTTTTACACATTAAATAGATTATACTGTTGAATTTTCAATAAAAATATAGCTTAGTATAAAAATGGTTTTTGGAACTTTTACGCACTAAAATTCCGGTTTGAGGGTGTTTTTTTTTTTTTTTTGTTTTCTTCACTTTTCAATCAATACATTCATTATTGCAGGAAATGTATCAGTTTAAAAAAAAATGAATGTTTTAAAGGTAGTTTTTTTATTTCATAGTTTGCTTATATGTAAATGTATAAATATTTTACATTTAATTGTTTTTTTGTTGTTTTTTTTGGGGGGTGGGGTTTGTTCTTTTTCAAACAACTCAAATATAACTACTAAAATGGATCTGATGGTGAGGCTGCAGTTCTGGAGATTTAGGAAGTGTGTAAGTAAAGTTGGTGACCATAGTCGAGGGCGACCGGAAGGCTCCCTTTTCAATAGCTACTACACTGAGGTGTAGGGGAGGGCGCTACTCCTTTCCCTGGATTGCTTCACTTTACTCTCTATATGTACCTTATATTGCTGAGTGTTAAGCAAGGAGGCATCAAGTACCATTTTTATAGTCTTTGGTATGACGCGACCTGGCATTGAACCCAGGTCTCTCAGGCCATTGGCGAACACTCTACCCACCAGACGAATGAGGAAGTGTGTATTACCCCTTTATTACCATTACTCCTAGGTCCACTCTACCACAGAGTGATAGTACATGTTAGGGCTCCATCCATGGGTCAAATAGAACTAGGGTCGTGTGTAGGACACTAAACTGCATCTGATGTTGAGGCTGCCGTCCTGGAGATTTAAGAAGTGTGTAGTACCCTTTTTATTACCATCACTTCCAAGTTCACCTTATCCCGGACATTGTCCAGACAAAATGATAAAATCCTCCAGAAAAACTCTGAAGAAACAACTACACAAAAATATAAACATCAACATACAATGAACGTGATTCTCTAACCTCTAGGCATAAAATAACTCTTATGCATTGACATGCCGTTAAAATCAGTTAATCAGTCAACCAACTATAATTAAAAAGGGTAAACTAGTTCCTTCCTTATTTTTGAAATCACTTTAATCTTGGCCTTATTGCTTAGAATAAAATCTATAAAATCAATATATACATATATATATATATATATATACACACACACACATATAAAATATATCCATTGTTGTTTATATTTTAAAAGTGTGTAGATCAAATCAGTTAATGAATATAATTGAAAAGATCTTATTTAATGATAAGAAAAATTAATATTTTAAAGTGAGAGATGCATGTTCTTTGCAAGACAAAATAATTCTTACTTCATTGCCTTTTCAATCATTTGAACTGTTAGCAAAAATGTATTGCTTTTCATTGAATCAACCTTAGTACAAGACTGCATTTGAGAGCACTTGGCATGGGTTGATCTGACTCAAGAACTTTACAGATAGACATATGCTGGCTTAATTTACTATTAATCATTATTGAGGAAATTTTTAAAAAGATACTTGTTAGTAAGAAAAGTTGGCGACCATAGTCGAGGGTAACCCGAAGGCTCCCTTTTTGATAGCTACTACACCAAGGTGTAGGGGAGGGCGCTACTCCTTTCCCTGGATTGCTCAACTTTACCCTTGATCCGTACCTTATAATGCTGAGTGTTAAGCAAGGAGGCATCAAGTACCATTTTTTGAGTCTTTGGCATGACGCGACCTGGGATTGAACCCAGGTCTCCCGGGCCATTGGCGAACACTCTAACCCCTAGGCCAATGTCCGGTATTTACTTGTTAGTAATATCCAATAATTAGCTAATTAACAACTGTACCTATTAGAAGGTATCAATTATAATCTCTTAAGATTCTACAATTGAAAGTTGGTTTATAGAATATAAGTTTGAACCCTTACCAGTCCAAGAAATTTGGACCTACAAAGATATCAAAATATCACTTTTTCATATTGCAGACTATGTTACATGAAAAAAATTGTCCCCAATTGGAAGAAATGTTTGATAATACCGTATCTTTGTTGTTAAGAGTATGGAAATATTTTAAAAGAAATACATAGTGATGATTTAAAACTCCTTTGAATACCACAGTTCAGTGGGTATTTTTCTGTTTAATATTGTCAAATTAAAAAGAAATTCTTTAATAAATACCTTTTTTAGTATCTGAAACTCATCATTTCAATTTGAAAAGAGGACATGGAATTACATTGTTAAATATATTTTTCACAAATTAAAATTGAAGGCAACATAAGAATCAGTATTAGAAGTTTTAAGTTATCCTAAGATTTTTACATGGTAATTATTTTCTTCATTTTCCATGAAATAGACAAATAAGGTGAAAGTTCAGACTATAATCTGAGAATTAATTTTTTTATTTATTGTGGACTTGTTGTCCTCATCTTGCTAGTTTTTGTGTTGTTTCTTCTTTCACTACGTTTCGGGCAAATTTCACCTCAGGCCTTCTTCAGGTGATTACTGGGTATACGGTTACAAGACTCAGCATTCCTATCCGAGGTCGCGGTAAATCACCTGAAGAAGACCAGAGGTGAAATTTGGCTGAAACGTAGTGAAAGAAGAAACAACACAAAAACTACCAAGATGAGCACAAAAAGTCCGCAATAAATAAAAAAAGAATTAATTCTCAGATTAACGAAGCCTCATCTCAAAATGATTCCAATTACAGACAATTTCAGACTATAAATATAATTTTTTTAAATTGTGGAATAAAAACTTTTGAATGTTTTCAAAATCACTGTTTCTCTAAGTCACATTATTCATTGTGTTTTCCTAAAGTATTTTTATGTTTTGTTGGTGAGCATTTTTGTAAAAAAAATTCAAATCACTTTCTAATTGATTTATACAGGTAGATTTTCTGTTTTCTGATCAATTAAAATAATTGATCCCTAGTAACAAGATATATTAGCTAATTATTGGATCTTACAAATCCTTTTATAAATATTTTCTCAAAAATTTTGGTTAGTTGTAATTAAAGTTATCATAAGCCTACCTCCAGTCAAAGACTCCAGTTGCATGCCAGGCTTATACTTGGTATTGCCTTGTTCTATTCTCATTAAATTATTAATGATTAATGATTAAATTATTGTCTTTAGTCTTCAACCAGTGGTCATTTACTTTGGCCTTGTACAAAACTAAACTTGGTGAATGATATTAATTTATCATGCATGTAAACATGTTTTAAGTCACTAAAAAGTTTTAAACAATTTTTTTTTATATGAAAATATTCTCAAGTTTTGATAGTTATGATTGAAAGTTTCAAGTTTTTAGTTTTGACCATTGTGTATTGCATTGTACCTCTTGCAAAATGATTTATTGATTGATTTTAAAGGCATATAAATTTGTCTAGGATTATTTTATGCCTAGAGGTTAAGGAATCACATTCATTATATATTTTTTATATAATTGTTTAAGAGGGTTTTTTTTTTTTTGCACATGATCTTATAAAATACAAATAATTTTTTAAACAACAATTTGACCTATTATGTGAGACCCTAACAGGTACTACCACATCAGATCAGTGTTGAAGTTGGGAGCAATGAATGGTTATTCCACACTCTCCAGAAATTAATGTTAAAATTTGTGCATGCAAATTTATCCTCCAAATTAGAGTGCAATCTTTAAAATGGCTTTCTAGCTCAGATATAGGTTAACTTAAGATAAAATAATCCTGTGATTTCCAAAAATGTTCTGATATTTTGAACTGAAAAATTTAGAAATATATTTTTTTGATGATTTCAGTAAACTTTTTTTTCATCAGATTTTAATGTACCATCCCTCAAAAGTGCCATTTTTTTTAGGTTAAAAAAACCAAAAAAACAAAGAAATATTTTCTGTATATCAGGAAATATGAAAATGCCAAAGTAGAACATCATCATTATCATCTCGTACTGCCAGCATGGATATCCCTGACCCTCTCTCGCCACTTCTCCCTATCATTCATCGCCTCTGGCAGGTCTTCAGGACTCAAAGTGATTTCATTCAGTTTTGCTTTGGCTATTTGAAAAACACCCTTAATCAACATTTTTCTTTAAATTGCTTATATTTAGTTGCCAAAGTTGATTTCCAGTATAAATATCAGATATATGACATGTGTAATTCTCTTGTTGAAAGCAAAACTTCAAGTCAAACTGGGAGTAATTAATTTTTTTTTTTGTTGTTATGGCCATGAGCTATTAGTACTCCACCAAAGTCTGATTTTAAATGACCTTGTGCTGCAATTTCTTTTGATTCTTTCTTTTTTTTTTTATATGCTTTTACATGTGTGTCAAAAGTTTAATAACTATCAAATTCTTTCCAACATAAGTTTATTTCTCTTATTGGCCAGTTTCTCCCACGTTGCTTGCCACAATACATTCCCATTTTGCTCTTACTCTTCTTCTCCATATTAGCCCAAATTACTTTTGCCCAGTCAGCTGGGGCTATAGAATACACTGAATGCACCTCTGCAGAGGAGTAAGACCCCCCCCCATCAATGAGTGTTCTGGATATGACACTAAACAGTCTGATGGTAAGGTTCCAGCCGTGCTGGAGCTTTGGGGAATGCGGAGTACCCCTTTATTGCCATTGCTCCCAGGTCCACTCTGGCCCGGAGTGGTAGCACCTGATAGGGCCCTATCTATGGGTTAAAAAGAACTAACAACATACTTATGCTAAACTGAATAGCTTGAATAAACTGAATAGCTTGAAATAAAAATGTTTTTGCCAATTAAACCATACTTACATTTAAACTGCGTGCTTATGCTTAACTGAATTATTTGAAATAGAATTGTTTTTTACACTTAACTGAATTGTTATATATAACTGCTTGAATAGTTTGAAATAAATGTTTTTGACAATTAAACTGTGTAGTTATGCTAAACTGAATTGTTTTAAAAAGAACTGATTATTTACATAAAAATGGATTTGGCGTTAAATAACCTACAAAGGTTGATATGCCATAAAACCCAATAAACCAACCAACCAACCAACCAAATTACTTGACAATTCCATCTTCCCATCATCATGGAGGTCTTCCAAGTGGTTGATCGCTATCTCTTGGATACCACTTGACAATTGCTGTATGTGAATCATGCAATGTATTTGTCCCAGCAGAACTTCTGCTTTCAGTACACCCTGATCACATCCTTCACTCCATTCTGCTCTTGAATTATCTCACTTCAGATCCATTCATGCTATGATATTCCCAACATAAATCTTTCCATAGCCCTCTGTGCCATAAACAGTCTCTATTCTTCCTTTGTGGTAGCCCACATATAACTTACATATAACATTGATGGCAATATAATGCTATTAAAGGGATTGGCATGTAGAATCTTGTCCAGCTTATTATCCACCTTCTTCTCTATAAGTATGCTGATAACAAGGCTCTTAGAGTAAAACAATAAAAATGACCACCTGACTATCATTCATTGCTAAAGCGATATTAAGTCTAATATCATCTCTATCCAGCCTATATTTCTCCATGGTGCTGTGAACAGGATGATAAATGGCAACACAGGTCCCCAAGGTTCATTAGATAATGACAACTCAGCTGAGGCCATCCTGCAATAGTGCAACACTCCCATCCAGGGTATTGGTCTATCTTTGGCACAACTACTCCACCATTGACTTAGTAATTCCATTCCTTCATAACCTATTCTTTACAAGCCACACCTTGAATGCATGGCTGCAGCACAACACAATGCACAAATGAACAAGAGGTATAACAGGTATAACAGGTATACCCTCTGACTTTTACAGAATGGTGATATAGTAGCTATCTAAAATCAACTCAACCACTGGTGGAACATCACTGTCCTTCCAGATCATCAATACAGAACCATGATTGATTCAAGCAGGATTTCACTTAAGAATTGCTGTTTCTTGAAAAAGTTATTGGTCAGACTCAGGCCTACTCTCATGCCTAGTACAATGCCTGAACCCACAAGCCCCACTTGTAACGTCCTGCTCACGTGTTCCATTCCTCCAATCTATTCTATTGATGATACTAACACAGTAATTGGGCACCCTATAAGGGGCACATCAACATACCCTTGTCACTTATAGTGCATGCCAACAAAAATTCTTCTGGCTCTGTCCAAGTTATTCCCACATCTGTTCACTACTCATAAAAACTTGCCTGCCTAAAGAGGAAGGAAAGAGAAGATGAAGGATGTTATCCCTCTTGTCTTCTATAAATATCTTGAAAATAAGGTTCTGGGGGTAAAACAACATAGATGACTGCCAACTGTTATTAAGTCTTGTATTATCTCTATCCAGCCTTGTGCAGATCTTTTATCATGGTAAATGCCTTCCATCTTGATCGTATTTTCTATGAGATTTCCATTTCCATGTCTTCGCTCATATTCACTATCTTTCCTAAATAGATGTACCTTATGGATGTATCATGGGGCTATTTAGAAGTCATAAATGGATTCCTGGTGAAATTCTTCCCCTAAATATGTGCCCATTGTATGGTTTATCATAGTTTTTGATAATTTACAATGTTCAATCCAAATGTTCACAAAACACCCAATTTAAATTTATATCATTTAAGAAAAATGTAAGGATCTAATTTTTTAGGGCGCTGATCAGGATGGGTTAAGAATTATAACTGCCATTATCTTGTTTTCAACTATATAAATCATTATCTTGACAAAAAAGGTTTTGTCTTACAAGTGTCCCTCAGGAACCCAATTATATTAGTAAAATATATTGTGGCCTATCATTCTATATTCTTTAATATCAGATTTGATTGTGTTATTGTCTGAAAAGTGGCAAGTTAACCATCATGAAAGGGCTGTTGTTATTTGACCAAGATTGAGCCATAATTATATATCTAATATATGCAAAAGTTTCCAGCATCCTGTATTTTTAGTTTCAAGTTTTAAAAAGTATTGACAGATATCAATAAAGCCTGAGTTTTTATCTGAAGTTTTTACTGTATAATGAAAAATGAATCTACAAGATTAATATTTCCTACTGGATAAAGTGTATTGAAAATGAAGGATATTATCTAAAAAATAAATTGTGTGGAATCAACACCAGTTTTTGTAATTTTAAACATTTCTTCTTGATTTTATTCTTTTTGTTGTTACTACAATGTCTCATTCATTTCTTTATGACCTTTTGTCAGACATGCACATTGCAATTTCTTCTTTTTGTTTTTCAGGTAAAATCAACTATTACTGGAACATCCATTGACCTTTGACAGTTGGCTTTTTATACTAAATTTTCCTTTTATTTATCAAAAAAAAACAAATTGTCCCTTTGATGCATTCTATCAAGTTCAAACTTTGCAGAAAATGCCATCTTTACCTTTCATGGGAATTATCTTGAGAACTTATAAAAAAAACAATTTCTTAAAATACCTTATTTACATTTTTTAAACATTTATATACTCTGTAAATTTTCTTTTGTTGCTACTACTAAAAACAATTTCATTAGGGTAACCTTTTAAATGTCAATATGACCCCTTCTCAATCAACAGATCCTAGGAGTACCAATCCTTTTAAATGTTCCGATTGTAACAAAACATGCCAATGTCGTTCCCAGCTCTACATTCACCAGACAGTTCATATCGGCAAGGTACCGCTCTATTGTAAGAAGTGCAAGAAAAAATTCTCTGATGTCTTCAGTCTTGATCTTCATCATAGAAAATCCTTATGCCATTTGCAAGACACACGACATCAAATATGCACCATTTGTCACAGGGCTTACCACTCTGCAACTACTTTAGCCCTTCATCAACATATTCACTTCATTTCTCGACCATTTGCTTGTACATTATGCACTGCAGCTTTCTCTACAAGACGAACTCTTACACGCCATTTGCAAACTCATAACCATTGGGTAATTCCTCGATGTTACCTGTGTGGCTTAGTCTTTTCTACACAGTCTGCCCTTCGTACTCATGAATTCTTACTGCGCTGTGTCTACCCATATAACTGCAATATTTGTGGCCAGAAATTCATGCTCAGTGCTCAGCTAAGACAACATAAGCAAAAGCATAAGACTATGCTACATGGACCTTTTAAATGTGGACTCTGTGACAAGGAATTTTTCCTCCGGAAGACACTTATTGTGCATTGGAGAAGGCATATGGCAGGCCCTGCTTTCCTTTGTTACCTGTGTCCAAAAGCGTTTTACCTGAAGACACGATTAGCAAGTCACCTGCGTTTACATGTTTTTAGTGATGTTTCAAAAGAGTGGAAACAAAATAAAATAAAAGAAAAACCGGATGACATCAGCCCTCGGCATCACACTCAATCAGAAGAAAACACCCACAACCTGGTGCCTTTATGTGTAAACAAGTCTAAGGTTTCTGGCAGCAAATGTTCCTCAGAAACAGCACCTTTGAAAGTTATAACCGCATCCAAAAAAAGCACAATTGTGGATGTCCACGGTACTCCCCGGATATACCGTTGTATCCCATCTGGCACTAACAACAATATCTATGTTGAGGTTGGAGCTGAAGGCATGCCTGGCTTGGAACCACCCCAGGGTAAAACAGGCAAGGCGAATATGACGTACCAACAAGTTGTCTCTCGAGTAAAAGAGATTGTCCTGAAGATGAACACCATGGATAAAGAAAAAGTCGGGGCGTCATCACCTTTAGCTAGTAAACCACCATCGTTCCAATGTAAAATTTGCAAGAAAACATTTTCCAGAAATGCGTCCTTGAAGGCTCACCAGAAATCCCACCATTCTCCAGCTGTTAGTAGCAACAATAGCACAGCTAGTAAAGCTGTAGCCCCAGCAAATGTCTCCATCTCTGAGGGCCACACACCCAAACAAAATTTTGGGCCTTTCCCTGACTGTAACTCTTCAATGAAGTTAATTGTTGCCTGTTCCCGCTGTGGAGAGAGAAACTTCAAATCCCTTGAGGAGCTAGAATGTCATGTTTGTTCTGAACCAAAAGACAAAGACCACATCTGTAACATCTGTGGTAAACATTTCAAATTAAGGAGTCGTCTAGCCACACACATCTTGAAGCACCAACATGTGAAGCCTTGCCGAGTACCATGTCTGTAAATCATCTTCTTGAATCTTGTCTACAAATGTTACAACACCAATAATTGAGAAAAAAATTCCTATCATATTTTTCATAGCCAGGACCTTGTGACACTAAAGAGCATATAAAGTTAAACCTTTCAATGTCTCTTTTAAAATAGTTTTACGTGAAGGCTTCTTTAATGAAATGATCTTTGACAAAATCATCCTTATCAAGTTGTTTCATAATTACTTATGTATGATTGTATATTTTTTACTATACAGATATGTAAAGAGTGTTGCCTATCAGATAGTGGTGTTTTGATATTTGAAATAAACTTTTGTCATTGTAGGTAATATAAGGTTATGTTGATTTTGGTCACTCATATTTTAGTTGTCCCATATGATGTAAAGAGTGTTGCCTATCAAGTAGTTGTTTTAACATTGAAAATATACTTTTGCCATTGTAATATCAATTTTGGTCTCTCATAAGATGCTCACAAATTAAAGTAGGCTTTCATTATTTCTAGATAAGAAAAAGTGACTCAACACCAACTTAACCTTTAATTTTAACTGATAGGTAACAGACATCTGTTGTTCACAAATGTATTTTTGATTATATTTTAATTCAAAATGAAATAATAAATTCAGAATTCAGCTAAGTAATCAATATGTTAACTAATTTTTATTAAATCCTATTTCTACAATGGCTACTTTATTTTTGGAAAATTTTTCATTTCAGTTTTAAATTTTCTGTCTGCAGATATCAATTGAATGTAAGGGGAAAAAGTCACATCAAAAAAGGGTATAAAACTCCTGATTAATTATTAAATGTGTCATTTAAATGCAAAAAAATAAAAGTATTAAACTTAGTATAAATAGGCAGCTGATATCACTTTGTTTATAATTATAAATGAAATATGATTTTTATCACCAAAATTTACTTGGTTGAAATATTACTTATTTATTAACATCAACATTTATTTCATTGAAACACTGCTTATTTTATCATAATAATTATTATAAATAAAAGAAATCAAGTCAACATTATCTAGGATTTTATGCTGTATTTTCATGAATTAGTTTCATGCCAGTCAAATACCAGGTTTTAAAAGGAACATCAATTTATTAATGTTAATATTACATCATATTCTCTGCATTGAATATATATTATACCTATGTTCAAATGAAAAGACGAGGAGGCTCTCTATGGTGTAGTGACTAACATGCTGGACTGTGACATCATATTTAGTAACTTTGAATTCCACTTACATTATTACATTCACTTTCAGACTAATGCCCTTAGGAAAGGCAGGAACCTCTTTAATCCCCACCACCACCAGCTATGGGTTAAATATTACCACTGTTATTATTCTTCAAAGATTTGGCATTAAATAACCTATAAAGGTTAATATGCCATTAAACAAAGAAGAAAAAATAAATATTAGTCTATAGATAATACTTTTTCTTTGAGAAATTATAATATTCATGGGTTATTTTATGCTTAGTGGTTAGGGAATTGCATTCATTGTACATTTTATATTCAGGGTTTTTTTTTGTTTGTTTTTATAATTGTTTCTTAATTTTTGGTACACAGTTATGTTATCTAGTATTCTTGTGGAATACAAATAATTTTCAAACAGATTCTATTTGACTCATAGATTTGACCATAACAGGTTCTACCACTTCAGGCCAGAGTGAACCTGGGAGTAATGGCAATGAGGGGGTACTCTAGATTTCCCTGAACTCCAGAACTACAGCCTCAACTCCAGATGCAGTTTAGCGTCACAGCCAGGATACTTCTTTTTGCGAGGGTCCTACCCCTCTGCAGAAGATTCAGTCAGCATATTCTTAACTCTGTTAACAGGACATACATGAAGAATACATGCATGATCATCGTTTCAAATGGAATTGAAAATTTATTTTTTAGACCATTTTAACTATATTGTATTATTTTGATCCTGTTTTTGTTTAGCAAAATAAAGCATCATTGCAAGGTTTTTGTTAGTACACTTGCATTAAAATGCTCTTAGAGAAAGTTATTATCAATCAAATTTGCAACTTAATAATATAGGGTCAGCATTCAAAATCACCCTAATCTTTAACATTGATGAAATAAGATGACCTCTTATCTTTTTTATTTTTGTTTTACATTTGATTATGATGAAATACAGCTGATGAGACTTGAAAAGGTTGAAACAGCTGTCCAGTGTTTCTGTATGTCATGCACAAATGTTTGCCAGATTTTCTGGTCATGTTATTTCAATTGACATTATAATTTCTCTAAGAAAATATACATCTGATTATAATATAAAGTTTATAAATAGGATTTGACTTGACATCAAAGTTTATTGGTTGTAAAATAATAATCTTTTGGATGACAAGACCTGGTATGAGAAAGTATTGAATTATAAACAGTCTAAGTTTACAAAAGTAATCTTTTTTTATTTAACTTTCTGCTATTTTCTTGCAATTAAAACGTCAAAAAGATATTTAAGTTAATGCAATGTGTTTTGTTTTTGTTTTTTTAATTTAATAACAATAGAAAACAGATACTCCAATCTCGTCCACTTTTATGTACAAAGACTCTCGAAACCTATGTATGGCACTACACCTTGGTGTCTAGTTCAAGCCATAATCCGGCATACGTGCCCAGACCCAGATTTGGGTTCGTGAAACTGTTTGCCTTATCAGGCTCACATTGCACCAAGTGAGCCGATGAGCAGCATAGACCAGCAGGGTTCGAGTCTCGGCTCGTTCCCGACCTTCCCTTCCCCTTTATCCCCACTTTAATCGGCCTTTGGGCTTTTGACCATGTGTCAAGTCATGTCTGATGGGAGGCAGCGACAAATAAACAGAATGAAAAGTACTAAAGGTCATTCAATAAATAAGGGGAACTCTTTATTAGGTCTTTTTTTCCATAAATGTAAATTCTACATTGTTTTAAATTGGTTTATTGTAAAAATTATTTTAATCTTACATAAACATTTTTTTTGAGGCTATTCAAAATGGCAGCAAATCTAATAGAATGCTCCAGGCTTGAATGGATGTCTGTCATCAAAATTTTGGTAGCTGAGAATTACAAACCCTGCAAAATTTACAGAAGAACATATGATGTAAACAGAGAAGCATGTAAAAAATGATCTTTACAAATTGGTTAAACATGACTTTGTCACAACAAGCCTCAGTTGAAAACACAGTGCATAGAATGGAAATTCATTGACTCTCCTGTAAAGATAAAGTTATGGGTGTTACTGTCAATAAAAAAAGGTCATGTTGACAGTCGTCTGTGACACAAAGGACCCATCACTATTGATTTCCTTGTAAACAGAGCTTCTTACTGCCAACTCCTTTGGCAAAATTCACGTTAATTAATAAATGACCTTCATATATATGAAAGTAAATATGGATAAAATCTGACAGTATGAAGGTAGCAGAAAAAACATTATCCAAATAGGTGAATATATTATGATGTAAAGTCGACGTTAACATTTCGGTTTCAGTAATATATCTTTTCGTTGTATATTTCTCATTTGCTCCTGTCATCTCAGCAAGCATCCATCAATATGTGAACTATTTTGATATCCAAGTCCTGATGATGGTTACTGAAACCGAAATGTTAACATTGACTTTACATCATAATATATTCACCTATTTGGATTATGTTTTTTTCTGCTTCTTTCATATATATATATATATATATATATATATATATATATATATATACTTTCTTTAAAGAAAAAACCAAAGACCGGTTATTTTAGGATTATAAATTTATTTCCATCCTGTTTTTCGTTTCTGGTTTGAACCAAAAACACTAAGAAAAATATAACAGGACTTCTTCAGATCTTATGGATAAATAAAACAGACTAGATAAGGGGGGGAGGAGGATGGAGAGAGTTGAAGAGTTACCTCCTCGTTTTATTGAATTTCTGTTTTTTTATTTACCTATTTATTTTATTTTCAAAATTCTTTCGTCAGTTATAATTACAGTAATTTAACTTTTTTATTTATTTTCTTTTCTTGTTAACTGGCATATACTATATATATATATATATATATATATATATATATATATATATATATATATACCGGTTTAGGAGAACAGCAATTCTATATAATGTGTGAATATTAAAAACTTCTATTTCAGCTGGAAATATTAGAGAACAAAAGGTGATTTTTATTGGTTTTTGTTTTGTTTTTGTGGGGTTTTTTAATGAAATGAAGTTTTCCCCTTGCATATCTGGTAAATTCATCATGTTAGATTTATTGCAGGTAAATTATTCCTGGCTAAATCAAGAATTTAATCATTGCTTTAGGGTTATGGAAACCCTATATAAATCGGTATATGATGAATTTACCTAGAATCCTCCCCTTGCTCTCAAACATAATATATTTCACTATCAGCTGTTGTCAAATCTAAAGTTTTTCAGTCTCATTTTTTGCAGAATGAAAGTTATGTTATGTTATTTGTACATTAAAGAAATTCTGAAATAAAAGTTTTCGGTGCTTTTTATTCAGACTAAATTTCTTTCAAGTTTGTTTTTTTTGTTTTTTTTAACCAAAAATACCAGGATTTTATTATTTCTAGTGAAACGTTATACAATCAAAAATGGATATTGTTAGATATTATTATTACCAAGCTCTACAGCATTGAAATTTTGTAAGAAAAAATATGAATATATAACAGTTCAAAAATAAGTACACCCTTCACATATATTTATTCAGCTTTTTTACAGATGTGTTGCAATTATATTTTTAATTACAATGTTATAGAGTTTATTTGAATATATTCCATCACATGTAGCTGTGGCAAAGTATACAAAGGCAAGACATGCTGTTTTCTGAAAGTAAGATGACAGGAACATTGAAAAGCATTGGTACAAAGAAAAATAGAAAAGTCAGGTATGGCTGATCATATATGTAAAGTAAAGGGAAAACCATCTATTCTTGTGGGATAAAGTTAGCATAATCAATAGGGAAAGACATTAGAAAAGAAGATGTTTCAAAGAAGCAGCACATATGCTGAGCCATGTTGACCTCTTGAGTAGACCAAGTATAAAAACAAACACAATATAGGGACAAATAATTTAAAAGCTGAATCAAATTGTTTTTAAAGTAAATTACTTTGAAAATTCAAAATAACTGATACCATTGGATTTTACATTTCAAATTCTTAAGATGCTTCTCGGATTAATAGCCATGGAAAACAATGACGTTATTTAAATAAGAACATTATAGTTCTTGAACGCCTTGTTTGATCAAAAGTCAAACTTTAAAAACGATTTCCCAGGTTCAATCATTTCTATGCCCAGATAAAGGACAATTGAGGAAGGCTGGAGGATACAGCAGTCGAAATGTGTTTTAACTTCTCACAATAAAGATGAGGTAAACAGTCCGAAAAAACACAACCAAAATAATGTTGTAAAGTTTGGTAACAAATAATACTTAATAATATCCATTTTGACTGTATTATAATCCACCAGAAATAAAACAAACATCCTGATATTTTTGGTTTATAAGAAAATTGTAGTGAGATGCTTATTTATGAATGACTTGTGTATTGTCTGTGTGTGTAATACATTTCACAGTGCTTGCTGACACAATAAACTGTTCTGCATGTAGATATATGTCAATATGGAAGTGAGCATATCTGTAGGGATATATGTGCCTACAGGTATATATATAGGGTTCAACATCTTAGTGTGTGTGTATACATGGATGTGTGTAGTAAGATCAAAAGCCAGGTCAGAAGTTCGGAAAATTTTGGTGAGGCAATATAATTAGAAAGAAAGGGAATTCTTTGTGAAAATGATTTCTGGATGTTGAGAACTAGATTAATGTCCATCATAAACAGGTTCTTTAGGTACAGATGCAGTCAGAGGTCAGTAGATGAGAATCTGGCTATTTTAATGAGTTTAGTAGTGGGTGATCTGATTAAAAAAAATTATTTTCCTTGTAAGTGGTATCAGGGTGAGTTTAGATCCATAGGAAGAAAATGGGAAGCTTAGTTATTCCGTTTCCTATTACGATTAGGATTGGATGCCAAAAGCAAAGCTGAGAGTTAAGAACAAATCATTGGACAGAGTGGAACAAAGAAATCGAGGTCCACAGCCAGTTTTGCTAAAATATCATTCACAAGTTTGGTCGAGATGGGAAGAATGAAATAAAAAAATCGAGCCCAGAGCCAGTTTTGCTAAAATGTTATATGCCACCCCATTGAAAATGAGAAGAAAATGCACCAGGTTCAATTAATGAAATTTGCTTTTGCCTTTTGTTTCCTCTTGTTGATCTGTCATGATGCTTTTGCAAATTTGACCCAAACCTTCAATGAGTGATCTGGTTTAAGAAAAACTAACACAAGGTTGAATCATTCTACTGGTTTAGTTGCACATGCACAAGCAGCGAGGCAGATCATCTTACAACAGAAACTACACTCTGATCCTAGAAAAGTCTAGGAGTCACAACTTTGATGCTAACTATACCATAGATACTACAGTCTGATTCTGGGAATTACTCCCTTCTAATTGTAATTTTGATACATGGATGGTTTAGTGTTGGATATTGCATGTGCTATATATAATGTTTTTCGCAAAAACATTACACTACTTTGAAAGGAAAGTGTTGCCCTGACAGTAATAAGTCCCCATTGTTTCTTGTGGTGTCCCACTCAGAAATAAAAACGTTATGAAGAAAGAAATATATTTGAATTTAAACCAAAAAAAGATCAGAAGAGCTACACTCAGATCCTCAGTAGAGCACCAAAAAGTAACCATTTTGTCCAAGACATAATGCAGATATTCTGATATTAAGGAAAATTGCTTTGCATAATGATGTTTAAGGATATCGCCAAAATCAAGAATACACCAACCTTAGAAAGTTGTCTATAAAACAACAGTTATTTTCCGTATTCTCACCAACTAAATGCCCACAAGCATTTTTTTCCATTCAACCACTAAATGCACACAAGCATTCTTTTCCATTCAACCACTAAATGCACACAAGCATTCTTTTCCATTCAACCACTAAATGTACACAAGCATTCTTTTCCATTCAACCACTAAATGCACACAAGCATTCTTTTCAATTCAACAACTAAATGTACACAAGCATTCTTTTCCATTCAACCACTAAATGCACACAAGCATTCTTTTCCATTCAACCACAAAATGTACACAAGCATTCTTTTCCATTCAACCACTAAATGTACACAAGCATTCTTTTCCATTCAACCACTAAATGTACACAAGCATTCTTTTCCATTCAACCACTAAATGCACACAAGCATACTTTTTGATTCAACTACTAAATGTACACAAGCATTCTTTTCCATTCAACCACTAAATGCACACAAGCATTCTTTTCAATTCAACAACTAAATGTACACAAGCATTCTTTTCCATTCAACCACTAAATGCACACAAGCATTCTTTTCCATTCAACCACTAAATGCACACAAGCATTCTTTTCCTTTCAACTACTAAATGTACACAAGCATTCTTTTCGTTTCAACTACTAAATATACACAAGCATTCTTTTCCATTCAACCACTAAATGTACACAAGCATTCTTTTCCATTCAACCACTAAATGCACACAAGCATTCTTTTCGATTCAACTACTAAATGTACACAAGCATTCTTTTCCATTCAACCACTAAATGTACACAAGCATTCTTTTCCATTCAACCACTAAATGTACACAAGCATTCTTTTCCATTCAACCACTACATGTACACAAGCATTCGTTTCCATTCAACCACTAAATGCACACAAGCATACTTTTTGATTCAACTACCAAATGTACACATGCATTCTTTTCCATTTAACCATTAAATGCCCACAAGCATTCTTTTCCATTCAACCACTAAATGCACACAAGCATTCTTTTCCATTCAACCACTAAATGCACACAAGCATTCTTTTCGTTTCAACTACTAAATCTACACAAGCATTCTTTTTGATTCAACTACTAAATATACACAAGCATTCTTTTCCATTCAACCACTAAATGTACACAAGCATTCTTTTCCATTCAACCACTAAATGTACACAAGCATTCTTTTCCATTCAACCACTAAATGTACACAAGCATTCTTTTCCATTTAACCGCTAAATGTACACAAGAGTTCTTTTCCATTCAACCACTAAATGCACACAAGCATTCTTTTCCATTCAACACAGTGAGAAAATATTTTATCTGCTTCTT
This sequence comes from Sepioteuthis lessoniana, assembly GCA_963585895.1. Lineage (NCBI taxonomy): Eukaryota > Metazoa > Mollusca > Cephalopoda > Myopsida > Loliginidae > Sepioteuthis > Sepioteuthis lessoniana. The sequence continues at coordinate 131,765,898 of OY757908.1, forward strand.
TGATTTTCAGCCAAGTGAAAAGTGTTGTATTTTAATTGTAAATCAATTACTTTATCATATCTTTACTTTAATTGCAAATCATTTAGTTCAGAAAATTTGACATAATAATAAAATGCTTTGCATAAGAACAAATTATGACATTTTGTGCTACTAATATTTATTTTATGATCAATAAATTATTGGTGATAAATTAACAAAAGAAGTTTTTGTATTTTGTAAATTAAGAAATGTAAAGAAGGTGAATTTTATGAGAAGTTGTCAAAAACAAAGACAAAACAGCTGTTAGTGAATTTCATTGCTTTAGAGTAAAAGATGTTATTTAGAAAATGTTTAATTTTACATTTAGATATATTATAAAACCAGTCATTATTTTGTAAATACCCTTAACATTAGTTAGCATCCCTACTAATGGTAGATTTAACACTCTGTCATGTTTTTTTAAGTGAGGATCCTTCCTTATACTGGTGGATGTTGCCAAAAATAGCTTAGCTTTATCAGCATTCTTCGTTATGGTATATCTTGGTATTGGTGATTGGCCCTGACCTTACCACCTTTTTGTCCTTTGAGTTAGATGCTGCCTGGAGATATGCCCCTCTGAAACTAGGATAGATAATTTTCACAGCTGTGAAAGATTAAGAATCATATCTGTACCATAAGAATATGATAATACCTTGAGTATTTGGCTGTTCTTTCAGCCTTTAATAATCAATCATTTTCCAGTGGACAATTGCCAGTTTTCAGGGTAGAAGTGTTGTATACTGTGATGAGATCAATCACAACTGTGATACAAACACATTTACAAATGCAAAAACAGGCAGACTCTCTGTTGTTCAGGTATGAATGGGTTTATTAATTTCTTGACTTCAGTTCTTCGACACGAAGAGAGAGACACAATTCAAACTATGCTAACCCCATCCCAACACTTGGTGCATCTTGTAGTGTTTAAGATCTCTGTCAGTAGAGATCTGCAAAACTCCAACTACTTACTTCAACAGTAGAGAACTCAATTCTCTATGCCCCAACGGCAGAAAACTCATCTATCTGCCTGCATGGTCCAATGTCAACTGACTGTTTTTCAAAATCCTCAAATTCTAAGGACCATCTCTTCCAGGCATGACATCATCCACACTCCACCCCCATTTCCTGTCTGGGGGTTTATTATGACAATGCTGATTGTCATATCCTTTGCACGTAAGCGTAAAACTGTACCCAACAACTGTGCACCTGAATTAAGAGTCGAATAGTTCAATGCCCTACCAAACTGAATGATAAAATATAATTAATGAAAAATGATTAATATAAAAAAAATCATTCCTTAATTATATAACAGTAGTAACAATCACTTAGAAAAATATGATGATAAGTGTTAAAGAATTTTACTTTGTCATCATTATTCCAATTGTGTTTTTAAATTATTATCCTCATTTTTATTGTTTGTAATATTTTGTTTCTTCTAGTATTGTCAGAAAATCTAAGTATTTTCATAATTATATACATCTTTTAACTATTGATTTTTATTATTTTTGTTTTTAATTACAGCTACTAAATTATTTATCTTTCCTCAAGTGTATATAACGGGTGATGGTCTTTATACCACATCAAATATTCCTATCTAATACAACTAATTTGCACACAGTTGTATGGTTTCAAGTGTTCCTATTTAATAATATATTATATGGTTTCAAGTAATTATTTCTATTTAATAATAGTCATTTAAAAAAGAACTTTTTTAACATTTAAACTGCACACTTAAGCTAAACTGAACTGTTTTTCATTTAATTGTGTGTAGATAAATGACTGTTTAATTGATTGTTCATAATATGTAGCAATACTTTGAACCATTTAACTTTGTTGACTAAACTGAATAGTTTGAAATAGAACTGTTTTTAACATCTAAACTGTATTTATGCTAAACTGAAATCTTTGAAATATAACTGTTTATATGTATAAAAATGGATTTGGCATTAAATAACCTACAATGGTTAATATGCCATAAAACAAAACCAAACCAAACCAAACCTTCACTCATATTACTGCCAGGTCCACTCTATATTGCCCAGTCGGCTGGGGCTGTAGAATACATCGACTGCACCTCTGCAGAGGAGTAAGACCTCCCACCTACAAGTGTCCTGGATATGACACTAAACAATCTGATGGTGAGGTTCCAGTAATGCTGGAACTTTGGGGAATGCAGTGTACCCCTTTATTGCTATCACTCCCAGGTCCTCTCTGGCCCAGAGTGGTAGCACCTGATAAGGGTCCTATCTATAGGTTAAATAGAAGTAAGCCGTGGTTTCTTGAGTTTACTGTTTTTGGCATTTAAACAGCATATTTATGCTAGATTGAATTGTTTAAAATAGAAGTGTTTTGACATTTAAACTGCATACTTATGCTAAACTGAATTGCTCAAAATAAAACTGTTTTGACATCTAAATTGTGTACTTATACTAAAATGATTATCTGAAATAAAACTGTTTTGACATTAATTCTGTGCATTGCTCTGTTGGCTGGGGCTGGAGAATACACCAATTGCACCTCTGCAGAGGTTTAAGACCCCACCTAATGAGTGTCCTGGATATGAAACTAAATAATCTAATGGTGAGGTTCTATTGATGCCGGGGCTTTGGGGAATGCGGAGCACCCCTTCATTGTCCTTGCTTCCAGGTCCACTCTGGCCCGGAATGGTAGCACCTGATAGGGCCCTATCTATGGGTTAAATAGAATGAAACTGCATACTTATACTAAACTGAATTGTTTATTGTAGAACTGTTTTGACATTTAACTGTGTGTAAACAAAATCTATACTTATACTAAATTGAATTGGCTGAATTAGAACTGTTTGAATAAACTGAATAGCTTGAGATAGAAATGTTTTGACAATTAAACTGTGTACTTATGCTAAATTGTATTGTTCAAAATAGTATTGATTATTTGTAAAAAAAATGTATTTAAATAGAACTAAACTGTGTACTTATGCTGAACTGATTTCTTAGAATTAAAACTGTTCGACTAAACTGAATTGCTTGAAATAGAAATTTTTTTGACAATTAAACTGTGTACTTATGCTAAACTGAACTGCTTGAAATAGAACTGCTTTGACATCGACACTGCATACTTATGCTGAATTGATGTGTTTGAATTAGAACTATTTGACTAAATTGAATAGCTTGGAATAGAAATATTTCTGATAATTAAACTGTGTTCTCATGCTCAACTGAATTGTTTAAAATAGAACTGACTACTTGCATAAAAATGGATTTGGTGTTAAATAACCTACAAAGGTTGATATGCCATAAAATCCAACCAACCAACCAACCAACCAACCAACTGGAGTGATAGTAACTGTACAGGTTCTGTCTAGGAATTAAATTATTAGTATTAAGTTGTAACACAAGAAATCATATAATTGTGCAAACAATTATTAATAAATAGAAATAATTACTTGAAACCATATAATTGGGTGCAAATTATTTGTATTTGATAGGAATACTTGATATCAAATAACTGTGTGCAAACAAATAATTATAGACAAAGGTAATTGTAAAAAAAATGCAATGGAACATTGAAAATATAATTAGGATTATAATCAGACATTTAGAAAGGAGTCAGATTTTGAGATTAAAAAAGCAGTTGAAACGCCATTCAACAAATAAACCAAACTAAAGAAAGATTAGAAAATAGATAAATAGAAAGAAATAAAGACACTAATGATGCATCTGACTTGATTTGAATACTTCACTCCCTATCTAACTACCTATGAGTATAAGATATGTGTCACAAGAAAAGGGAATATATACGAGGATCATTAAATAGTTTTCCAGACTTTTTTCGTATGGGCACTTTTATTGATAGTACACACATAAAACTCTAGTCCCCTTCAAAGTAATCTCCTCCGGCTGCAATGCACTTGTTGTACCATTCCAACAACTTCTGAAAGGCCCAATGGAAGTCCTCTTGTGTGAGCGTGTCAATGACCTTCGTCACAGCCTCTTTCATCTCCTCAATTGTCTCATAATGACAGCCTCTGAGCTTAGGAAATAACCAAAAGTCACAGGAAACAAGGTCTGGACAATAGGGAGGCTGAGGAACTGTGTTGATGCCCATCTTGGTCAAATAGTTTGTGATAAGGATAGAGTTGTGGACTGGTGCATTGTCCTGGTGGAAATGCCAGTGACTTGATTTCAAGAGTGCAGGCCTCTTCCCTAGGAATCTCTTCCTGAACTCCCTTAAAGCCTCAACATAGTAACCCTAACCCTAACCCTTTGGCCAATCAACTCTGGTGTATTGACTTTCTTACTCCTCCCACACTTATCATTCCTCACAGATTCCCTACCTTCCTTGAATCTCTTATGCCACTCAAAAACTGATGCTCCATTCATGTAAGATGGTCCAAAAGCAGTTTGAAGCATTCCATACGTTTCCGTTGCCTTTTTTCCAAGTTTAAAACCGAATTTTATTGCATATTGTTCTTCTAAAGTGTCCTCACGTCCAGATTGCATTTTTGAAATTCACCAGCTGTGACAATCAGGCTTTAGTAGGGTGTATTGCAATTCCTATTGTAGCTGTTCCTTTGAACATGAAATCATAAAAATTGGTCAGTCATCTCATAAGATGTATAGCAATAAGATACTGAATTTTCAAGAGTCTACAACAATTTTAAATGCCTAAACAAAAAAGTCTGGAAACTTATTGAAAGCACCATATATATATATATATATATATATATATATATATATATATATATATATGTGTGTGTGTGTGTGTGTGTGTGTGAATGAGGGAACAAATAGAAGGAAAAAAAGACTCACAAAATGTCTTCTTTCAACTTTTTTCACTTATGTTGGTAAATGTGAAGAATTAGGGGGTAAATTTCTCCCCTTTCTTCTATCTATTTCTCTCTTCTTCCCTCCTTTTCTCTGACCTTCCTGTCCTTTCCCCCCATACCTTTTGTACTTACCTTTATATGTAGGCATGTTTGTGTTTCATTTAGCATTGAAAAAAAGCATAAATCCTTCACTCCCTCTCAACTACAGGTAAAAGAACAGGTTTTAATCTTAGGATATTTAATGAGTCATGGAAAAAAATTTCTGCATTCAAACCAGCTGTAAGTTGGCGACCATAGTTGAGGGTGACCTGAAAGCTTTCTTTTCGATAACTACTACACCAAGGTGTAGGGGAGAGTGCTACTCATTACCCTGGATTGTACCACTTTACCCTTGATCCTTACCTTATAATGCTAATTGTTAAGCAAGGTAGCATCTAGTACCATTTTTTGAGTCTTTGGTATGACTCGACCTGGGATTGAACCCTCTTCTCCCAGACCATTGGTGAACACTCTAACCATTCTTGTGTTACATTCATTAAAAATGTGAGTTGGTTTTTGTTAATTTTACATCTTAAAATGTTCTATAAACATTTTGAATTAAAGAAGAGCTATAAAAAAAATTTCATCACTCAGTTATTTGAAGAACATTGTTGAGGTTTTAATACATCAATGAACAAAAGACATAAGGTTAAAAAAGAAATTACTTGGATGAGTCTCAACCCTGGGTACAATGTCTTGTCACTCTTCTGCTACCTCCCTTCTCTCTCCCAGGGTTGAAAATCTTCAGTCGTTATATAATTTTCCAGACACCCACACACCTTGCTGTCCCTCTTCCTCTCAGCATGCCACCCACACAATTTGTATAGCATTTCTGCTGTGTTTTTTTACCTTAATACACAGATGCATCCTATTTATATCCATGTAGCTTACGTGGCTTGTCAAAAGTCAGATGTTCCAAAATATTAGAAAACTTTTGACTCATCTCAGTACTTTTACAAAAAATATTTGTTTATCATTGCCAAAAACTTATTTACCAAGAGTATGTTTAGAAAATTATAATCCTCATTTTATTTTCAGGTTGGCAACCATGATTGAAAACCAGCTGATCAATGTTAATTCATCACCAATTATTCTCAGCTTCAAACATCAATCAGATCTGGTATCTTTGGTTTAGAAGAAAATTAATATTTATAAAAAAAATAGTTAGGAGTGTACTTATTTATAGAAAATAATGTAGATAGACTGATGGATGTGTATAAAATCATTTCCAATGCATTTCTATTCTAAAATCATTTCCACTGTATTTCTATAAAAAAATCATTTACAAATATCCCTGTAGTAAAATCATTGCTATTCATTTCTATAGTAAAATCATCTCCAGTGTATTCCTATCATGAAACAAATTATACCAAGGAATATCTGTTTTGATTGGATAATATTCCACTAGAAATCATAAAATTCAGATATCTTAAGTTTCAAAGAAAATTGACTCTTCCAAAAAATTGTCTGATTTGTATTTATTATGATAGATAGATAGATAGATAGATAGGAACAGACTGAGATAGATAGATAGATAGATAGATAGATAGATATGAACAGACTGAGATAGATAGATAGATATGAACAGACTGAGATAGATAGATAGATAGATAGATAGATAGGAACAGACTGAGGTAGATAGATTGTGTATAAGTTCAGCTCCAATACATTCTTATAATAAAATGATTTACAATGCATTTCTATACTTTTGTCATATTTTCACCAGTTTATGAACTGACTAGTCAACAAGAACCAGGTTCATCTTCCATATTTCAGTCATTAAAAAATGCCTTATGTCACCTAAAACCTGTCCCTGAGGTAGAATATGATATTCATAAACCTGTTTTGACTTTTTAAATATGTCTGTTGCATTGTGAAAAGGTTTGATATAGATTGTGTTTTATTTTTGTGCCACATTTAACCAAACACTGGTAAGGATCTAAGATTACTCAACTGAAAGTGAATATTGAGAGACAAACAGGAACTGATTATTTTCATATGTGTTTGATGTCACATTGATGAGCAAATTTTCTATTACAGTTGCTTACCTGAAAAAAAAAATCGCGGTGACTCACAAGATATCTTCATTTCTCTCTGTTCAAAGAACATTATGATAAAACACAACAAAATATGAAAGAAAACAACTTTAAAAATTATTGATAAGATGTGTTTCTCTTGTGCCACTTTTATATCTGTTGATCTATCTATGTATACATATACATATATATATATATGTATATATACATACATACACATATATATATATATAAAAAAGTTGGCGACCATAGTCGAGGGTGACCCAAAGGCTCCCTTTTCGATAGCTACTACACCAAGGTGTAGGGGAGGGCACTACTCCTTCCCTATATATATATATATATATATTTATATATATATATGTATCAGTGTATGTATCATATCTATCTATCTATCTATCTATCAGTCTGTTCTTAACTATCTATCGGTTCATCGATCTGTCTGTTCCAATCTATCTAAGTACATATTTATGTTATAAATAGATATGTAATATACTAGCTTAGCTGGCAACGATGAACTTTGCAGATTCAACGCAGTCACAAGATAATATCAACAAAGTGGTTTCACAGGAAAGAGAATATAATTTATTGCCTATGGATAGAGTGACAGATATTTCTGTTTGCAGATAAGATCAACAAATTACCGGAAAAAAAAATGGAAGTATGTAAGTTCCGATAACCAGCCACAAACAGAAAAAAAAGTGGACGAAGAGATGTGTTCATGGGACTTGAAAGACAATATAAGGTCTGTAATTTTGAACTGAAGGCAGAGATCTGCTAGAGAGACCCACTGGTCACTCAAGCAGACCAGTCAGCTCCTTGTGTGTGTTCCCCGGCCGTTGCACTACTTCACAAAAAGAGTCCCAGCCACAGAAGAAAGATATGTGTGAACTCTCTCTGACTGTATTCCTACTTCACACAATTGTCACCATTGCAGAATAAGAATATAAATTATATTTTTATATATCTATGTGGTCTTTGTTGTCCAGCAGTGCAATATACTACAGATATATAAAAAGATTTATTCACACACATACACACCAACACATACACACACACACACACACACATACACACACACACATACACATCTATTTATAAATATATACATATTTATGCAACTATTTTTTTTCTCCTCCCACTTTCATTCCTTTCCTCCCTTCCTTCCACACATTTTATCTTTTACTCTGTCCTTCTTTCTAACCTTCCATTTTGCTACTTTTCTTTTCTATTCTTTGTCACCCTTTCTTCCATCTTAACCTCCCCTCTCTTTGTGATTCTCTTTTTTTTCTACTCTTCTTCTCACTCTCCTCCCTCTTTGTAATTCTCTCTTTCTTTCTTTCTTTCTTTCTTCTCTTTTTCTTCCCCTCCTCCCTCTTCGCAATTCTCTTTTTCTTTCTCCTCTTCTTCTCACCCTCCTCTCTTTGTATTTCTCTTTTTCTTTTTCCTCTTCTTCTCTCCCTCCTCTCCATCTACAATTCTCTTTTTTTTCTCCTCTTCTTCTCACCCTCCTCTCTCTTTGCATTTATCTTTTTCTTTCTTCTCTTTTTCTCCCCCTTTACAATTCTCTTTTTCTTTCTTCTCTTCTTCTCTCCCTCCTTCCCTCAACTAATCTCTTTTTCTTTCTCTTCTTCTTACCCTCCTCCCTCTTAGCATTTCTATTTTTCTTTCTTCTCTTTTTCTCATCCTCTTCACACTTTTCCTCTCTCTTTTTCTTTCTTTCCTCTCTTCTCTTCCCACTTCATTTCAATCTCTCTTTCTTCCTCCTCTTCCTTCCTCCTAAACCTTATCTTTCTTTTCTATACCTCCTCCTCCTCCTCCTTCCTTCTTTTTTGTTTCGTTGAAAGAAGCCAATTTCAACATGAACTTCTCTTCACACAACATTTCAAATAAACATTTTTACGACTACAAAAGAATTATCAACAAATAATGAGCAACTTTTTCCCCCTTTTATTCACTTGTGTTGCATTCATTTTATCTACCTGTCAAGGTAAGTGTTCATTTTGATATTTCTCCTTTTTTCTCTCGTTCAATTCTATTCTATAAAAAGCATGGTTTTAGGAACTATGAAATTTTAGAAATAAACATCATTTAAAAAAAAAAATTTTTTTTTATAAACTTTGCATAAAGTTTAAGTAGAAAAAGGATGCAAATTACGTTTAGATCTTTGATTAATATTTCTTTAATTTTAATCTTATTTATCTGTTATTGCAATTCCCAAAACCTTCTGATAAAACTTTACAGGGCAGCTGCTTTACCAATTAGGCTACAAAGAGAGTCTACAACAGTCATGCAAATCCGGCCATACATAATTTTTTGAATTTGAATGGAAAATCATTCATCATAAATTTTGAGTATAACTGAAAATTTTGTCTTTATTTCTAATTCACATTTTGTGCAATGACAATCTGGGAATTGTGATAAAAAGCAATTGAAATTAAAATGAAAGAAATACAAGTCAAAAAATGAATTATAATCGATAAGAATTTCAATAATTTTAGGTGTAATTCTGTTCATAAACAAAACAAAATGAATTTAAAATTCTCTTAATTCCATAAGTTTAAAGTTGTCATTTTTAAATGAGTTGAAGGAAAAGTCATAATTCTTGAAGTGAATCTTATTTGATTGTTACAGCTCATCCTGGTTATGAAGAATGTGAAAGAAAATGTACTGCGATGGACAATTGTTTCACTAGTAAATATGATGAAACCAGTGACAGTTGTTCATTTATATCTAAGCATGGTGTCTATATTCCATTTATAGCTAGTAAGTATTACAAATACTTTGCATTTTTTATCATTTTAAAATTGATTTATAAAAACAAAAGCACAACTGAATATCATATCCATTTTTAAGTTTTGATCCTCTCAACAATAAGAAGGATTGCCCAGTCGGTTGGGGCTGTAAAATACACCGACTGCTTCTCTGCAGAGAGGTAAGACCCCCTCTAAAAAGTGTCCTGGATATGACACTAAACAATCTGATGGTGAGGTTCCAGCAATGCTGGAGCTTTGGGGAATGCGGAATACTCCTTCATTGCCATCGCTCCCAGGTCCACTCTGGCCCGGAGTGGTAGCACTTGATAAGGGTCCCATCTATTGGTTAAATAGAACTAACAGCATACTTATGCTAAACTGAATTGTTTGAGTAAACTAAATAGCTTGAAAAAAAATGTTTTTGACAAACCGTATTTACATTAAAACTGTGTGCTTATGCTTAACTGAATTATTTGAAATAGAACTGTTTTTCGACATTAAAACTGTATTTACACTTAACGGAATTGTTACATATAACTGCTTGAATAGTTTGAAATAGAAATGTTTTTGACAATTAAACTGTGTACTTATGTTAAACTGAATTGTTTTAAATAGAACAGATTATTTACATAAAAATGGATTTGGTGTTAAATAACCTACAAAGGTTGATAGGCCATAAAACCCACCAAACCAAACCAAACCAATAAGAAGGAGGAAGAGGACGTACCTGTATGTAGGATTGCATAGACGCTACAATTCAAGGACTTGAAAAATACATTCTCTGGGATATTCAAATACAAATAGATCACCCAACCCCGACCAGAAGATCAGACCGAGTGTTAATTAACAAAAAGAAAAGAACTTGTCATCTGATTCGTTTTGTCGTTCAAATGGACCACAGAGTGGAAATAAAAGAAAACAAAAAGACAAATACCTGAATCTTGCTAGAGAGCTAAAATAAAACTGTAGCACATTATGGTATTAGTGATACTGATTTTATTTGGTGATCTTGGAACAGATCTCAAAGGCTTGAAAAACAGACTGGGGGAATTGGAGGTCAGAAGATGAATCGACATCATCCTGACTGCAGTACTGTTAAAATCAAAAGATTCATGGAGACCTAAGAAGATTTGCTGTTGCTCAGACTTCAGTAAAAAAAAAAACACCATTTAAAACAGGTGTGAAAAACTCACAAGTAGTTAAATAACCACCCATTTTGATTCTAGTGCTGAATAAAGATTTTTCCCAATTCTTTCCACGATAATTTTGATTGTCTCAGCCTCTACTATCTTTTACCAGCAAACATTTGTCTATTAACCTTTTGCGTCATCTGGGACAAGTAGACTGCATATTTTCACTAAATTCTATGATATCTCTTATATTTATCTGATCCATATTGATCTCTCTTTATCATTGCCCTTTTTTCTACTGACCTCTGCAGGAATTTGGGTTTTACCCCACATTGAGCCAACAATGTGTCAAATTCAGTGGGAATCAATTAAATCATAAAATGAGAAGTGTTGTATACTAAGCATCAGGGTGTGACTTTTAGGTACTTTTACCAATGATCAGAATGTAGTATCTGCAAACTCTGCAAAAATACACACACACACACACACACACACACACACACACACACACACACACACACACACACACACACACACACTTTTGGTTTAACATCTGTTTTAATCTTTATAAAATTATCTGAATTAAAACAAAAAGAAAGAAGAAACGGTAAATCCTAAGAAAAACGATTTTTGTTGTGAAATTCTAAGAGGATGGAATCATGAAATTGTTAAAAAGATGGCAAAAGATAACGGAATAAAACAGTAAATATGTTGTTTGATAAAGTTAATGTGAGAAATAAAAGAAATTGCCTTTTTTTTTCATTTAATAAGCCAAATGAATGACTGATGTTTTCCAATGAGATTGTTTTGATGGCTGAGCTAGTTTCATATTTCCAAATATGGTTATAGTTTAAACTCAGTTGGAAACAAGAACTTTTCATGCAATCACACCTTCCTGACATGGAATTTATGATGCAATACAATCTTCTTATTTACATTTCCTCTAATTAGCATAGTGCTGTTCAGAATTAATTCTAATCAATATGAAACCAAGTAAAAACTTTTTCTGATATAATTTTTCTTTTGAAATATAATTTTTCTTTTCATTCTTTTATTGAAGCAATTCTATTTTTTATCAAAATTTATTATTTTTAAACTGATTTAATCCTTTTTTTTTTTTGTCAGGTATACCACCACAGACTGAACCACCAATGATTTGTAAGGATAATATTTTAAAATTATTTTTCTGAAATCTAATTAGGAGATTTATTGTCACTTAGTAATGAACATATTTTATCGTGTGCATTGGTGAAGAAGATCAGTATATTTAAGTTTATTTGACCCCAAATCACATATTTTGCCACCTGATGATCTCAAGTAACCTTAAATGACCTCAGAGATCAATTTCTCACAGTCTAAGTTGGATTCTGAGATTAAGTAAATATTTTTGAAAAAAATCAGGTCTGATTCTTAGATGGCCCATATTTTTCAATTAAAAACTGTTATTCTCTTTTTCCTATCTATCTATCTATCTATCTATCTATCTATCTCCCACCATTTCTATCTATCTATCTCTTTATCTATCGATCTATTTCTTTTTTAACCAGATCTGCGTCAGGAAACGACTCCAGTAGAATTTGCAAAAAGTTCTGAACCTACCAATTGGACCCCAAGTAAGAAAGGAAATTTATTGACATATTTTTTCAAATTAACTCTTGATTGGTTCATTTTTCATCAGTCAAACATTCTAAAAATTTTTCATAATCACTTCACCGGGAAATAAACATCTTCCTTTTCTCTCAATTTTTCTTTCTGTGAGGAAGCCAGTTTGTTCCCCAATTTTTCAAGTTGAGTCACACATCCCATATATATATATATATATATATATATATATATATATATATATATTAGGAATGGGGGTACAAAGTTTAATTAAACTTACAAAAAGACCAAATTTATTCATGTTAAAAAATGAAAATGAACAACTGACTGGTTTCGGTCCTATCTGATTACAATGTGATCCTATGTGTTCAGATAGGACTGAAATCGGTTAGTTGTTCATTTTTATTTTTTAGCATGAATATATATATATATATATATATATATATATAGTATTTTAGAGTTTTACTATTATCTCAATACTAATATATATTATCTCGACAAAATATATATACAAAGAAAGATCATGTAACTGTTCAATCAGCATTTTTTTTCTCTTCTTTTCTCTGGAGTGTTTTGGCAAATTTTTTGCCTTAATCATCTTTCAATCTGTTGTATCTTAAAGAAGTTCCATACATTTTAACATCATTGTCTGTGCCAATCACATGATAATTTTTCATAAAAGAATGCTGATTGAATGATTGAACCATTATATAATCTTTCTTTGTATATATATTTTCTTTTCCCCTGTTATTGTATTTTATTAAAACATCCATCGTTGTTCTAGCAACATTTATATCACCATCTTAAAGTCCTGATGAAGGTTTACTAAAACCGAAACGTTTCAACATTGACTTTCCTTTATAATAAATTCATCACTTTTGGATTACTTTGTTTTTCTAGTTTATTCATACAGTCAGATTCATTTCCATTATTTACAACCATATATATATATATATATATATATATATATATATATTGTCATCCACAGACAGATCTGTTTCGTTCTATCAGAACTCTTCAGTGTGGCTAGACAGGCTAGATTCCTGAAGCTGGGATCGAAACCCAGTTGACTGAAACGCCAATCCAAGATTCTACCACTCAGCCATGAGGAAACTAGCGCAAGTGAAGGAAATTTAAATGGTTATGAATCACAATTGTTATTGTTTACATATATCTGCTTAATGGCTACTGAGAGCTCGATTCATATGAAGAGCCTTGCATTACACTAGTGGCAACACATTTACTTCCTTCGCAAGAGAGCTCAACTCTACAGGGGTAGGGGAGCATATATATATATATATATATATATATATATATATATATATATATATATTGTCATCCACATTTATATATATATATATATATGTGTGTGTGTGTGTGTGTATAATGTTTATATATCTAAAGAAAAATTGATAACAAGGTAATCCAAGTAGAAGGAGAGATTTATTGAGAAGCAAATTCGACACTATAATGTTTCAGTTCTAATGAACCATCATCAGGACCATGAGGGATGATATTAGTGATGTTAAATCAACGATGGATGTTTACAAATGCAAAATACAAAAACCTATGGAAAATTTGTATGACAAGAAAAAATTTTCCCTAGGTTTTTGTATTTAGCATTTTTGTGGAACTATTTATTTTGAAATATTTAACTGTTTTTTTCTTTTTGGACCAACAAAAAAAGAAAAAGAAATTACATAGGCTGCTGCTGCTGTTGCTTAAAAATAAAATACCTTAAAATTCCCTTAGCCAACGTAGTCCGCTTGTAGCTGTGTGGTCTGAAACCTTAAAATATCGTAAAGTTAGACGGGTTTCGATCCCGGCTTCGAGCGTCCTGCGGGTCTAGCCACACTGAAGAGTTCTGATAGAACGAAACAGTCTGTCTGTGGATGACAATATATACGCTCCCCCATGGGGGTTGAGCACTCTGGCGAAGGAATTGTCGACCGCCCCTAGCGTAATGCAAAGCTCTTCGTAAGAATTGAGCAATCTGGTAGCCGATAGGGTATTAAAAAATGTAAACAAAGGCTGCTGCTGCTGTTGCTTAAAAATAAAATACCTTAAAATTCCCTTAGCCAACGTAGTCCGCTTGTAGCTGTGTGGTCTGAAACCTTAAAATATCGTAAAGTTAGACGGGTTTCGATCCCGGCTTCGAGCGTCCTGCGGGTCTAGCCACACTGAAGAGTTCTGATAGAACGAAACAGTCTGTCTGTGGATGACAATATATATATATATATATATATACATGCATATATGTATTATGGTCCATCCTTGCTGAGAACCATGATCCCTGGTATCTCACAACCAATCATTTTGTTTCATTTGATAATGCCTGCCAGGCCAGTCTAAAGAACAAAAGGTACAAGAGGAGTAACTGCAACACTATGCCATCAAACTCTGACCAGGTCTTCGACTGCAGCCATTGAGATTATGGTTGCCTACCTCTCATTGGCCTTAATAGCCATGAATATGCCCGCAGTTAATGAGGACTGACCACTTCTTGATCTTCATTTCATGAAGCCAAGCAATGAGATGATATATATATATATATATATATATATATATATACACACACAACCAGTCAAAAGTATTTGGCCACCCTCAAAAGTTTTTATTTTGTATCCTAAAGGTGTTATTTTTATTGAAACAAGTTAAGCCCCACAATGTTTTTATTTAATAAATTGAATACAAGTCTTCCTGAGCCACTTTCAATACAAATTAAAGCAAAAAAAAAACACAAAAAATCTTCTTAAAATCTACCTTCATCAAAATGATCCATTTTGGCTGCTCTCACTACTTCAAAGATTCTCTGCATTCTTTCCACCAAATACTGGAGTTAGACTGCAAATAGTTCTGCCCAGTTTTCCAGCAAGAGTTGTCAGAGATGAGCCACTCTTATGGGTTGTTTAGCACTAACGTTTTAGTCGACTTTATCCCACACAAGTTTGATAGGATTTAAGTCCCCTGATTGTATGAGTTGAAGGTTGTGTTATTCTTGTTTGGTTTTAATGTACTGCTTGCAGAGTTTACTGGTATGCTTTGGGTCATTATCTTGCATGAAAAGAAATCCTTGAGCCACAAGCTGCATTCCAGATGAGATTGCATGATGCTGCAATATACCTTGATTGCCAGTTTAATTCAATTTGCCCTTCACCTGATGCAAATCCCTGATTTTCTAATTGTCAAAAGCCCCTCACACCATAACAGAGCCTCCTCCATGCTTCATGGTTGGTGTGATACAAAGGGTTGCAGCTCTTTCACCAATACTTTGCTGCACATAGACCTTCCTATTTAAACCAAAGATTTCCAACTTTTACTTGTCAATCCAAAGGACTTTATTCCACTGCTCTATTGTCCACTCGAGTCTTTTGATATTGTTTTACTTCTTCAACAGTGGTTTCCTGACAGTAATTCTACCATGTAGGCTAGCTTCACAGAGTTTTCTTCTCACAGTGGATGTTGACACATTTTTTTTAATGTCATTGGTTCAATTTTGTTGGGAACTTGGAGCAGTCAGGCTTCTGTCACACAAGCTGGTGGCTCTGATGAAATTGTCTTTTGCATAGGTAAAACCAGTAGTATCAAGCAAGCAGTAATTCAACACAATATAGGTTTAGTTTGGTTTGGTTTCTTTGTTTAATGGCATATCAACCTTTGTAGGTTATTTAATGCCAAAGCCTATTTAACCCATAGCTGGGAGGATAAGGGGGTTCATACCTTTCCCAAGGGTATTTGCCCAAAAGTGAACGTAATAGCGCGACTGGAGTTTGAACTTGCATACTACAATTCTGAAGTCCATCGCTTTGACCATTACACCACGAGGACACCCCGTCAACACAATATAGTCTAATGTGAGTTCAAGAGGTGGTATAATGTAACTTTCAGAAAGTGTTTTATTTATGTTCACTACTAAAGAAGAAAATATTTGATTCATGCTAAGTATGAAAGAAGAAAATATGCCTTCAAATCAATTTTTCAAAAGATAAATGGTTATACTAAGGTCAAAGTTACTGATGAAGAGTTTTCTTTAGTATAATAAATAAAAACATTGTGGCACTTAACGTGTTTCATTAAAAATTACATTTTTTTTAGAGAAACCAAATACTTTTGCCGGTTTGTGTGTGTGTATATATATAGTCTCTGTTTGATTTTTTACTTTCTGTAATATCATTATTATTATTTCATATATACATAAACTACAGAAAACATGCAACTAATTGTTGTTTTTAGGGTTCAAGGAATTTCTTGAGGCTTTTTACACTGCCATCCCCAAATGATTTGCAAAACAAATAACATATTTCATTTCAGGTCTTATATTGATGACTCCAAATGATGGTGTCTGTGAACATGTCTGTCACACAATCTATCAATGCAGGTCATATTTCTATGATCACAATGAAGGAAAATGTAAAATGTCTTTTTATCCTGGAGCATCAACAGAATGGACTCTAGATTGTTAGTAGATTTCACTTTTATTGTTTGGTTGGTATTTTTTTTTTTTTTTTTTTTTGGCATGTCAACCCTTGTTGGGCCATTTAATACCAAAGTCAGTCTTTTATTTTTAGCAATTATATGGTTTCATGTATTCCAAATTAAAAATGATAGTCATTTGGATATGACTATTGCTTCAACTAAGTATTCTTAATACAAATAAAGTCTGCAGTTATATGATTGTAAATAACTGACTATTTCATAATTATAATTTCTTATGAATTTATATAGTCTCAATTAACTATTCCTATCTAACACTATTAATTCACAATTACAATTATGTAGTTACAAGTATTCCTGCTTATTAATCCACAAGATTTTATATAGCATTGAGTTATTTACTATAAATGATTTGTAGTCAATTATGTGATTTCAAGTTGTCCTATCTATTATTAATAATTCATAAGCCTGGTTCTGAGTAATTATTCCAATATAAAATAAATAATTTGTAGTCAATTAAATGATTTCATGTATTCTTATCTAATTGTAATAATTCATAAGCCTTTATAATGGTTTTAAGTGATTATTCCTTCCAAATATGAATAATTTGTTTACAATTATGTAATTTCAAGTATTCTTATCTAATTGTAATAATTCACAAGCCTTAAGTAATTGATTTTGAGTAATTGTTCTTTTCTAAAATGAATAATTTTTACACAATTATATAATTTCAATTAAATATCAATTTTTATAGAGCCAACATATCAATGTTGTTCAAAATCATTTTATGAATTATCTCAAACAGATTTATTTGATTCAATGATGGAACCCTAAAAGGTACTAGCACTCCAAGTCAAAGTGGATCTGGGAGTAATGGCAATGAAGAGCCGCTTCACACTCCCCAAAGCTTCCAAACTATAGCCTCTCCCACCTAAATTGCTTAGTGTTACATCCAGGACATTTTAGTTTAACACAAAAAGACCAAATTTGCTTCATTTACTGATTAGGTTTCTCACTATAGGCTAATGTCTAGAAAGTTAGTCCAGTAGAATTTTATCACTGAAGAGTGATTTTGATCCATACTGAGTGCCCAGCTTAGTCAAAGACCTTAGCATACTTACAATCACATGTGTATCCAAAGATATTTATTAAGCTATACTTAATCTGGCTTGGTTTCAGTTTCTTTGTTTAATAGCACATCAACCTTCATGGGATATTTAATGCCAAAGCCATCTTTATTGAAGAACAGTAGTGGAACTATTTAACTCATGGCTGGAGGGATGAAGGACTTCATGCTTTTCCCAAAGTGAACTTCATGGTGTAACTGTGATGTAACAATCCAGTACATTAGCCACTACTCGATCGGAACCTCACTGTCTTCATGCTTAATTGGCGCAAGGCTATAGAAGTGAAGATTAAATTCAATAGATCAAGAAAATGACTACTGAGATATGTTTGGTAACAATTTTTTGTTATTGATTTGTCGTGATGGTTTTGTTTCACTGTTTAGTTTTGTTTATTTTAGGCTGTCAAGTATCTCACTGACTGTTGTGCACAATAAGTCAATTGCTATCTTATAATAATAACAATTATAATAATTATTTGATAATAATAAGAAGAATGAAGTTTATATTACGTAGTGATCAGTATAAAACAGTTAATCTCATAATAAGTGAATATAGCAAACTGGCACAAAAGGAATTCAAGAGTAGACATGACTGGGTAAGAAAAGGGATCTACTGGGAATTGTGCCAGAGAAAAAATTTGACTATGCTAACAAATGGTATATGCACAAACCAGGATCTGTCTTAGAAGATGAGACCTATAAATTTCCCTGGGACTTAGAGATATTGACAAACCACCCAATCCCAGTCAGAAGCTCAGACTTGGTATTAATGGTATTATCAAGCTATTTGTGAAATGTGCTGATAATGTTCAAAGAATGTTTTTTAGTATATGTGTATTATTGTTCTCACATAGTTTGTCAGCTAAAAAAAGACAAATCTAATATATAAGGGCCATTTGCAGGGGTAGTCAATTTTGCACTGGATCAGCATAGACACACTCAAATAGATTGATACACAAATATATATAATGGGTGTACCTAATTTAAAACTGCTTCTTATTCATATTTTCAGTGATAGAGTTTCAGTGTTATTGAGTTTGGTAATAAATAATACCTAATCATATCTGCTTTGATTGTATAATGTTCAACAAAATGGAATAATAAATATCCAGGTATCATTAGTTGAGAGGAGGATTAACTTTTTATATAAATTTGTTATGGTTGTATACATTTATAGGCAATATACATATATATGTATATATGTTTCATTAAATAATAAAGACACATTTTGTCTATATAATTTCATTAAGATCCTTTCAATTTTTCTGACAAGTTTTTTGGTTTTAGGTTGGAATTAGTAGATAAATTTACCAAAATTGTCCTGGGCAGTTTTGGATCTTTCATTGGCCATCATCAGAGGTTGTTTGAATGTGTAAAGAGTGTTTTTTTTTTTAAAGTTTTTAGGTTTTTTATAACATTTCAAAATTACGTAAATATGAAATTGGATAAAACTGAGATGCCTTGGGAGACTGTATCTCCAATGAAAATAGTACATACATTGGTCTTACCATTACAACTCTTTCAAGTTGTCTTGCAATGAATCTTAATAATTCTAGTTCCATAGCCTTACATCATAAAATCCACTCTGTTCTCAAATCCAAATTTTGAAAAATTCTGGTTGAAAACAACAGTATTATAGCATACAAAATTAATAACCTATGACTATAAATCCTAGAAGATCTACATATAAAAACAAAAAACCCTAGAATTAATATAGTGGGGGGTGTCCTCGTGGTGTAATGGTTAAAAACGATGGATTGCAAAATCGTAGTAAGCGAGTTTGTATTCCAGTCACACTATTACGTTTACTTTCAGACAAATACCCTTGGGAAAGGTATGAACCCCCTTATCCTCCCAGCTATGGGTTAAATAGTACTAGTACTGTTCTTCTAGGAGAATAGCTTTGGCATTAAATAACCTACAAAGGTTGATATGCCATTAAACAAAGAAACCAAACCAAACCTAGAATTAATAGAATTAACTTTGAAAATAGCAACAATGTTTAGAAATGCCTTTAGTCCTTTTTATTTTTTTAATATTCTAATATAAGTTTTAAATTTATTGTCGTAAATGATAAGTCTTTTTTTTTTTTTTTTTTTTTCGTAGGATCAGTAAGGAGAATATTTTTTGGATAAGGTTTTTTAATATATGTTCATCTATTTGATAATTACTTTTTGTTGAAAGGTTTATTGATTGTTTAGGGTTTAGGATATTGTCTACGTTAGGTTGTCCAGTTTTATTAGTGAAATGTATAAAAACAAAAACAAAAAAGACTAGAATTAATAGAATTAACTTTAAAAATAGCAACAACGTTTTGAAATTCTTTAAGTCCTTTCTTTTTTTTTTTTAAATATTCTATTTTTCTTGATAATATTCTATTTTCGTTGATAGTGTTCTGTTTTATATTCATTCGATGTCATCAGCATTTCAGTTTTATCCAATTTTGTGTTTATGTAATTTTGTAATGTTATAAAAAAACAAAAACTTTAAAAAAGCAACAGTTTTTCCACATGGAAACTACTCCTAATGATGGCCTATGAAAGGTCCAAAAGCACTCAGGATAATTTTGGTAAATTCATCTACCAATTCCAACCTAAAACCAATATGCTTGTCAAGAAACTTGAAAGGATCTTAATAAAATTATATAGACAAAATGTGTCTTTATTATTTAATCAAACATGCGTAAATGAAAGACTTCTACTCAACCACACACACACACATCTACACCAGTGAGTTCAAGTCTCATTGGGTACCCCTTTCACATGGCCTTGTGCCACATCTAAGCAAAAAGTTTAGTAAATTACCACACACACACACACACACACACACACACACACACACACATATATATATATATATATATATATATATATATATATATATATATATAACCTCTGAATGTTTATTTCTCATGTAAAATAAATAATCTTAAAAAATCAAGTAAAAGAAAACTATTCTGTCCCTGATAAAAAGCCAACCATCATGGATTCTTCATTCCCTTGTTGATACTTTTCTAATATCATCCACCACAAAACTGTAGTATATATATATATATATATATATATATATATATATATATATATATATATATGCAAAAATGTTATTCAATAAATAGGGAGAATTTTGCCAAAGGAGTTTGCAATAGGAAGCACTGTTTGCAGTTACACTTTTTTTCAATCGTTATGGGTCCTTTCATGTTAACATGACCTTCTTTACTGATCACTGCAATAGGAACTTTTTCTTTATCAGAGAATCAGTGTTTTTACACCATAAAATGACTTTTTGATTTAAACTTGTAGATAAAAACCATGTTTAACCCATTTGTAAAGATTTTTTTTATCTAAAATACGCTTTTCCATACACATCATGCATTCTTCTGTAAATTTCCCATCATTTGCTCTTCTTAGCCACCCAAAATTTGATGACAGACCTTTGTTCAAGCCTGGAGCATTCTGTTTGATTTACTGCCATTTTGAATAGCCTCAAATCAAATATCTTTGTGAGATTAAAATAACCTTTGCAATGAACCAATTTCAAATAATATTGAGTTTACATTTATGGAAAAAATTCTGAAAAAATATGTATTTTGCTTTTTTCCTTCTTATTTATTGAATGACTCCTGTATATATATATATATATATATATATGTATATATACCCACACACATGCATAAATATATAGTGTTCGCCAATTGTCCAGAAGACCAGGGTTCAGTCCCAGGTTGAATCATACCGAAGACTTAAAAAATGGTACTTGATACCTCCTTGCTTAACACTCATCAATATAAGGTATCGAGGGTAAAGTGGAGCAATCCAGCGAAAGGAGTAGCACCCTCCCCTACACCTTGGTGTAGTAGCTATTGAAAAGAGAGCCTTTTGGTTGCCCTTGACTACGGTCACCAACTTTACAACTTATATATATATATATAATCAGTGTTATTCACTTTTTCCAGATGCAGTGGATGCAGTTCCAGAAGACTACCCATCTTTATTTTCAGATATGGATCACTTTTGATTTGTTATTTCTCCAACCTTCTGAGGGAGTACTTTTACAAGGATGTATTTTTCCTTTTATTGTTTGTCACTTTAAGATGAAATTGCCGTCTTCATTCCATATCAACAAAAGTCTTTCAAAGGTGCTTTGACCAAGGGAAAACTCATTGGAATTAGTCTGCTGACTTCTAAAGGACTATTTTGAAGAAAATTTACATTCCATTCACTGTTTAGTTTTGTCTTGGTAAATACAGCTTCATATATATATATATATATATATATATATATATATATATATATATATATATATAGTGTCTGTCAGATACCTACTTTTTTCTATTTTAGAAATGTTTGTAGTTTTTCTTTCCAACTCTGGAACATTTACTTTGTCAGGTGTATCTTTCCTTTTATAATTGCTGTCTTTGAGATGAAGTTGCCATCTTTACAGATCATCTTAAAGAAGAAAACAAAAATTTCACCTGAGGATGATTGAAGATTTAACCAGTCAAAATGTTTGCTACAAACCTAAGAATCATTCATGAATTGGAGATATCTATCTTTAAGTTGACCATCAAAATTGATGCTGAAATCTAAGTTGAAAACTGAATCCAATATTTGTGAATTTTAAAGAGAAATAAAAAATACATGGCTTTATAAACATTTGTTTTTATGTTTGAATTGATTTTCCCTCATCATTTGGATAAGGTGTAAATTTAGATGCAGAACTCATTCAGCTTTGGGTACAAATTGGTTATTTCACATGATGTAATGGTTAGTGAGCTAGGCTAGCAGATCATTGTTAGTGAGTTCAATTCTCACTGGGTGCCCTATACTTCTACATTTGTCCCAAATTAAACTAAACTTAATAAATGACAACATTTGATGGATATTGCAGTGGAAGTATTTACACATACTTTTCTGATTTTAATCCTTTTTTTTATCAGATGTTTGGATATGAAAGACTTTCAAGTTGCTGAGCAAGAGTAAATTCAAGATGCTTACAATATTTCTCCAAAAATTGCTTAGATTTAGGACATGGGCTTCATCAAGGTATATTTACACAGATATAACCTTTGCATCTGTTGGGAAAGACAAAATACAAAGACTAAGAAAAGATACAATTTGAAAAAGAACAAAAGAAATTTGAACTGTGGTAAGATAAAAATTCCTTTATAGTAAAATTTAAGATTATGGAGGTGCCCTGTGGTGTAATCGTTATCGCCGTAGGAAATGAACACGGCGACACAAGTTCAAATCCTGGACGAGATTGATTGCATTTCACATAGCACTAATACCCTTGGGAAAGGTATGAATCCAATTATTCTCCCTCCAGCTATGGGTAAATAGTAGGACAGACTAGGTTCTTCAGCCTTGGTGAGGCAACTAGTCTAGGAGAAGGAAAACTCTGAATTCAAACCTGTTAAACTCCGCTTAAAAACTGACCTTGTGTCATATCCTGCCTGAGTGGAGGGGTTGGGTAAATTGGGTAAATAGGATAGTAAAATTTAAGATATGGACTTCATCAAAGTATATTTACACAGATATAAAAAACCAGATTTTCACAGAGTTAAGAAAATAAATAACTTGAATTTTATTAAAAGGACAAAAATCGATCTGCACTAAAATATGTGGTCATTTCCCTAATAAGGCAAACTATCCTAGATCAAGAAGAAGTCTCCATGGCATGATGGTTAAAGTGCTGGACTAGAAGTGAGTTCAAACTCCAGTCACACAGATATGTTCAATTATATGATTCTTGTTCACACACACACACATATATATATATATATATACACACATACACACACAAATATATATATATATATATATAATCAGTGTTATTCACTTTTTCCAGATGCATTGGATGCAGTTCCAGATGACTATCCTACTTTATTTTAAAAATATGAATCAGTTTTGATTTGTTATCAAACTCCCGTCGCACTGTTCCATTCACTTTTAAATTAATACCCGAAGGAAAGGTATGAACACCCTTATCCCCATCTTCATCTATGGGTTAAATAGTATCACTGCTGTTCTTCTTGATGACTTTAGCATTAAATAATCCACAAAGGTTTGTATGTCATTATAAACAAAAAAAGAAACCAAATCTACATCTAAGAATTAAAGTAATTGAAAACTCACTTATAAATAATCATACTCTGATTGAAATGACCAAATTTAGAAGCTTGTCATTTTTCATGAAGGTAATTTACACAGATTAGATTAGATTACATACTTATCTACTTATGCTTGTGATAGAAATGTCTTTAACATGTAAAAAACCTTTGATATCATATATTGTATAATGTGTAGTTAGCCACTAGCATAGAGTGAGTGTTATTGATGTTACAGCATTCTGAAGAAAAAAGAAAGCATCATTGTTACACCTTTACTTTTATACTTGAATGGGTTGCAACACTAGTGGGAGGTTTCATTTTCTCCTGTCAGACCTAAATGTAAATGACCAAATATGGGAACTTTTTTTTGTCGTCAAGGTATATTTACACAAAATCAACATTTCAAATTCTAGTTTTAACTTTGGCTCCAATTTCACGTTATTGTGTAAAGATTTATAGCTTTTTGTCTAACATCATAACTTTTTTCTAACAATGCTGGTACCAGAGAAAGGTTCATTATATGGCATTTGATTTTGACCCTGTTCTGAGATGTTAGATGTTAAAAGAATCTTCAACTTATCATAAACTCATTTCTTGTCAATTCCCATCATCGTAACAATCAATAGAAACATTTATGTACATCAGAGAAAATAAGCTATTTTAATGTTGTTCCTTTTTCTGTTACATGTAAGATTCACATTCACTCAGCCAGATAGATCTTAAAAAGAATAAAAATGAAAAGAAACCACCTAACAACTTATGAATGATAAAAGAGTTTCTTTGTCAATGCTCCTTTACAGATAACCATGGCTTACAAGAGACTGATATGGAGTGAGACTTACAGAAAAAAAACACTATGGCCAAGATATACAGAATATATAGCAGAGTTGTAAATATGACAGGGCAGGAATAATAATCTGACAAGAATTATGCAAATAGTTGAGATTTGACCATGCAAATCAATGATATATACACAAACCAGAAGAGAAATAAAAAGTAAAATTCTCAGAGATTTCAAATTTGTAGGGGACACCCAATCTAGGCCAAATCTTATAAATAAAGAAAAGATGCCAAATTGTGGATATTACTGTTTAAGAACATAGCTGAGTAAAAAGCTGAGAAAATGTCAATCTCTTGTCAAAGAAGCAAAAATATTCTGAAATATAAATGTAACAGTTTTAAAGAGACTTATGAGAAAAAATAAATGCAGATTTGAAGGATTGGTACTATCCAGATAATAACATAACTAAAATTAGGTAAAATACTGAGGAAAGTCCTAAAGTATCAAAAAGACTTGCTGTCACCAGATTTCTACTGGTGTGTACTAGAAAATTAATAAAAGTCTCTCAAAAAAATCCTCTGATCTTCAGCAACTGCTTAAGCAATCTCTAAATCCAATTTTTTAATGAAGTGATACAAAAAGAACGCCAGAAAGAAGTTAATCAAAATGAATCAAAATAAAAGGAAAACTTTCCACTTTAATGGTAAATGTTGATGATAATCTTCTTTTCATGTTCTTACCTTCCTGACTGCTCTATCTTCTCTAGGAAGAATAAATATGAAGGCATCTCTTCCACTGGGAAGAATGAATACAAAAACATCTGCTTCACTGGGAAGAATAAACACAAATGCATCCCCTCCACTGGGAAGAGTAAACACTAAGCATCCCCTCCACTGGGAAGAGTAAACACTAAGCATCCCCTCCACTGGGAAGAATAAACACAAATGCATCCCCTCCACTGGGAAGAGTAAACACTAAGCATCTCCTCCACTGGGAAGAGTAAACACTAAGCATCCCCTCCACTGGGAAGAATAAACACAAATGCATCCCCTCCACTGGGAAGAGTAAACACTAAGCATCCCCTCCACTGGGAAGAGTAAACACTAAGCATCCCCTCCACTGGGAAGAATAAACACAAATGCATCCCCTCCACTGGGAAGAGTAAACACTAAGCATCTCCTCCACTGGGAAGAATAAACACAAAATCTTCTTCTCTGGGATATTAGTGTATTAATCTTTTTCATCTAGTTGCTTTATTCATAAGTTGGTACTTTTATAAACAACTTTAAACAATTTCACTGCTGTTAGAGATTTACAACTCATTTCTATGTAGCATAAAACATGTCAAATTGTTGATTACAAAAGTAAAAGATGAACTGGAAACTCTTCTCTTCTCATCATAATAAAAAACAAATTATGTTATGTTTTGTTACACGTGAAATATATGGAATATGTGAACTAAAGACATAAGCATTCAAAACAATAGCAAGTTACATATAACATTACAGGTTGAAGTGAACCTTGATTTCACACATTAATAAATCAAATGAATGTAGATCAGTTGAAATTATTATTAAAGGGAGCACTTGTAGTTATCATCCAAGGAAATAAATATAATGACACAAATTCATATCCTGGACGAGGTTGTTTTCATTTCACATATTCAGTAGGAGAATAGTTGGATTCTAACCTTTCCTGACATTATAAGTGAAATACATAAAAAAGTATTTCACTTATAGGAAAAGCAAGATGAATTGGAATTTTCATATATACCAAAGTTTAACCTTAATTATTCATAAGAGGTTAGTGTGATGGTTAATTGGCCATTTTAGCAGACCATTGCTAATGAGTGCTCAATATTTCAGACCTTATACCATATTTCTCCTCTGTTTTGTCTTGCACACGTGCTCAGGTGTGCACATGTAACAAAAATACATGCTACATCTGTATGTGGTGTCCATTGTGACTATTGTAATAGTCATGTCTACAAGGGTTGGCTGAAAAGTTCCAAGACTAACCAAGATACTCTCATGGAATGTGACCAAATGAGGATTATTTTTCAACATTGACTCCCTTATGGTTCATACGCTTTTTCTATTGGAGTTGCAGTGCTTTGATCCCATTGGTAAAAAAGTCATGAACAGCTGATATGATGTCATCATATGAAGTTTCCAGCCCACCCTCCTATATTTATAAATATATGAACTTTTCAGCCCACCCTCATATCTCAAATACCAAATTTATTAATCATAAATTAAGTCACCAACACAAATCATTTAATTTGAAGACACAGTTGAAGAAGCCCAAATCATTATATCAGTAGCATTATATTAAAATACAATCAACTGATGAGACAAAAGAAAGAAGTAAATAAATCTATTAGAAAAGAATTTAAAACAAAGAACATCTAGAATTTCTAGGACCCTCATTGTAATGGAATGGTTTGCAGAGTTGGGCTAACAGACCATTGTTAGTGAATTTAATTTTCACTGGGTGCTCCAAATTTCTAGCTGTGGGCCAAACTAAGCAAATCTTAGTAAATGACAACACTATTGTCGAGTTGGTAAATTAGACCATATTTAATTTGCATTATGCACACACAACTTCATATCTCTCAACCAGTTATCTATCTATCTATCTATCTATCTATCTATCTAACAACAGGCTCATTATCTATTTCTCAACCACTTCATTGTCTATCTGCCTATCTACCAATATATATATATATATATATACTATCTGCATGTCCAAAATTGCTTCAAATGTACACATGGTGTCATAACATTGAATTGTTAAGAGCACAATGTGAGACAGCAAACCAGCAACCAAGGAACCCATAATTCAGTTCTCAAGGAAAGTGAATGCTCTGTGAGGACACAAAAAAATTCCAATATGAAGCTACTGAATGGAAATAGTGACTGGAAAGCTTCAGTGGATCTCAAGACAATTTCAAATGTTGCATACCACAACCATAATCATAATGATAATGATATCAGTCCAATGGTACATATACATATGCAAAACACAAATACACAGGCAGACTCTGGCAGGACTCCGTTGTTCAGGTACGAACGGTTTTATTAACTTCTGATTTTGGTTCTTTGACGCAAGGATAGAGACAATTCTTAAAAGTCTTTTGTAATCATACTATGCAAACAAAACCCCCAACATTCAGCACATCTCGTGGTGTTTTAGATCTCAATTCATCTTTGCTGGTCGGGACCCAAAAAATTTGACCGCTGCCACAATGGTAGAAAATTCAACTCAGTGGCAGAGAACTCAATTCTCTGCCCCAATGGCAGAAACTCAATTGTCTGCCTGCATGGTCCAATCTCAAATCCTCAACTGTATGGTCAGACTTCAACTTCTCAACACCATGGTCGGACCTCAACTGAATCTTTTTCAAAATCTTCCAAATTCTCAGCCCATCTCTTCTGGGCATGATGTCATCCACACTCCAGCCTCATTAAAAAAAAATCATTCCTTAATTATATAACACAAATTCACATAATTAAAACAGAAAAGCGGCCAGATATAGAATTGACTGTCCCCAGGAAAGAAAACCGGGAGGAGGCACACGAGCAGAAGAAAATTTGTTATGAAACACTGCATGCAAACTGCATAGAAAAGGGTTAGATATGCCATGTGATTCCTATTAAGTTTGTTTGTCATGGTTTTCTAGGACAGTCAGTCATTTCGTTTCTTTCAAAAATAGGAATCACTGGTCGCAGTTTGAAAGTTGCCTCATGTTGTCTTCAGACCATGGCGCAATATGCATCAAGTTGGATTTAGTCGAGAGTGAAAAGTCTTCAGTATGAATGAAATGCACGTGGAACCACCATTCCCATGTGATTACATAATATCAAGAAATGGTTAGTAAATGTGACATCAACGGACGAAAGTAAACACATTATTAAAAATCACAAACTGCACTAAAAAAGATAAACATAAAATGTAATTTCTCCTTTTAGTTGATATGGCATATATATATATATATATATATATAATTTTTTTAAAAATACCCTGTCCGGTGGCAATAGCTGCTTGGTAGCACAAAGAGTGACAGTACTGCCTTGAGCTACCGAAACTATATTATCACCCCTTATTGGTGGCTGATGAGGGCAGGGTATCACACGTACTTTTACACGTTGTATGATGAATATATATATATATATATATATATAGATCCTCCTCTACATAATTTGCCTGTTTCTCAAGCAGTTTCACATTTACAAGCACTAATCCATTTGCAAATCTCTCTCTCTCTCTCACACACACACACACACACACACACACACACACACACAGTATCTATCTATATATCTATTTATTTCCGTCTGTTCATGTCTTGTTTAGTTATACATTAATAAAGTTGTTATGCTATAAAAATTGCTCAAAATGTTAGTGTTCAACTGTTCACTTAAAGGTGTGAACTGTGAGACAGCTTATTCAGTTGATTTGTTTTAAGTAGTGAAGGCTTGCGTAGAACCAAATACATTCTTTGCAGAATCTGAAGAATAGCTCACTAGTGAGCCACAGAATCTCTGACCAACGTCCTCGAGATTCTGCAAAAGCAAAAGAGCTCAATCTTCCCCACTATTTTACTGATAGCTTGAAGGAGCAGAAGAGATGGATTCATGCCTTTCCCAAGGACATTAGCACAATGTGAAATGCAAACAGCCTTGCCAAGGATTTGAAATCAGTTTGTCTATTTCTTTACAACAATGACCGTTATACAAACTATACATCCACATAATAAAGGCAAGGCACATTGTTACTTCACTCAGCATTACTAGGGAAAGAACAAGAAATAATTGTACTTCATTTTGATGTTTTGAATGCAACAGTCATTGTTGAGGCACATATTATGTTGGTACTTGTTGCAATACTTTTCTTTATTATGCCTACTCTAAAGAATTGAATTTTATTTTCTGTTGATACGCTTTGGACACAAATTCACATTTGAGATATATTCTACTTTTGTGAGTCCTCGTGGCGTAGTGGCTAACATGCTGGACTGTGACATTATAGTAAGTAAATTCAAACTCCATTTGAGCAATTACATTCACTTTCAGTTTTATGCCCCTTGGGAAAAGTATGAACCCCCTTATCCACCCATCTATGAGTTATATTGTATAACTACTGTTCTTTTAGAAGGATGGCTTTGGCATTAAATAACCCACAAAGGTTGATATGCCATTAAACAAAGAAACCAAACCAAACTCAACCATCCACCTCAGAAGCGAGTTGGGCGGATAGGGCATCACAATGTCTACCAGATGCAAAATATATCTGTCAAAGTGTGATCAGTGTTTTGACACATGGTCATTTTATGGACAGAAACCATGCACAAATTATGACTCATGATACAACAACATCCCTGTTGTTTCATGAATAATTGTGTGCATATATATGTGCTTATTGGCCTAGTGGGTAGAGTGCTTGCCAATGGTCCGGAAGACCTGGGTTCAATCCCAGGTCGCGTCATACCAAAGACATTAAAAATGATACTTGATACCTCCTTGCTTAATAATCAGCAATATAAAGTACATGTCAAGGGTAAAGTGGAGCAATCCAGGGAAAGGAGTAGCGCCTTCCCCCTACACCTCAGTGTAGTAGCTATTGAAAAGGGAGCCTTAAGGTTGCCCTTGACTACAGTTGCCAACTTTACTTTACTTATATGTGCACTTATGCACATGTGCATATGTGTGTGTGTGTTCATGTACATGTCTGTGTGTGGGTGGGTGTGTTTATCCAACACCTCTGGCTACAGGTAGGATGTGACAAGTTCAAATTTTATGTGGAGTCTTCCATACTTCAGGAAGTATTTTATCAAGCCCAACAACCTTTCTGTTTTTAATTGTTTTCACAATAGTGTCATGTTCATCCTCCGTGAACTGTCCAAGTTTGATGTCTAGTTGGTCTTGAATAATTTCTTCAGTAGCCCTTCTTCATAGTATCTCCCATAAAATACAAAATTTCATACTTTTGACACACATTTATATTTAAGACATTTTCTATTTCAGAAGCAATTGCAATCTTTAATGTCTCTTAGATAGAAAATATATCTGGCAAAGTGTGGAGAATGTATTGGCCAAAACATTATGATGAAAAGACACTGTTCACACCACACATACTTCTTGGAGGCATGAAAGGTATAACAATTATCATCTTAGGAAATGAATTTGATGAACAAAGTCCAAAACCTGAATGAAGAAATTTGAATTTCACTTTATGCAAATGCCCTTGGAAAAAGCATGATTCCATCTGTTCTCACCCAAACTACAGATAAAGAGTAGAGCAAACTGGGCTCTTTAGCTAAGAAAAGGGAAAACTCAAAATTTTAAACTCAAACATGAAATACCAGAATATGACTCTATCCCTATCTATCTATCTATCTATCTATACATACAAATATTATTAGAAGAAAAACTCAACAGACCATCATTTGGCTATTATAAATTTATTTCAATTGGTCACTCCATATTAGGAACCAACCTCTTCAGATAGCCATCACACAATGGAGAGAAAAAATTATACAAATGTTCTTTCAATAGATTCTTACTCATTTAACAAAAAATGAAAAATAAAATATAAATAAGTGAAGAAAGAAAGAAAGAAAGAAAGAAAGAACAAAAGAAAGAAAGAAAGAAAGGGAGAAGATATGGGTTTGAAGTTGGTGTCAAAACTGGATATAATGTCAATGTCTGGTGTCATGTATTCTTATGTATAAAAAAGACTCATAGGACCTTCTTAATAAGTTAACCTTTTATTTAAATAAAATCTCTCTATTTAATTATCTATTTATTTATCAAGGAAAACATGACAATAAATATAATTACTTATATCAAAGTTATGTTTATTTAAAAAAATATTTGTGTTTATGGTTTTATTAAAGATTGAAAGTTAGTCTTTATATTTTTATATTTTTTTTATTCTGAATACTGCCATTCTAATTACCATTAAAATGTTGATATCATTTTAATAATTAATCCTTAATGATTATATCACTAATAATGATAAAAATTATCATTACAATTATTGCTAATTTATCATTATTATTATTACTGCTATTACATCACTAATAATATTAATAATAATAATAATAATAATACTGATACCATAAATTTTATCCTACTTTTGTTATCACTGTCAATTTTTCAATTAACCTTTTTCATATGAGTTTTAAAATTTTCATGGCGACATTCAACTGGGAGTTCATTACATTTATTTAATAGTAAATTTATATCTAATGATGTTTATTTTTTCTTCCAGGGAAAGGTTACATCTACTGTGGAAGCTTCTAGGATTAGAAGATTTCTTAATAAATCTCCACTTAATTTGTGGAGTTAGGCCTCTATCTCTTAAATTCCAAAACTACCTCAATAGGGCTGTTTGGTTTCAGAGTAAAGGGTTGTTAAGAGTGTCTGTGATTGTAAAACCTCTGTTTCCAATTTCCAGCTGAGATTCCAATATAAACCCTTTCCTCCTTACTATTTTCCATTGGGGGGAGGGAGAGAGAGAGAGACCACTTTCTCAGAATAACACATTCCTCTCATGGGACAATCTTCTTTATTTCTACAATTGCAACAGAATTTATTTGTTTGCTGATTATGTATTAACAATTTGTCAATTAAATTCTTGTTATGATTACAAATCATTTAAGATATATTATTTGTGAGAGAGAGAGCAACTAATTTTTAGTGTGTTCCGATTAAAAATTTTATTCAATGGGTTGTCCTTGTTGAAATGTTTATCTAATAACTTAAAGAAGTGCTTGCCTCTATCAATATTGGAAAATTTACAGAAGAGGGGAAGGTTAAAACCAGATTACCTTTCTTTTCTTATGTTTAGTTTTTTAATTAGAATGATTATATATATATATGTGTATATATAGTATATAGAATTAACTTAAATCGCTAGTTGAAAATCTTCTACTAAAGTTTCACCTTAACAGATCATCAGGAAGTTTCCACTCGACTAAATTCTAAGGAGAAATTGCTTTGCTTTATTCATCAAAAACCCCCACCTATCCTAGAATTTGCATAACAAAAAAAAAAAAAAAAAAAACTCTATAACCTATTCCTAATTATATAGTAACCACGTCCTTTTGTGTTTACAACTATTTAACACCTCCGATCTTTTGTTTAGCATATTCTTGCTTTTTGATATGGGGGGGGTGTTTCGTAGTTTTAAACCCATATTTCTCCCTTCCCTCTTTTTCTGTACAGTTAATTGTATTGAGAAAAAAAATATGCTTTCCACCTCATACTTTTTATAAAGGATTCTATCCTCCTCAACAGAACTAACTTATACTGATGCCTATCAGGTATTGGTATGTTCTTGTATGAATAACTTATGTTCGCTCTCTCCATAGTAACAAGAGCAGAGAAAGTGCTCAATGGATAAACACCAGAGCTTCAATATTTACTAATCTAATATCTACCAGTATTCACGGTACCAGAAAAAACAAAAAAATTTACTGTCTTCGGACGCTGACAGGATATTACTGATATATATATATATACATATATACATATATATATATATATATATATATATATATATATATATATATATATATATGTATATGTATTGAAAGATATGTATATATGTATATGTATTGAAAGAACCGGACATTGGCCTAGCAGTTAGAGTGTTCGCCAATGGCCCGAGAGACCTGGGTTCAATCCCAGTTTGAGTCATACCAAAGACTCAAAAAATGGTACTTGATGCCTCCTTGCTTAACACTCAGCATTATAAGGTACGGATCAAGGGTAAAGTGGAGAAATCCAGGGAAAGGAGTAGCGCCCTCCCCAACACCTTGGTGTAGTAAGCTATCGAAAAGGGAGCCTTCGGGTCACCCTCGACAATGGTCGCCAACTTTACTTTATGTATGTATTGAAAAATAAAAGAGGCTTTCATTTTCAATTAGATAAATGAAGAAATAATGAATTCAAACTTCCAACATGAAAGTAACAGTTTTTATTCATATGTTTGCATTTTTGTATATTCAATAAACGTACATACACACACACACACACACACACACACACACACACACATATATAACCGGCTCATTGGTCAAGTGGTTAGAGTGTTCACTAATGGTCTGGAAGACCTGGGTTCAAACTCAGGTCACATCACGCCAAAGACTTTAAAAATAGTACTTGATACGTCCTTGCTTAACAATCAGCAATATAAGATATGTATCAAGGGTAAAGTGGAGCAAAACAAGGAAAGGAATAGTGCCCTCCCCTACACCTTGGTGTAGAAACTATTTAAAAGGGAGCCTTCTGGTCGCCCTTGACTATGGTCACCAACTTATATATATATATATATATACAAAATCATTGTGACTAACAGTATGGCAAAAATAACTTATAGTGTCTCCTCGCAGGGGCAGATAATCAAGTAAGTCAGCATTGGATACTTCATTTTGATTTATTAAATGCTGTAGTCATGGCTAAGAAGAAAAATTTGAATGACTTTAATGAAGGCTAAATTATTATAGCTTGAAGATTAGGTTGCAGAATTTCTACACGTCTTATTGGATGCTTACAATGTGGCTTGGTTGGTGATTGTATTTAGTTGCGGGTAGTACTAATTGGCAATTATCCAAAGGTAGAAAAATCCACAACAGCTCACAGGACTGGGCAACCAAACTTATCGATGTGAGAAGTGAATGGGGGTTTTCCAGTTCAGTACAAGGCAACAGATGGGCTAGTGTTACATATATTGTTTACAGTTTAGATTAAGGTTAAGGAAAGAATATGTCACAACACACAGTACAGCAATCAAATGCATATTAGAGTTAGAGAATCAATGCAGATAAAGATTAATCTTGAAGGCATATGGAGGACCAACACTTTATTTGGCAGTTTTGACCCTGCAGTATGTGCATATATATATATATATATATATATATATACATATATATATATATATATATATATAAGTGTGTGTGTGTGTGTCTGTGTGTCTGTATAAATGAGAAAGAACACAGTTTTGAAAATTAGATTGACATGTTTTGCAAGTGAACTAACTTTATTATAATGAAAATGAATTTATAACTAAAATGAATTCTTGTTGTGAAATGGATGGCAATTTTTTTTTAATAATGGTATCATTAGATAGCTATGGGCATATGCAATTGCAAATACTTAGTCTATTTATCCTACAGATAATTTTCTGGATTTTTAAAGACATCTCTGTTATTATTTCATGAATCATTCTGTGTGTACTAGTGTTACATAGGACCAAAATACGTTGTGTCTGAAAGAAAGGAGTTTGCAGAAAAGAAACACTCAAAACTCGAAATTTAAGGAAGAAAATAGTAGTCGCTTTTATTCATAGGGACTACAGTGGGCTGTAGTTAAAAAGGTTTGTTCGATAGCATTCTTCCTCCCTCCTCTTCTTGGCGATGACAGCGGCGTCATTATAGCTGGCTTGTTGATACTTTCATATCAGTCGTATTGTTGACAGGCTGGGTATGACATGGGTCGGGGTGTCATGGACCTCTGTTGAACCTGTTTAGAAACCTGCCTTGAACTCCCCAAATCTCACTACCTGGTTCCCTTATATAGCGATTTGATGGATCAATTCGAAGGTTCGATTATCACCACTGAAAACAATAGTGTAGCACGTGAAAGTTCACATGTGATTATATTAAAATCATGCTTGAACTCTACAGGTCATTCTGCCTGCATGAGCGAGGTTTGTGACATTTTTTATCATAAGACCAGTATACCAAATGATTGATGACAGCTGATGTGCTCACGCGTTCTCCAACTTTGAGGCCGCTGCAACTCAACGACAGCGCCCGTCCGTAATATTACGTGAGTGCACATGTACAAGTGTGTGTATGCACGTGCATATATATATATATATGTGTGTGTGTTTAGCGAACACCTTTGTTAGAGGCAGGATGTGACACAGGGTCAAATTTTATTTGCAGTAAAGCTGGTTTAAATTCAGAGTTTTCCTCTTAGACTATTTGCCTTACCAAGGCTAAAGAACCCCGTCTTGCCAGCTATTGACTAAATCATAAAGTGTGTGTGTGTATATATATATATATATATATGTATATATATATATAGAGAGAGAGAGAGAGAGAAAGAGAGAGAGGGGGAGATTTTAATATATACATATTAGAATGTTCTAGCTTAGAGAATAAAGCCATTTCTAGTCCATTTTACAATTTAATAACTGTTTAGGGCCAACATTTATACTTACCCTTATCATTATAAATTCTCAAGGAAGATAACTATTAATTTCTAATCATAGATTACTTCAATTTATCTATTTATTTGTAATTAAAATAAATTCTATAAAGAAGATATAATTTAATGTTGAGTCTTTAAGCAGCCTTTATGGAAATGTAAGTGAAATATTTTAGATTTAAAAGATGGCACCACCTTTAGATTAACAAGAATATTTACACCAACTCTTTAAGATTGTTGGGTAAATATTCTTAAGTTTGCATAAGAAATAATTGGGTCGTTTTTAATCTTCCCACCTTCAAAAACATACAAACGTTACCCACTTGAAAAAAATCTATCACCTGAACTAAGAGGAAAAAGTTATTATTTTTTAATTGCAGTAAAATGTTTAGCAGAGAACAATTTATGACATTGTTTAGCTTTATTAATATTTATTTTATGTTCAATTATTGGTGATAAATAAGCTAAACAACAAGATTTAGTAATTTGCTATCGAAACCAACAAATGTAAAGAAGGTGAATTTTATGAGATGTTGTAAGAAATAAAGCCAAAACAGCTGTTATAAGTCAATTTCGTTGTTTCAGAGCAGAAAAATAATTCATTTATCTTAGGTTGTGTATTTCAGCTGCTCTTTCAATTTGTGTAAATCAAACATTTAGAGCAGAAAAAATGATTCGTTTATTTTAGGTTGTGTATTTCAGCTGTTCTTTTAACCTATATAAATCTTATATTTTCCAATGAGCAGTTGCCAGTTTTCATTTAATCAGTGTCACTAACAAAGATCAAATTGTGAAAAATACAAGTTGTGAGGACATCAGGATTCTGGTAAAGGTTTCTTTTGATAATGAAGGTGAAATGACTAAATTATTCAAAATGAAATATATTAATATTTAAATTTGTCTGATGAAAACCGAAGAATTGAACATTGACTCTTTCACCCACTAGAAAAAAATTGAATTGGTATCTATTAAAATCTTTGGGACTTGGATTATAATTTCCAATATTTAATTTATCTTTTCTTTCTGATTATATAAATATGTATATATGTGTGTGTGTGTGTGTGTGTGCTTATTAATCTCTGTTCTCATTTTGTTTCCAATCTATCTATCTATCTATCTGTTGTGGCCTTGAATGGCCAGAAATGAATAATATAAACAGATGTAAGGTTTACAGCTGTATATATTTACAGAAATACAAACCGTAATGGTTACCAGTAGCTGACTAGACTTGCTTTTCTTGTTTATCAAGTCAGTCACTATTTATAGTGTCAGGGAGGGTCCATGCAGTGAGGTCATTGGGTATATCACCATAACACCCCCACTTTTTAGCCTTGCTCTATATGGAGTCAATATTTTTTCTTTGGGGTTTATCTCAATTAATTCTGCTATTTCTTTGGGATCTTCTTTGTTCTGGAGCTGTTTGTTGTATCAGAACCTCGAACGTATTGAATACGACATCCTCTCAAGGGTTTTTATTGACGGTATTCGAATACTACTTCTTCATTTGGTTCAAGTGTCTTTATGGGTGAACCTGGACCCCTTGATTATGTATATCATGTTTCCAATCTGTTTGTCCACTGTACCTGTCTCCCAGTAGGACTTGTTGCTTTGAAACATGTGAAAGAAAACTTTTTTGCCAATTTCAAATCTTTTCTAGCCACTTTGTATGTTCAGGTTTTGATTGGTTTGGTAAGAGTTTGTCAAATACTGACTTGATCTTCCTTGCAAATATTACCTCTGCTCGTGTCATGGCAGATGAAGCATTCTAATTAGGAGTCACTCTATAAACCTGCAGAAATTGCTGTGTGGCTTTATCAGTAAGAATATCTCCCACTTTCCTAAGAGCTCTCTTAAAGGTATCGATGAAACGTTCCACCTGACCATAACTTCTTGGATGATACGGAGCGATCATAATATGTTCCACTGAGAATGTTTGAAAGAATTCTTTGAACTCACTGGACCTAAATTGACATCCATTATGCAGTCTACAACCCCAAACCGGACGAATAACTTGTGTAAGAAGCTGGTTACTACATCTGTGGTTGCTTTTTGGCAACTAAAAATTTCCCGACATTTGGAAAAGCTGTCTACTACAATCAGGTTATAGAAACCATGCAGTGGACTAGCAAAATTGATGTGAATCCAAGACCACGGTTGGTTTTTGGTCAGGAGCTGAGTTTTATGGGGGTGCCTTTACCGCCAAAGAACAAACTTAGCAGGTTTTTACAGCATTCTCAATGTCTTGGCCCATATTTGGCAAATAGACATAGCTTCTCATGAGGCTTTTCATCCTCAGTATTCCAGGATGGCCAACATGAAATTCTTGTTGTATTCTTTTCTGCAATGCTGCAAGTATAACAGCTCGATCACTGTACAAAACTACTTCATTACAGATTGAGTAAGCATCCGAAATTTGTCGGCCTTAATCTTTTATTTTGTTTTTTATTTATTTTATAAAGTCATCATCAAACACTTTTTCTTTAATCTCACCAAGTGTTACAGGAAGCTCTCTAACAGTTTTCCATAGTGTATTTTTTTACCTCTACTTCTGTTCGCAGGGATACGATCACTGTGTCTTTTAGGGGTTAGGTTTGTTTTGGGATAAGTCTTGACGATCCGTTGGCATAACTAATTTTTGAAGATGGGAGAAACTCCATTTTAAAATTATAATTAAGGAGAATGGTGTTTGGAATTTGTTGACTTAAACCCTTAAAATTAAAGGCGACATACCTTTTTCTTTCTGGCAAGCGCAGTTAGTCATTTAGACATGAGATAACTTCCAGTCAAATAACGAAACAACACATCTGGACTGCTATCAATACACGAGGTGCTTCATTCATTCTATAATGACAACAACTAAAAAAAAAAACAAAAGTCTAAGGACTGGTAACTCACCCCTACAAAAATGGTTTCGGGCAGATAACCTCTGGTCCCACTGTTATTACTGACTAAAGTGAATTTCAACAAATGGTCCCCCTATTTTTGCAGTCTGTTTCCACTATGAGTTGGTAAGCCCTTTTTTGAACCATAGATCGTAAGTAGTGGTTTATGGCCTGTCTGCAGAATAAAATGTCTTCCATGGATGAATCTATGGACTTTGGTAACTGCAAAAATAATTCCCAATGCTTCCTTCTCGATTTGCGAGTATTTTTTTTCTGCAGGTAACATCGTTTTTTATGCATGGGCGATTGGTTTCAGTGATCCGTCTTCCATTTTATGTAATATGCAGGCTCCAATGCCGTACGAAGTAGTATCACTGGCCACAATGATTTCAAGGTCTGAATTATAATGTGTAATGAATAAATCCGATGTAAGGACTTTTATTTTTTCGAATGCTTCCTGCCATTCAGTTTTCCAGGCCTAATCTTTTTCTTTTTTTAGTAATTGATTAAGAAGAGCTCTCAAACTGTGCATGTTAGCCACAGACACATTGTAGTAA
Organism: Sepioteuthis lessoniana; assembly: GCA_963585895.1. Taxonomy (NCBI): domain Eukaryota; kingdom Metazoa; phylum Mollusca; class Cephalopoda; order Myopsida; family Loliginidae; genus Sepioteuthis; species Sepioteuthis lessoniana. The sequence continues at coordinate 131,805,394 of OY757908.1, forward strand.
TTTGCTAGACCAAGAAAACTTTGAAGACACGTTTTCAGGCGCTGGCATCTTTTTATCGCACTAGCTCGCTCTGGGTCTGGTCTTTTACCATCTTTGTCTTAAAGGATTTACACTCATATATTTTAAAATGGACGTTATGCCACTTGTTCCCGAAACAAAGATGGCGGATGCACGTAAACAATCAGTCTCGGGAGCCTTGTGGCCAGGAGAACCACGTGGTTAGTGCTCAAAACTACGACCGCAACTTCAATTTTCTCCCGCGTTTTTGGAGCCTACTGCATGACAAGAATTCTCTATAAATACGCTCATCTTCCAACACAGGTCTCTTTTTACAGTTTCACTTACAGAGCCAACACACTCTTTCCAGTGTGACTTCCAGAGAGAACACTCGCACTCTCTCAATTTCAACTAATAGAGTCAACACACTCTTCCTCCTTTTTACATTTGACATCCACGACCAACCACCATGAAAATGTATACTACACGCAACCATTCTCTTCCTTGCTATACTTTGTCGGTGAGACTTTTTCCAGCCTCGAAAACAGAAATTTCGTCAAACCATAGAAAGAAACAAACAGTAGAATTATTTAGTCAACATGCATAGGACACTTTTGTTAAATAGTCCTTTTTTGTAGTATTAGTGTTAGTCACTCACACTCACACACTACAAATTGGAGAGTAACATATCCACTAAACAATTACATGTACCCACTAAGGTTTATAATTTGGCCAAGATATTTTATTTTTTCCATAAAAATATCGCACTTTTCCTCTTTTGTTTGTTTGGGTTTTATGGCATATCAACCTTTGTAGGTCATTTAACGCCAAATTCTGTCTATATATACATACATATTCAACCAAAGATTTCAAAACGAATATTAAGGTAGGTAGAATTTTCTATTAGCAGGATTTCATTTGTTTGCACAAGATTAACCAGTTTTAAGTTGTCATATTTTTGGTACAACTCCGTCTCTCTCAAGAAGGACCATAGTCCTGGATTTTCTTGTCGGGAAATGTTTGTTAAATATGTTCATATTTTCCATATTTTAGTTCTTCAATTTAGATTGGCACATTATTGAAAAGCAAATGAAGTACACGATGTGAAAGACGCGGAGAAAAAGAACATTCAAAATAAAGCAGTACAAACAAAATTAAATTTATATATCAACAAATACATGAAAAAGGAAACATTACAAATATTCTAATATAGTCTGTTGAATATTCCTTGTTGGTTGTTTGTCTCTTTCGGGGTTTGACGAAATTTCTGAGGCTGTGTTCGAGGCTGAAAGAAGTCTAACCGAAAAGGCAGAAAAGGCAGTGTAGAGAAGAGGAAAATCTCGTATTTTGTTTTGGCGCGCTATTTAATTCAAAACTGAATTTCACCCAATCAGGATGACTTATCCTATTCAGCCCGGACCTTCATTTCCGGCTAGCAAAACGGGTGAGCGGCCAAATCCACCCTCTTCAGCGTGAGACGGCGACCAGAATAGACGTGCCTCTGGTCGTCCCTGCTTAGCGATGCTTTTTAGCTAAACAAGCCACCCAGTGTGGACATCTCACTGTGGCTTTAACACTAGTAGCAGCAACATGGACACTCAACGAGGGGACCATCTAATTTATGGATTCTTTACGAGGAATCCCAGTGGAACATAAATTAGAAACATACGCATGCCTTCCACAGGCACCACTTCTTGTCACCCCAAAAATTGACTATGTCGATCCGAGCGTCACTCCGCTCTCGACACACAAAACTACACGGTGACTTTGAATACTTCCCTCACACGTCCAACAACACGCTGCCATCTCAACCTCCTGCTAAGCCATTTCGTCTCAAACATCCAACAAGCCTAAACACCACGAGTCTTGCAGCACCAAGAACAAACCAAATATTCAAAGCTGCAAATAAAAACTTTCGTTGTTGTGTGTTGTTAAAGCAAAGTTTCGTAATTCATTTGTGTGCCTAAAAACAATAGTGTTAGGGAAATTAACAAATTTCCCGAAACCGCTATAAATTGGAAAAAGGTTGCAGAATGTATACATTTTCGTGGGATTTACTGCTGAAAGTCAATATATAAGAGAGAGAATGTGTGTTGTCTCTAGAAGTGAAAATGTGAAAGAGAGTGTGTTGTTTTTGTAAGTCGCAATGGAGAGAATGAGAGAGAGAGTGCGTTGTTTTTGTAAGTCGCAATGGAGAGAATGAGAGAGAGAGAGTGCGTTGTTTTTGTAAGTCGCAATGGAGAGAATGAGAGAGAGAGAGTGCGTTGTTTTTGTAAGTCGCAATGGAGAGAATGAGAGAGAGAGAGTGCGTTGTTTTTGTAAGTCGCAATGGAGAGAATGAGAGAGAGAGAGTGCGTTGTTTTTGTAAGTCGCAATGGAGAGAATGAGAGAGAGAGAGTGCGTTGTTTTTGTAAGTCGCAATGGAGAGAATGAGAGAGAGAGTGTGTGCCATCTCTGTAAGTGAAAAATGTAAGAGAGTGAGTTCTTGGAAGACGAGAGTATATATAGATAATCCTTGTCATGCAGTCGGCTCCAAATGCGCGGTACAAAATCAAAGTTGCGGACGTAGTCGTGAGCATTAACCACGTGACTTTCCTGAGCAATAGGTTCCCGAGATTGATTAGTTTATCGACGTCCGCCATCTTTGTTTCGGTAGCAAGTGGTATCAAAGCCATTAAAAAATATAGGAGTGCAAATCCTATACTCTTGAAGACTTCGTAAACGTGTGCTTTGTGTTGCTCAGCGCTTTGACAATGCATGATAATGTCATCCAGGTATGCAAACCCCAGTCCACTAAACATGGTGTCCATGACTTGTTGGAAGATGGCTGGCTAGACCTTGACCCCGAATTGAGAATTAATTTTTTATTTATTGCGGACTTTTTGTCCTCATCTTGGTAGTTTTTGTGTTGTTTCTTCTTTCTCTACGTTTCGGCCAAATTTCACCTCTGGTCTTCTTCAGGTGATTTACCACGACCTCGGATAGGAAAAAAAATTAATTCTTAGATTAAGAAGCCTCATCTCAAAATGATTCCAATTAAAGACAATTGTACAAACTCCTATGGTTGTTTATACATAGCAGCTCCAAGCAGCCCTCGTCCAAAGGTATCTGGAGATAGGCATCACTCAAAATCGATTTTTGAAAAAAAAAATTCCGCTGTGGAGTTTTGCAAAGATCTCTTCTGGACTCGGCACAGGGTAGTAGTAATCTTTTATTGCATTGTTCCATCTTGTTGAGAAATCTGCACCAACACAGATCTCTTTACTTTTCTTCTTAACCGACTGTAGGTGAAGCCAATTCCCTGTACTCTACTTTTGACAGAACGTCTATTTGTTCGAGTTTATCTCATTCCGCGTCGATCTGATTTAACGATGCAAATGACACATTTTAAAAACTAGTTGAATATTTGGGTTCGTTTTTTGTTTTTTTAATGGCATATCAACTTTTGTAGGTTATTTACTGCCAAAGCCATCCTTCTTGAAGAACGGTCGTGGTACTATTTAACCCATTGCTGGGAGGATAAGGAAGATCATACCTTTCCCAAGGATATTTGCCCGAAAGTGAACGTAATAGCGCGACTGAAATACGAACTCGCTTACTACGATTCCACAGTCCACTGCTTTAACCATTACACCACGAATTTCAGTACGTAATTCTTCCATTCTACTCTGATTTTCCGTTTTTGTAATGAAAACTGTTGTCCAAGATAGCGCTTTTAAATTCCTCTGTTTGTATCTTTTTGATATACGAAAGGCTTGCGTGCTACTTTTTTTTTTTTTTTAGTACGTGGTCGTACGTAAATTTCTCGACTGGACATTAAACTTTGCAAAAAATAAGCTTGTTCGACTTATTTAAGTGTGTTTTTTATGTCATCTTGGTGGGCAAAAGTGAGAATAAAGTCGACTTTTTTTTTGGAGAATGAGTTGAGATTTTTTCCCCTTTCCCCTTTTTTTGTAGAAAATTCTGTTTTCTGTTGTTGTGGCGGTCTTTTCGCCGTTTGATGTGTAGTATAAGGTCCTTGTAAGTCCTTTAGTTTCCTCGTCGCCAGTGTTGTGGTCTTGAAGGGCCAGAAATGAATAACACAAAGAGATGTAAGGTTTGCAGCATATTTATGGAAATACAGACAGTAACAGTTACCGGCGACTGACTAGACTCGCTTTTCTCGTTTATCGAGTCAGTCACTATTTATAGTGTCGGGGAGGGTCCATGCAGTGATGTCATGGGGTATATCACAATAACATTGTCTCTGTTTATTCTTATCTAGTAATTTACATGATGAAAATACCCAATTAACATTATATGTGTAATATTATGAATAAGTAAAAAGGTGGCAACCGTAATTGAGGGCGACCCGAAGACTCCTATTTCATTAGCTACAACATCGATGTATAGAGGAGGGCGCTACTCAATTCCCTGGATTCCTCCACTTTACCCTTGATCCTTACCTTGTAATACTGAGTGTTAAGCAAGGCGGCATCAAGTACCATTTTTTGAGTCTTTGGCATGACTTGATCTGGAATTGAACCCCAGTCTCCCGGACTATTGGCGAACACTCATGTGTGTTATATGAATACTTATCCTATATTCATTATGTTTATAGATATAAATATAATTGTGTGTGTGTGTGTGTGTGTGTGTGTGGTGTGCTTATGTATATGTACTTGCACGTGTGCACATCTCTAGTTTCATTTTCTTTTAGTTTCTTTGCTTAATGGCATATCAACCTTTGTGGGTTATTTAATGCCAAAGCTATTTTTATAGAAGAATAGTAATATGTACTATTTTACCGAAAGTTGGAAGGAGGATAAGAAGGTTCATGCCTTTTCCTAAGGCATTTGTCTGAAAGTGAACATAATAGCACAAGTGAAGTTTGAACTCACAATCTACAATGTCACAGTCCAGCTTGTTAGCCATGATGCAATAGGACAACCTCCCACCCTGTATTATAAGGAATAAGCCTACAAATAATTCAGATTTGGTATTTAGGTTTCTATTATTTCATATACTGGTGTTCTACACGTGTTTTCGACTTTTATGTCCTCTTCAGGAGATTTTTAAATGGCTAAGTTAAGTTAAAAAAAAACAGCATGAACTTAACTTAACCATTAAAAATCTTTGGATGATGACGTAAAAGTCTGAAACACATGTAGAATACAAGTATATAAAATAATTAAAGTCTAAATGCCTAATTTGAAATCATTTATTGATATATTTTAAAATATTATCTTTCTTTTGTCTGACAAAACAATATATATATATATATATATACATTGGAAGTGCCTGTGTTGTATTGGTTATAATCGTAGAAAATGGTCATAGCTACCCAAGTTCAAATCTTGAATGAGGCTGTTTGTATTTTACATAGTGCTGATATCCTAGGGAAAGGCATGAATCCAACTATTCTCCCTCAAGCTATGGGTAAATAGTAGGACAGACTGTATTCTTTAGCCTTGGTTTGGCAACCAGTCGAGGAGAATGTAGACTCTGAATTCAAACTTGTTGAACTCAACTTAGTAACTGACCTTGTATCACATCTTACCCATGCATAGGGGTTGGTAAATATATATACGCATGTGTGTGTGTGTGTGTGTGTGTGTATTTGTGTGTGTATACGTATATGCACATGTACACATCTCTGTATGTAAATAATATAGATGTGTGTGTAAGGTATGTATGTTTTTAACACAACCACTCCTGGTCAGAATGGATCTGGGAGTAATGGCAAAATAAGGAATACTCTATACTCCCTAGAGCTTTGGAAGTCAGACCTCACTATCAGAAGCAGTTTAGTGTTCTACCCAAGACATAGAACAAAGAGAGACTGAAATGCTTTTGACAACTCTAAGTACAAGGGTTGCTATTCTACTGATTTGATGGCAATGATCTTAATTGTATTTAGTATCCATGGCTTCAAGGTTTCTGAGCATCCAACATATTAACTTCACCTTCAAGGCAGAAATTTTCCCTTCCATGTCTATTTGAGGTCAAATATGCAATAGTATATGCCTCCATTGCTGAAATAATTTCCTTTGGGACTTATCTGTTAAATGCTTAACAAAGTTAAACCAAAGCATCTTCTCTTTGGAGTATGCATTTACCCAACACCTCTGGCAATTGCATGATATGATCCAGGTTAAAGAACCCAGTCTGTCCAGTTAGTTACTCATAGCTAGAGGGAAAAGAGAAGGATTTATGCCTTTCTCAAGGCTATTAGCTTAAAGAGTAACACTAATAGCCACACCAAAAATTTGAATTTGGCTTGCCGATTCCCTTTCCTATCATGATAACTCTTAGACAAAAGGTACTGTCTTCTCTTTGGAATAACAAAAAAATTGTTATTGTATAAAATTCCTTGGCACCAGTTTTTAAATAATTCCTTTTTAAGAATATATTTATTTCAGTTGTATATATTTACTGACCCCTCCACATGAGCAGTTTTAAAGTGGATTTTATTAGGTTTGAATTTTGAGTTTTATTTCTCCTGGACTAGTTGCCATTTCAAGGTTAAGGAGCTCAGTCTTCACTGCAATTTACCCATAGATAGACAGAGAACAGTTGGATGCATACCTTTCCTAATTGTTAGTTGGTTGGTTGGTTGGTTGGTTGTTTTTTTTTTGGCATACAATCTTTGTAGGTCATTTAACGCCAAATCCATATTTATGTAAATCATCAGTTATATTTCAAATAATTCAATTTAGCATAAGTACACAGTTTAATTGTCAAAAACAGTTCAATTTCAAACAATTCAGTTTAGCATAAGCACACAGTTTAAATGTAAGTACAGTTTAATAGTGAAAAACATTTCTATTTCTAGTGATTCAGTTTAGTCAAGCAGTTCTAATTCAGCTAATTCCATTTTGTATAAGTAAAGATTTAGTTTACACAGTTAAATGTAAAAAAATTTCTATGTTAAACAATTCGGTTAAGTCTCAATGTCAAAAAACAGTTCTATTTCAAATAATTCAGTCATTATAGATTGTTCTTACATTTATTCCTAAACAATATCTCAACAAAACACTATTCCTCTTCACCTATAATAAATTTAATACAGTTACCATTCTAAGCAATTGTAACATAACTAATCTCATTTTTTAAAATATTTTATCATTTTTTATTCTTAGAGGAGAACATAAGTTGTTATTATTTGAATTAACGATATCACAGCTGATAAAATTAAATGAGGAGATTCATTGACTTAACATATTTATTTCTACAAATTCTTTTTAATCTGAGAATTAATTTTTATTTATTGCGGACTTCTTTTCCTCATCTTGGTAGTTTTTTGTTTTTTTGCGGGGTGGGGTTGTGTTGTTTCTTCTTTCACAACGTTTCGGCAAAATTTCACCTCTGGCCTTCTTCAGGTGATTTACCGCGATCTTGGATAGGAATGCTGAGTCTTGTAACTGTATCCCCAGTAATTACTGCCTTCCATAGTTGTTGTCTATCGCACCACGTTTTTGACCAAGTAAACCTCTGGCCGGCTTGGGTAGGATTTGAAACCGCTATCTTCTGACAATGCTCACCTGGAACTGTAGAGACTCAACACCTCTATCCGCTGCTCCACAGGCCCTGAAGGGCAATCAAGGATGGATTTTTTGGTCTTATAAATCCTTATCTGGTCTTCCAGAATTGGGTCCGTACCGAATTTTTGTACTTGTCTTTAATTGGAATCATTTTGAGATGAGTCTTCTTAATCTCAGATTAAGAAGACTCATCTCAAAATGATTCCAATTAAAGACAAGTACAAATTCTTTTTACTTAAGACCTTTTTCATAAATATATTCCTGAAGAGATAAATACCAAAAGTTTAGTGAAATCAAATCATTAGAACTATCACAATTTTATTTAGTCAACAAAATTGGACACTAGTAACAATAATAAGAAAATATGAAGGCAAAAATGAAATAAAATAAAATAAGAGGGAGAGAGATCCTTGTTTAAAATTTAAAGTAGTTTATTATGACAAAAGGAAGGTCTCTCCAGTTACTTGCATATGTGTCCCAATACAAATATGACAAGTAACTCATAAATACATAATACATAAATAAATAAAGAAGTAAAAGAATTACAAAAAAATCTTTCACCAACTGCTACACCCACAAAACAGGGAAAGAAGTCACTACTTCTTCCTTTCAGCTAAACGTGTAACATTTTTTTTCTCAGAGACCAAGTCCCTAAAAATGTCCTTTTTTTTCCTTTTCTTTTAATTAAAAGCCACTCTCTGTCCTTATTTCTTCTGCAATCATGTTCTTTTTTCTTCTTTTTCTTTTAATTGTCAGTCAGCATCTCTCTTGAGAATGAAGGTAATGGTGTCTGAGACTTGTGAAGTTGTAGAAGTTGACTGAAGTCGTTACTTTTTTTTCTTAGAGAAACAATTCCTCAAAAATATAAATTTATGTTGTAGAAACCTACTTTTTTTTGGCTTCTTTCTTTTTTTTCTCTTCTTTTTAACTTGTGCTGTAGAAACCTATTTTCTTCAGTTTCTTTCTTTTATCTTCTTTTCTGCTTGTGCTAACTGTGAATTCCCTTCTGGAATTGAGAATGTAATACAAAATCCTTTGGGTGGATTTAAATTCTTCTCATTTCTTTTCCATTCTTTTTGGCTTTCAAGACTTCTTTGAATTCCCTTCTGGAATTCTGAATGAAACACTAAATCCTTCAAGAGGACTTAATTCTTGTTACTCAGTTCCATTTGAGTTGAGGAGTAAAAAAAATGCAGCCTAATTCTAAGGCCTCCTGCTTTCAACTGCCTACAGTTGATTTCAGCTGGTAATACCTGGGGCAACAGCACCCCTCCTCCAAAGACTCCAGTCAATCATATCAAAGCTCTTCTGCCACACACATATTTTCACCAAATACAAAAGCTAACCAGCAATAAAAAAAACAATACGAAATAAGCTCCAAATGACCCAAAAATGTTGATGCTCCATTCAATAAACCCATTTACTGATAAAATTTCCACACTAGTGCTTTAATAGACTTTTAAGAATAGAGGTGTTTTCCCCTAAAAATCATTACCTGCAAATTATTATGAACCCCTGTTTTAGTCATTGTAAACTGTTGGATTATCCTCTTAGTATAAGCCATTAACATCTTCCTATCAGAAATAAATAGCACCAATATTGTATTCTGGGTAAAATGAAATTTCTGATAACTATAAAAAAAACCCGACTAACATAGGCCATTTAGTTTGAAGATTCTTGCAAGGAAGAAGCATCTTTCTGGATTTAGGTCTGGCTTGGATTCAGTAATTCTTATTGACTTGGGACTTGAAAGAGATCATTTGTAAAATTACAGATTGATCCTCTGTTTTACTGTTTTATATGTCACACTTTCCATCATAAACTTTGACTTTCTTCAATTGTCTAGTCGATTCTGAAAGATTACTTCCCTTGCCTAAAACAAAAACCTTCACACAACTTGTAGAAAATGAAAACCTCCGTTATCATAGCAACTCATTCAAGTATAAAAGTAAAGGTGTAACAATGATGCTTTCTTTTTTCTTCAGAATGCTGTAACATCAATAACACTCACTCTATGCTAGTGGCTAACTACACATTATACAATATATGATATCAAAGGTTTTTTACATGTTAAAGACATTTCTATCACAAGCATAAGTAGATAAGTATGTAATCTAATCTAATCTGTGTAAATTACCTTCACGAAAAATGACAAGCTTCTAAATTTGGTCATTTCAATCAGAGTCTGATTATTTATAAGTGAGTTTTCAATTACTTTAATTCTTAGATGTAGATTTGGTTTCTTTTTTTGTTTATAATGACATACAAACCTTTGTGGATTATTTAATGCTAAAGTCATCAAGAAGAACAGCAGTGATACTATTTAACCCATAGATGAAGATGGGGATAAGGGTGTTCATACCTTTCCTTAGGGTATTAATTTAAAAGTGAATGGAACAGTGCGACGGGAGTTTGATAACAAATCAAAACTGATTCATATTTTTAAAATAAAGTAGGATAGTCATCTGGAACTGCATCCAATGCATCTGGAAAAAGTGAATAACACTGATTATATATATATATATATATATTTGTGTGTGTGTGTGTGTATATATATATATATATATATATATGTGTGTGTGTGAACAAGAATCATATAATTGAACATATCTGTGTGACTGGAGTTTGAACTCACTTCTAGTCCAGCACTTTAACCATCACGCCATGGAGACTTCTTCTTGATCTAGGATAGTTTGCCTTATTAGGGAAATGACCACATATTTTAGTGCAGATTGATTTTTGTCCTTTTAATAAAATTCAAGTTATTTATTTTCTTAACTCTGTGAAAATCTGTTTTTTTATATCTGTGTAAATATACTTTGATGAAGTCCATATCTTAAATTTTACTATCCTATTTACCCAATTTACCCAACCCCTCCACTCAGGCAGGATATGACACAAGGTCAGTTTTTAAGCGGAGTTTAACAGGTTTGAATTCAGAGTTTTCCTTCTCCTAGACTAGTTGCCTCACCAAGGCTGAAGAACCTAGTCTGTCCTACTATTTACCCATAGCTGGAGGGAGAATAATTGGATTCATACCTTTCCCAAGGGTATTAGTGCTATGTGAAATGCAATCAATCTCGTCCAGGATTTGAACTTGTGTCACCGTGTTCATTTCCTACGGCGATAACGATTACACCACAGGGCACCTCCATAATCTTAAATTTTACTATAAAGGAATTTTTATCTTACCACAGTTCAAATTTCTTTTGTTCTTTTTCAAATTGTATCTTTTCTTAGTCTTTGTATTTTGTCTTTCCCAACAGATGCAAAGGTTATATCTGTGTAAATATACCTTGATGAAGCCCATGTCCTAAATCTAAGCAATTTTTGGAAAAATATTGTAAGCATCTTGAATTTACACTTGCTCAGCAACTTGAAAGTCTTTCATATCCAAACACCTGATAAAAAAAAGGATTAAAATCAGAAAAGTATGTGTAAATACTTCCACTGTAATATGCATCAAATGTTGTCATTTATTAAGTTTAGTTTAATTTGGGACAAATGTAGAAGTATAGGGCACCCAGTGAGAATTGAACTCACTAACAATGATCTGCTAGCCTAGCTCACTAACCATTACATCATGTGAAATAACCAATTTGTACCCAAAGCTGAATGAGTTCTGCATCTAAATTTACACCTTATCCAAATGATGAGGGAAAATCAATTCAAACATAAAAACAAATGTTTATAAAGCCATGTATTTTTTATTTCTCTTTAAAATTCACAAATATTAGATTCAGTTTTGAAATTAGATTTCAACATCAATCTAAGGCTAAGGCTGAAGAATGAAAGAGTCAAAGACATTTCAGACTCAGAATTAAAATTTACTGATATTTGTCTGGGATAAAAGACTATGCAGCTGGCAGACACCAACCCTGAAAAAAAAAGTAAATAACATTAACACACACACCAAAACACACACATATACAAGGGTTATTCAATAAATAAGAGGAATTTTTTTTTATTGAGGAGGGACTTATTATATATACAAGGATTATTCAATAAATAAGAGGAATTTTTATTGTGGAGGGACCTATCATATATACAAGGGTTATTCAATAAATAAGAGGAATTTTTATTGAGGAGGGACCTAACATATATACAAGGGTTATTCAATAAATAAGAGGATTTTTCAATTGCAGAGGGACCTAACATATATATATACAAGGGTCATTCAATAAATAAAAGGAATTTTTTTTATTGAGGAGGGACCTATCATATATACCAGAGCTATTCAATAAATAAGAGGAATTTTTTTTATTGAGGAGGGACCTATCATATATACAAGGGTTATTCAATAAAGAAGAGGAATTTTCAATTGAGGAGGGACCTAACATATATATATACAAGGGTCATTCAATAAATAAGAGGAATTTTTTTTATTGAGGAGGGACCTATCATATATACCAGAGCTATTCAATAAATAAGAGGAATTTTTTTTATTGAGGAGGGACCTATCATATATACAAGGGTTATTCAATAAAGAAGAGGAATTTTCAATTGAGGAGGGACCTAACATATATATATACAAGGGTCATTCAATAAATAAAAGGAATTTTTTTTATTGAGGAGGGACCTATCATATATACCAGAGCTATTCAATAAATAAGAGGAATTTTTTTTATTGAGGAGGGACCTATCATATATACAAGGGTTATTCAATAAAGAAGAGGAATTTTCAATTGAGGAGGGACCTAACATATATATATACAAGGGTCATTCAATAAATAAAAGGAATTTTTTTTATTGAGGAGGGACCTATCATATATACCAGAGCTATTCAATAAATAAGAGGAATTTTTTTTATTGAGGAGGGACCTATCATATATACAAGGGTTATTCAATAAAGAAGAGGAATTTTCAATTGAGGAGGGACCTAACATATATACAAGGGTTATTCAATAAAGAAGAGGAATTTTCAATTGAGGAGGGACCTATCATATATACAAGGGTTATTCAATAAAGAAGAGGAATTTTCAATTGAGGAGGGACCTATCATATATACAAGGGTTATTCAATAAAGAAGAGGAATTTTCAATTGAGGAGGGACCTATCATATATACAAGGGTTATTCAATAAAGAAGAGGAATTTTCAATTGAGGAGGGACCTATCATATATACAAGGGTTATTCAATAAAGAAGAGGAATTTTCAATTGAGGAGGGACCTATCATATATACAAGGGTTATTCAATAAAGAAGAGGAATTTTCAATTGAGGAGGGACCTATCATATATATGAGGAAAAAATTTTGCTTTTTTCCAAAAAGTTCCCTAATTTATTAAATGACCCTCATATATATATTAGATTCTTCTTCAGTCAAAAAATTCTCCCGTTTATTGAATGACCCTTGTATATATAATAAGTCCCTCCTCAATCAAAAATATCCCCCTTATTTATTGAACAACCTTCATATATAAGCAATAGTTTTGTGTATAATTTTATAAGAAAGTCATTAAAAAATATAATCACAAAATTCTTAAATGTTCCCTCATCTACATTTTGTTCATTTAGCAATGGGCCTTAATCATATTTTGATATAGATTTTAGTAAGATCCTCTTTTAAGTAAAAATAAACATATAAAATCCATTATTAAATTAAAGCCTCAGTTGCCTGTACACCACCTCTGGGCTCTTGGCTGAAAATGTAAAATGTTGTAATTTCTAATGTTACGGCTTTACAGGCTGTTAAATAACATATGACAACATTTTATAGGCAGTAGCAATGTAAAAATGGGAATTCCTCAACTGGAATTCAGGCCACTTTGGTATATAAACTTCTTGGTTAAATGATTGATAATTAATTGATTTATGAATATAGATGGTTTGGTTGGTTTGTTTGGTATTATGGCATATCAACCTTTCTAGGTTATTTAACGCCAAATCCATTTTTATGTAAATAATCTGTTCTATTGAAAACAGTTCAGTTTAGCATAAGTACACAGTTTAATTGTCAAAAACATTTCCATTTCAAACTATTCAAGCAATTATATGTAATAATTCAGTTTAGTGTAAATACAGTTTTAATGTCGAAGAAAATAGTTCTATTTGAAATAATTCAGTTAAGCATAAGCACGCAGTTTAAGTGTAAGTTCGGTTTAATTGTCAAAAACATTTCTATTTCAAGCTATTCAGTTTACTCAATTCATTTTAGCATAAGTATGCTGTTAGTTCTATTTAACCCATAGATAGGGCCCTATCAGGTGCTACCACTCCGGGCCAGAGTGGACCTGGGAGCGATGGCAATGAAGGGGTACTCCACATTCCCCAAAGCTCCAGCACTGCTGGAACCTCACCATCAGATTGTTTAGTGTCATATCCAGGACACTCGTTAGGGGGTGGGTCTTACCCCTCTGCAGAGAAGTAGTCGGTGTATTCTACAGCCCCAGCCGACTGGGCAATATGAATATAGAGTCCTCAATATCAGTGAGATATCTAAATTAGGATAGTGTGAACAGAATCATTAATGTTTGGTGACTGTCAGTTTCTCACCTATGTAATTGTCACATCAAGTGGTTCCCACTTGGTAAGTATCCCTTTATATGATGTTATATGGGATATAGGAAGGCTGATCTACTTAGTGAGGCATTCTGGGAAGTTTAGTTTAGATTATACAGAATGGTTATTTACATGGCTATATTATATTGATTTTTTTGTGTTTAATTTATAAGTGTAGTTGTTTTTTTTTATTACTATTATTATTATTTTACTTCTTGCAAGTTTTTCCCATTAGCTGATTGTCTTTCACTGGAGTTTGAGTGATAGCAAGTCACTTCACATCTCCAGGACTCAACTCAGTATTTCTGGTTGATCTAAAAAATGCTGTAGTTTGGATGGTCTTGATTCATCCTCCAATTTCCAACTCTTCTAGTACCTTTTCCAAGCCTATTGGGACTGTTCCAAGTGTGCCAATTACAACTGGTATCACAGTCACATTCATGTTCCACAGCTTTCTTAGTTCTTGGCCAAGGTTCAAGTACTTGTTTCTCTTTTGCTTTTCCCTCAATGGTTTGCTGCGATGGCAAAGTCCACTATACTGCAAATTCTCTTTTTTTGTTAATTATCATTAGGTCTAGTCCTCTGACTAGGATTAGATGAAGTGTTTGTATCTCAATTTCTTACACAATTCCCTCTGGATCACTTTTCCCACCCAGTTGTGTTTAGTTTTATATTCCCTTTGTGCTATTTTGCTACATTGCCTCATTATGTAATTAATGTTTTTATCTCTACATGATCTACATTTGCAATTCTGTCACATATAATCAAGTGTCACCTTAATATAATTTGTCCTTATGGAGTTGTGTTGTGCTGCTATTAGAAGAGAATCATTTCCTCTCTTAAGGTGTATGTTGTATATTGATCTACGACCTGGCCGGGCTGTCAAAATAGGAAATGCATCTATGTAAATAACAGGTACATCCGGTCGAGGAATATCAGAATTATGACCTTGACCATGGATGGGTTGAATGAGTGCAATTGTGATGCCCACAAGAAGAAGGGGGCATTGAACTATCATATAACTCAGTGAAGACAGGAAGTCAGTTAGTTTGGAGACCAGACCCGTTGGTGATAAGATGCAGTAGAGAAAGCCAGCAGAGTGGACCCCCAGGCCTCCAGTTGAGCAGCCCAGGAAAACGGGAAAGAAACACGGTTATGGCCAATAGAGTGAGGGTCAATATGTTGCAGTTCTGTTCGGTCTCCAACTCCCTATCACACACAAACCTTTCAAATAAAGTGAGAGGTATATTTTTCTAAAAGACTGTGTCGCTCGTCTTCATTGTGTCGTTGTGTTCTGCATGCATATGTATTATGTGTTGGTATAGTTGGTCATGGTCATGGCTATACAACATGTCCAGTACTTCTCATGTGAGATTTCACCCATTTATCACTTGAAATTCTGATTCAATTAACTTCTTCTTCCCATTTCTTTTTCTTAGTTATTGTTGTTCTGATATTGTCAATGCGGTAATTAGTCCTTCTTTGCTCTTTTTTTTTATATATAAATGCATCAATGCCATTTTCAATGCTGTCGAATTTTCTTCCACTTTCTTTTCTTGACCCATAAAGTCTGTTATTTGTCTAAATTTCTGAGATGAAACTTGATAATTCTTATCACTTAGAATATTCAGACTATTGATCTTATCTTTATTGTTATAATCACAATGTTTTGTCCAGTATGTCCTTTGGCCTTCTTCAGATATTACATGTCAAACTCAGAAGCCCATGTAGAACTTTGAACTGAACCCTTTATTTGAACCACAGGGGTAGACAGTTCCAATTCTGGGTACAAGTGTTAAGTTATCGTAAGTATTCTTGTTATGCTTAACCTATTGCTGGGATTGAACCTGAAACCTCCAGATGATTTCATTCAGAAGCACTTTCCAATCTCCAGTTGGCTGGAGCTGTAAAATACACTGACTGCATCTCTGTAGAGGAGTAACAAATTTGTACTTATACTAAACTGAATTAGCTGAATTAGAACTGTTTGAATAAACTGAATAGCTTGAAATAGAAATGTTTTTGACAATTGAACTGTGTACTCATGCTTAACTGAATTGTTTGAAATAGAACTGATTATTTGTATAAAAATGGATTTGCCATTAAATAACCAACATAAAACCCAAACAAGCAACCAACATCCAATCAAATGTTTTATCCACTGCACCATGTGTCCTAGCTGGATAATTCAGTGAGAATTTTTGGGACTAATAAACCTAATGTCTTCATTAAACCATGAAGTACTCATCTTCACTATCATATCAGATTTTTTTTACCCTAGCTCATATCACAATTTTTATAAGTAAAGCCTTTTTGATTAAAGGTTCCGGGTCATGATTAACAGAATTGGCACAGTCTACCCCATGGATCAAATAAAGGATTCAGTTCAAGATTTTGTGTGAGCTCCCAAGTTCAACATGAAACATCTGAAGAAGGCTGAGGGACATAACGGCTGAAACATGAGTATAACAATAAAGATGAGGTCAATAGTCTGAATATTCTAAGTGATAATATATAGTCTGTCTATGTCTTCTCTTGAGTGTAAAGGCTTGTGCATGGTCCCAAGTATGTTATAAGAGGGTCTAGCCAGGTGTTCATTCCTTTGATGAGATTTCTGCTGTAGAGCATGGTTTCAAGAAGTTTTCTTGTTCATCTAAGCTACTCTTTTCTTATTTTTTCATTCATCTCCACTTGCTTGATAGGGTCCACTTCCAAATTTCCCATGATTTTGTATCTTTCCTTCTCCAAGAGTTCCAATTCTTTCTTTATTTGGTAGTTCTGTTTCTTCCATGATTTATCTTTTTCTACTATTCATTATCAACATGGCACATTTTTCTATGCTAAATTCCATTCTTATATTCTGGCACCTAGTGAGAGCATAGGTTGCTATTGATTGGTCAGATTTATCCAAAAAAATAAAACAGCATTTCTTTAAAGCTGTGGCTGTGTCAATACTACTATAAGGATGCACTACATGGACGCTAACAAAACACATAGAGAAAAAGCTAGATGGGAACCACACAAGAATCCCACAAACCATTTTGAACAAATCTTGGAAGCAACAGTCCACAAAACAACAGCTATACTGCCACTTATCTCCTATCTCAAAAACTATCTAAGTAAGACAAACAAGACGTATGGAATACTGCTGAAAAAACAAGGACAAACTCATTACTGATGTTTTTTTTTATGGATATGGATGTGCCAGAGTTGACTGACCAGTTAGAACTTATTTAAATTGGCTCTGTACAGACACAGGATACAGTTTGGAAAACCTGCCCAGAGTGATGGATAATTGGGACGGATAGAGAGAATGACTCAGGGAAATCTATGCTGTCAGTACGACTTTCTAGGATTGTAGGACCTTATCATAGGCCTTTTTGTAATCAATCCATGCCATGCCAATATTTTCTGCCATGCTTAGCTCTCTTTGTGGATGTGCTGATCAATATGCAGTAAATTATCTGTTCTTTTTGTTCCCCTGTGGTATCCTTTCTGTTCTTCAGGAAATAGTCTGTGGCATATTAGCAAATAATAGATCTCCTCCCTGATGAGGAGTGTTAAGATTTGCTATATCATAGGTAGGGATGATTCCTTTTTGGGTGCCCCTCTGGATCAGGGCAGTCTTCCTCTTAGTTATCCATTCAGGTATATTTGCTTCTTCTAGGCATTTATTCAGTTGTAAAGTCAATCTGTCATAGATGGACGTGAATTTTTTAAACCAGAATCCATGTATGCCATCATGGCCAGGTATTTTCTGATTTGGTCCTTTTTTGAGTGTTGTTTTTAACAAGTTCAGGTGTATGCTCACCTCAGGGCCTTTTTTGAGTCCTTGTAATTCTTTTTTCACTTTATTTATCCATTTAATCTATCTGTTCTTTCTGTTCACATATTTTACTCCAAAATTATTTCCTTTGCATCTAGTTGTTGGTTTGTCCTTGTGCATTCTCCACCTATTTGTCATTAGAATTTTATTTATTTATTTTGGAAGGCCCTGTTTAGTTTTTACTGCTTGACTCTGTCTTAGTATCTTTTGAGTGTCTCTTCTCTTGCTAATATCTTTTGATTTATCTCCTTAAGTTGCATTGTCAGATTTATCAGCTGTTTCATTTCGGTCTTCTCATCCCAACATACCACTTTGTGTTTTTCCTTCTTTAACACTTTTGCTTGTTATCGCAGTTACTTTACTTGTCCTTCTAGTCTAATTTCCCTTCCAGGTTTTGTGTTTTTATTACAAAATAATTTTGTTCCAGCATAAATTAGGTTGTTCAGTTTAGTGATGTTGTCCATTGTAATATTTGGTCATAATTTGTTTACCCTTTTGGTTTCTCCCTTGACTTTTTTCCAGTCTTGGTTCCTGTGAGATGGTAATGTAATCTTCTTTTCAGTCATGATTTTTCTTTTATAACTCTACATTTATTTTACCTTCTTGAGTTAACATTCCCTATTTACTTGTTCAGATATTTCTTGTATCTCAAGGTTAGAAATATAACCTTTCTTAAATTTCATGATGCCCAGACCTATTGTCAAGGTCCCATATCAAATTAGATTTGGATCTGTCATTTTTCATGCTCAGTATTTTGCTGCAATACTTGACCCAGGAGTTGATTATTATCTGCGTTCCTGTCACTGATATGAACAGGTCTTCTAACAAGAAAGAGGACTCTTAAGTAGGTCACAAAAAGAAGAAAACCCTGGTTTTAGATTTACCAAGTTTTAATCAAGTAAATGTTCAACAGTCAGTGTTTTTTTTAACCTGTCCAGTTAAAATCTTCATTTATTACTTAAACTGCTACTTGCTGCTTGGATTGGCTTATAACTGATACTACAATTTCCTGGAATTCGTCAATGCTTGATCTTTGCTCAGCATTTCAAATATGTCAAATCATTTACACTACTCCTATCAGCCACTTTTGGTTCGTCTTAAATCAAAAATGAAAGCATTAAATATTACTTTGATAGAATGGCAGAGATATTTTGAAAATATTTTCAAACATGTTATAAATTTCAGTATATCAACAAAGATAAATAAAAACCCAGGGTGAACTTTACCTTTTGTTTGCACTTTGGCTATTTCTCTGAAGTTGAAGTAACAGCAAGTCTCCTCAGGTGTCCAGGACTCTTCTCAGTATTCTAGCTGATCTTAACAGTGCTGAGGTCTGATTCCCAAATCCTCCACTTTCCTTTCCAAGCTATTAACTTTTATCTTATTATTTTATTCATTTTTATTCATTTTTGTTTGTTTATTTATTTATTATTTAATTTTTTAACTTTTTATAATTTCTTACCAATTGATGTTTATGACATCCTAACTTATATATATATATATATATATATAAGTTAGGATGTCTCATATATATATATATATATTATAACAGGGTTGGTTGTCACTATCTCACTTTGTGGGTTTGTGGCCAACCAAATGTGCTATAATTTGGAGAGGGCTCAATATCTGTGATAAAACTATTATACAATAATAAGTAAAGATCGCGACTGTAGTCGATGGCAAGCCAAAGGCTCCCTTTTCAATAGCTACTACACCCTGGATTGCTCCACTTTACCCTTGATATGTACCTTATAATGCTGAGTGTTAAGCAAGGAGGTATCGAATACCATTTTTAAAGTTTTTCGTATGACCCGACCTAAGATTGAACCCCAGTCTCCCAGACCATTGACGAACACTCTACCCACTAGGCCAATAAGCTGGAGTAAATATATATTAGATTTTATATATATCTAATCGCATAGAAGCTTGTCTGCGACCATGGGTTTCATGCTGCCTTATAAACAACAATCATCAGCCAGAGAACGAAAGATATTAGAGAAATAGAAAAAAATCGAAAAATGCACTCAAAAGAACGTTAGAATTGTGTACAACTCTTTATGTGTGCAAGTATGTGTATGTAGATTATATTTGCGTATTATTGTATGTGGTCGTATAAGTGATATTTAGTATGTCTGTGTATGAAGATATATGCGCCGTGCTGCAAATTTGAAATTGTCTTCTGAATATATAAGAGGCAATATGTAGCCAAAGTCGCGACAGTTTGCCCGAGTAAAAAAAAAAGTTTGTATTCGTATGCATGCGCGTGCGTGTGTGTGTGTGTGTGTGTGTGTGCGTGCGTAGTGATGATTTTAACTAAAGAACAAAATACCATCATCATTGCATTATGAAGAAAATAAAGTTTTGATTTGTAAGTATAATAGACAAAGGAGTATGGTGAATCATAACGCAACAAATATCATGGTGATGAGACATGTAATATTGTAATATACTTTGGAGTATATATGCAATATTAGTATTTTATACTGGAATATGTTTTGTGTTAGATTGCAATAATGATTTGTATTAGTTATGATGTGTTAGTGATATATTACGTATACATCATTGTAATCCATGATTGCATGTACGTATGGAATATAGTGAATATATTGTGTTAAGACGTTGCAATAATTGTTTGTATTAGCTATGTCGTTTGTTCATCTTTTGTTTTTGCTTTATTCTTTTTTTGTTTTTGTTTCTGGATATTAAACTAGGACCGTTCACTCAAGAAGAATTCGACTCGGTTCTTAGAAAAATTAAAAATAGGAAAGCTGTAGGGCTGGACGAGATTCCCCCAGAAGTATGGAAGACCAGACAATTCGACGACATACTACTCCGACACTGCAACGCAGTCTTTAATCAAAATCCGATAGACAGATGGATGAAGGGATGCATCCTCTCCTTCCCTAAAAAAGGTGACCTCGGATTAGCTAAGAACTACCGAGGTATAACACTTACATCCATAGCAGCCAAAATTTACAATGCCCTACTACGAAACCGCATAGAACCCAAAATCGACAACATCCTTAAGAAAAACCAAAATGGCTTCCGAAGAAATAGATCCACAACCTCAAAAATATTGACCATCCGTAGAATCCTTGAAGGTGTACAGGCAAAAAACCTACAGGCGACATTACTATTTGTCGACTTTACCAAGGCTTTCGATTCCATTCACAGAGGGAAGATGGAACAAATCCTACTAGCATACTGCCTACCAAAAGAAACCATAGCAGCAATAATGATTCTCTATAGAAACACCAAAGTGAAAGTACGATCACCATATGGAGACACAGAATACTTCACCATTGTAGCAGAAGTACTACAAGGGGACACGCTAGCCCCATACCTCTTTATCATCTTTCTAGACTACATGCTTAGAACATCGATTGATAAAATCCGAGAGAACGGCTTCAAGCTGACAAAGAAAAGAAGCAGAAGGTACCCTGCAAAAACAATTACCGACGCCGACTACGTCGATGACATAGTTGCCGCGACCTGCCGATAAACATAAACATATCAAGTTACACGCCCGCTTTAGGACAATTATATCCGGGTACGACCGGAACTGACTAAGCCCTTTTTCTTTCTAACGACCTTGACATCTCGTTATAGCTAAAAGAAAAGGATGACTTAAAATTAATAATATTTACAAAGCACTTCGGCCAAAAATAACTTGATAAAACTGGAACTAATAATCGTCACCAGCTTATAGCAGGTTTAAAATATACTTTATGGCTACACTCATTTTTTATGGGGGAATTCCATATTCACGCGGCTGAGCTATGTGTCACAGCACTTTCGTGATATCAACAGGCCCTTTTCAACGCTCGTGGGCTTTTGACCTTGTGTCAAGTCGTGTCTGGTGGGTGGCAGCGACAAATACTTGGCACGTTCCTGGCGAGCGCCCCGGGGCCTGTTCTGGACTTCGGTCCGGAGCGTGTCCCTGGAAATGGAACAATGGCAGACTTGGGGCCTTTAATTAGGCACCTAGTTTCGACTAGGCTACCTTCGGGTGGGCGAGCTGCATTTTTGTCTCCTTTGTTCCCCCTTGTACGGCACTAGACCATGCGTTTAGTTTAAGCCGCAAACTGGCATACGTGCCAGGACCCACATTTGGGTTCGTGAAACTGCTTGCCTCATCAGACTCACATTGCACTAAGTGAGCCGATGAGCAGCACAGACAAGCAGGGTTCGAGTCTCGACTCCTTCCCGACCTCCCCTCCCCTTTATCCCCACTTTAATCGGCCTTCGGGCTTTTGACCTTGTGTCAAGTCGTGTCTGGTGGGAGGCAGCGACAAATATCTGGCACGCTCCTGGCGAAGCTCATTAATCGTCCGCACAGCTTTGACCCGACAAAGCCTTCGTTCCCGTCCGATTCGTCCGCACGCCTTTGACCCGACAAAGCCTTCGTTCCCGTCCGATTCGTCCGCACGGCTTTGACACGGCAAAGCTTTCGCTCCCGTCCGATACATCCGCACGGCTAAGGGGCCCAGCAAAGCCCTAGCCTTTCCTCGACCTCAACGCTCTTGCAAGGTACAACGCAGTCCACGTAACGACTCGCTGTTACGGACTGTTCTACCACTGCAACACCTGACTCACGTACGACCCGCCGTACGAGCCAGCAACCGGATCGATACACCCTTGGTTAACCACAACATACCGTCATAACCGGGGATATCGATCTACCAACCTCGACCGACCTCAGCTGCCCGCGACCACTGTCCAGCGGTACTTGACGACTCAACCGACCTCAGCTTACCAGCATCAAACATCTAGCTGAACTCAACGACTCGACCGACCTCAGCTTACCAACATCAAACATCTAGCTGAACTCAACGACTCGACCGACCTCAGCTTACCAGCATCAAACATCTAGCTGAACTCAACGACTCGACCGACCTCAGCTTACCAGCATCCAACATCCAGCTGTATCTCTACGACTCGACCTACGCCAGCGACCCTCGTCGAACGCCCAGCTGCGAACATCTACAACGCGATCATACCAGCTACCAACATCACCCATCTAGCTGAAGACCACACACAACCGCCACGGACATTTACATACACGTTTGTAAATACGACAAAATAAATTGTCACTTATTATTGTTACCTCGCCTTTGTTCCTTCATATTGCTTTGGCTGTTCTCATTCACATAATTCATTTGCGGGGTCGACATACTTATCGGCTCCGCAACATAGTGATACTGGCAAATACACCCAACCAAGCCGAAACACTACTGCATAGTTTGGAATGAGCCAGCTCAGGCATTGGCCTCCATGTCAACGCACACAAAACGGAATATATGTGCTATAATCAAACAGGTGACATCTCCACACTAAACGGAACCTCTCAGAAACTGAAATTCACCTACCTAGGAAGCAGTGTCTCACCAACCGAAAAAGACATCGACACACGGCTAACGAAGGCATAGACAGCTATCGATAGGCTATCGATCATATGGAAATCAGACCTGACCGATAAAATGAAACGCAGTTTCTTCTAGGTAGCAGTCGTATCGATACTGCTGTATGGATGCACTACTTGGACGCTAACTAAACAGCTGGAGAAGAAGCTAGACGGCAATTACACAAGAATGTTGCGAGCAATATTGAACAAGTCCAGGCGGCAACACTCCATAAGGCACCAACTATACGGCCACCTGATAAGTCTCGGACGTTATTGTTATATATGATGGTGTGTGCGTGAGGGATATTTTAAATACAATGTGTGGAGGTGTATTTCTAACAATCATGAAAACATAGTTAATATAATGTCAACCGGTTGTGGAGGTGCTTGGAGATGGATATAAAGAATAAATGGAAGAAGATGGTACTTTCGGTGTGTCGGTGTGTTATTTGATGGAGGAAGGTGGTACTTACAGCGCGTCAGGTGTGTTGTAGAGTTATTTGTGGGGGGAATTTTTAGTAGTGGAGGTAATATAGATAAGGAGAATAGGTTATGTGTATGATACGAAATGTGCGAGCAGATGTGGTTCTCATGTCTGATTTGGATAGAATTTCTGATTTTTTGTTTAGTAGATGAGTCAGTGATAATCACTGGTTTCTCATGGAGGCAAAGAAGACATTTTTTGATGTCTTGCTATAGTTGAGTATTAGTTTTAGTATTTCCCTGCTGATGGTCAGTGAGGTGTTTGTGTCTTTTAAGTGCCAGATGTGTGTCGATAAAGAAGTATTTGCTGAGTAATTTCTGTTGATGAAGGAAAGTTTTTGGTTATATATTC
Organism: Sepioteuthis lessoniana; assembly: GCA_963585895.1. Lineage (NCBI taxonomy): Eukaryota > Metazoa > Mollusca > Cephalopoda > Myopsida > Loliginidae > Sepioteuthis > Sepioteuthis lessoniana. Next base: position 131,829,478 of record OY757908.1, read on the forward strand.
TTTGTTTTATGGTACCCTCCGTTGCGCCTATGTACTGCTTGACTGAGTTGTTGGTTTTTACAGTAGCTCAGTATAAATAAACATGTCCCCTACTATGAAACTGCCAACCAAAAAAAAAAGTAGTGTACAGATCTACTGTAAAAACTAACAACTCAGTCCAGCCATAGGCGCAACAGAGGGGACCATAAAACAAAGAATATTTTGTTCGTTAGTTAAACTCTTCACTACACACACACACACGCACGCGCATGAATATGTGGGGTTGAAAAGGTTTTTATGAAGGTCAGTGGCTAAGGGCAAGACTGTGTTGCCGTAAGATATCTGACTCCATATTTTGGTTATTTTGCTTTACCCCACGTTGACTTGGCCGGTGCAATGCCTTGCCCAAAGAAGGTCCAAAAGAAATATAAAAAGGGAAGATAAGAACAGATAAAAGACGAAAACATTTCTTTCATACCTTCCTTTATTTACCTGGTGAATGGACTAACCAACGCTACGTCCCAAGACACAGCGTGGTGCCCAAAACACCAGATAGTAAAAACGGTGTTGTTGGTTCGACGTCACTACCCGAAAAGAGGTCAGTTCGACGTCACTACCCGAAAAGAAATCGGTTCACAGAAAACCTGAGTATTTATCTCTCTTCACCGGCTCCAAATTCGCTACGCCAAAATCCTTCTAATTTTGGCGCGACCGCTTCTCATTGGCTACTTTACATTTTATTATTTTTCTTTTTTCTGATTTTAACCGGATGGATGCGTGGAGCCTTATGCGTGGCGACGCATTTATACATTTTGTATCAGGCAGCCGACGAGTCAACATCCGGTTGGGAGTTCTTTGGTAATTCCTAAATCGCCACAAATACAAAAGAATTTTGTTACTCGATCAAACTGTCATGACTTTGGCTACACATCACAACTCATATATCCAGAAGACAACCTCAAATTTGCCGCGCAGTGCATGTATCTTCATACACACACATGCTAATATGACCACACACAATAATGCACAAATATAATCCACACAAAAACCTACACACACACACACTCATAAAGAGTTGTTCATAATCTTAACGTTCTTTTGAGTGTATTTTTCAATTTTTTCGATTTCTTCATCATCTTTTGTTCTCTGCCTGATGATTATCATTTATAAGATGGCATGAAATCAATGGTCGCAGACAAGCTTTCATGCAATTAAATATATAAAAAAACTAATATATATATATATATATATATAAAGTTGTCTTAGTGTTTGTCTGTCTTGGTTTGGATTCTTCTTCTTCCTACCTCCATAAAATTTCTGGGCATTTTGCAATATAACTTGACAACAACTAGTTCTTAAATTTGACCCATCAAAGGTCAAGTTTAATACCAACTTGTAGTTGTTGTTAGTTTACAGATAGAAAGAATAACAAAAATCAACTTACAGTGTTTTTCCTCAATTTGATGACACTTTGCTACTTAAAACTATTTCGCAGCTGCTTGTTTCATCAATATATGCATATGTAAAACAGTAATTTATTGAATCACACGTATCTTTACACTCATTCATTTTTGTTGTCGCAAAGTCTTCATCTGAAATAGATTTCCATCATAAAGTTTTATCATTTCTTCATGGTACATATTGTACTTATCACAAAAAAAAGTGTGTAAAATTTTATCAAACAATTTTTCGTTATTAATATTTTCTATGTGAATAGGGGGGTGTCCTCGTGGTGTAATGGTTAAAGCGACGGACTGCGGAATCGTACGTACTCCAGTCGCGCTATTACGTTCACTTTCGGGCAAATACCCTTGGGAAAGGTATGAACCCCCTTATCCTCCCAGCTATGGGTTAAATAGTACCACTACTGTCCTTCAAGGAGAATGGCTTTGGCACTAAATAACCTAAAAAGGGTTGATATGCCATTAAACAAAGAAACCAAACCAAACCAAACCAATGTGAATAATATTTTCCTTATTCTTCTAAAATGCCAAAATATTTTCAAAAGTCTCAAAATTTTTCTCAAGGAATCCCAGACCTGTGATCTTAAAAGACAAGAAAAAAAAAAGGCTTAATTGACAAGGTAACTATTATAATTTATTAATGAGATATTTGATGTTGTTTCTAAAAAATGTAATATTAGGGTTAAATGAAGAGGTTCACAGAGGGAGTACATCAGACAAGTGATGATTTTGACAGTTCCAAATGCAACATGATCTTGGGATGCTTCATTTTGGAGAACAACTCTTCAGAGCTACATTTAGTGCCAAGCATTTTCTCTAATTGCTGGGTGTTGGGGTACAGTTTGGGAATTGTCTAGGGGAAGCACGAAGTTCTTATAGAAATTGAGGATGTGCTAAGCAAGAAACATAATATATTTCATTGACTGGCAAGGAACCCCACTGATGTAGTTGACAGATACATCAAAGATAAAATCAACAAAGTGAGTACCAGAAAAGCAGAAATGTGTAGGCTTGATACCTGAGGCATAAAAAATGCGTGGGGTAAAAGCCGTGACCAATAGAGAACAAGTAATGCATAGGTGAAGAGGTGTGGCCATGTGGGTCGTGATGGACTCTAAAGATTATATTAGGTCAAGAATTTTGACTTAACTTCAGTTCCTACTGGCTGTGTAACTCCCAACAGCCCCTTTGTGTGTGCAAACTCACCCTGACTACTCTCCTGCTTCACACAAGTATTACCGTCAAAGAATAGAAATATCAGAATATATTTTTATACATATGCGTTCCTTGTTGTTTCTCAAGATCCAGCGGCAGTATACCACAGACTTGGAATCTTCTGAACACTGAATATCAATTAGTTCCATCTGCAGTTGTAATGGTACTTCTTCACAGTTAAAATCAAAAGAGGAAGAGAAAATTTTCAAAGTTGGGTGTAGGGTTGCATGGATAGGCCTTGAGGGTCACATGTAGCCCGCAGGCTGCAGGTTGGGTATCCCTAGTCTAAATGCTCCCATTAAATGCTATCAGAATATAATATCTGAAATGTATCACTGATTGATTGAATGATATTTTTGCTATTTGAAAATGAACAATGATACACACATACAAATGGTTATTGTATTATCAGTGGCAGCCAAATGTGTTTATTTCAAATACAATTACACAATGATTTTCACAAATCAATGGTTAAAAACATACACATGTGATCAAAAAGCCGAAAACAAAAAACAAAAAATGGATAACCAAGTAATATCAATGTATAATCAATAACTTACCTTTTCTTTGTTCTGTCGAATTGGGACTTTCAGTTGTTGGTTCGTCTATTGTGTTACTAGAAGTTGTTTGCAGGTGAACCAGATCTGATTACAAAAATTAAATAAATGGAGAGAGAATAAATATTTTAAATTTCCAAAAGTTTAAGCAAAATTTTTATTATAGCTATACACTAATAATACTCTTGCAAAATACTTACAATACTCTAACTTAGAAATTAAAGTATTTTCCAATCCCATCTGGAAATGAATAATTTTGTGGGGTTTGCCTTTTTACGAAACATTCAGAATCTCAAAATATTGGCGAAAACTGTGAACTGCTAATTAGAATTTTTCTCTTTATAATGAGGCTGGTGTGAATTTTGTAAGGAATTATACACAATGAGTTTGTAGCAAGAAATGCCTTCATTGATGCCTTAATGGATAATGAACATTCCATGATCACTGAAAATCAACTTTTAGATTTGATTATGCTGTGACTACCTGTTAGGATCCCAAACTGTAAGTTGATTTTATAGAAAAAAAAAAAGAAAAATTAACTTACATTCAACAAATGGATACGCTACATAACCAGTTCATTTTTTTTTTGTCATTTCTTTTAAAGCATATAAACTCTTTTAAAAACATTTTAGAAAACTTTCTAAAAAAACTTTTTACAAAAACTTTTTCTCCTGAGGTTGATCTAAAGTTGAACTTGAAATCAAAAATAAATAACTACAAAGAAATATTCCAATTTGTCTGCTCAATTTTTGTCATCTCTCCCTCAATCTCTCTGTCTCTCTGTCTCTCTCTGAGGGAAAATCCACAATATCAAAACCCTACAAGTGTAGCACTGTATAACCCCTCAATAATAAGAACTACCATCAAACTGAAGAGGTCAAACTCTGTAACAATAAAACATCAGTCATCTTGCTTCAGCTTATCACTGGATAACACATTAAGGAAGAGCTGAGTATTATATGAGTCATACAAGAGAGCAGTATTAGAAACTATGGGATGCAGCATGGTGAATGTGAACCAAGGAGAATGAATTCAAAAGCAGGTCAATAGTTTACTTTCCCTTGATGCTTGGCTGAGGAAAATCATCATTCAATGGCCAGAATCAAATAGTTCAGTCAGGAAATTATTGCTGTTCATCTGTAAAGGTGGTATCTACTAATGAGAAAAAGTAGCCACTGAAAGATTAGCTTGGCTCAATTTCTAACAAAACATTTAAACTGCATCACCTTTCCTATAGGTCTATAAGGGGTGCATTCTGCTGAGGTAGCTCTGAAAACTAAAAAATTAGTTACAGAGTCCAAACAAAAAACAATATAATTTTCAACATCACAACTTTTAACATTAGAGCATTTACTACAATAAACAAGCTACCTGAGCTTATAATGTCTGCAGCTGATAAGAATTTGGAAATCAAATGTATAAAGTAAGTAAAGTTGATGACCTTACTTGAGGGTGACCTGAATGTTTCCTTTTCAATAGCTACTACACCGAGGTGTAGGGGAGAGTGCAACTCCATTCCCTGGATTGCTCCACTTTACCCTTGATTCTTACCTCCTAATGCTGAGTGTTAAGCAAGGCAGCATCAAGTACCATTTTTTTTTTAGTCTTTGGTATGACTCGTCTTGAGATTGAACTCCAGTCTCTCAGACCATTGGTGAACACTCTACTCATTAGACCCATGGGAAAATAAAAAATTCTATTTACACATCTCTCCAAACATAAATGGTGAATATCTCTCAAAGGTTTTTTCTCAAAAAGGCTTGTATGTCTAAATACTAAATTTCAAAATAGGAAGGGAAAACTGTTAACTTACACCTACTCTGTCTCAGTAAAGATTTGCTTGAGTCTACATAGAAATACAAAACAAACCAGTTAATCTTTATGATATGACTAGAATTCACTTGCCAGTAGTAATATATACAATCATTATCTGCTAACTGTAAGATACAAGTTTGATATTCTTTAGGAAACATTTGAAAGATATACTCCAAATGACAAATATGAAAACTTTGTTTCTGCCTACTTAGAAATAGCCGCTGAGTGCACACCAACTAAACCAAGAGTCAAGTGTAGAGTTCCTTTGGAGTCAGAAGCAGTTAGGGAAAGTGAGATAGGATGAAAAAAACATCTATACTTAATAAAAGAAGACTATCAAATACCAATGTGCAGAAGTAAAATAAAGTCCAGAGAGAATTAACTAAAATCAAAAAGAACAACTAAAATACATCCCTGTCCAAATCAATAAAATCGGTAATTCTGTGGAAGATAAACATCACAGTCAGCATGGCAAACAGTGAATGAAGTTAGTGGAAGGAAAGGCACCTCAAAAGCAAAACTGAAAGCTGCCATCTAAGAAGAAAGACTTCAAAAAAGAAAGAACATTTCAAAAATCTGTTGGAAACTCCCCTAAAATCACAGATAAACCTACTAAAGAAATTATTAATAACCAACTAGACATCAAACTAGAAGAAATTTATGCAGTTCTGAAAAAAATGAAAAGCAGGAAATTTGCAGGCTTTGAGAAAATACTTCCAGAAGTATGAAAGACAAGGAAATTTGACAATATAGTTGTTTGATAATGCAATGTTTAAAAAACATAGCTTAATCAAAGAACTATATCAAAACACAAAAGAGAAAAGGACAAAAGGCTGCATCCTTCCCTTCTTTTGATAAAGGCGACCTCAGACTCACTATAGAGCCAGAACTCTTACGGTTATAGCTGCTAAGCTTTAAAATACCCTGCTTCTCAATTGGATTTGACTTAAAATAGAGAAAATTCTTTGGAATAATTGGAATTGTGTTGTATAGCCACATACATACAAATATATGCAGAAATAATGACAAACTTCAATGAACGAACGAACACACTCCTTTATAAAAATATATCTCTCACATTTTATTCTCAAAAGGGTGATGTTTGTGTGTGAGAGATGAGCTTGAGACAGGGACAGACTGCTATATTGACCCCAAATTCCTCTTCGACCATAGCAGCACTTCTTTCTCATCTTGGCTGGGGTTGATCAACCGTGGGTCACTGAGGGCCCAAAGCCCTCTGACTGCCGCTGGCTCTCACTAAGGCATCTTGTTTCCAACTGTCTCAAACCGTCTGTGCACCTGGTTATATTATTGTTTAATGCCCACCTGCTTCCACTGTTCTTCCACTTATTTACACAGATGCATCTCTTGATTGATGACTCAGTCAAGGGTCAATATATAACAATGGTTTTTGGAGTTATTGATCCACAATTTCTCATATTCTGACTATTTGCCAAATCCTTGAGGGAGTACATGCAAAAAATCTTGAGGTGACACTATTGTTTGTAGATTTCTCCAAAGCATTCAATTCCATATACAGGAAAAACATGGAGCAAATATTTCTAGCCTATAGTTTCCCCAAAGAAACTGTTACTGCTATGATGATACCAAAAAGAATTTTCTTTACCATGTGTACCATCTGTGAATACCAATGTACAATAGCCATTTGTTCCATCATATGCTGTATTTGAACAAGTGTCCATGGCAACACATTTTCTTTCACATTCTTCATAACCAGGATGAGCTGTAACAGTCAAATAAGATTCGCATAAAAAATTATGATTTTTCCTTCAAATCATTTAAAAATAACAACTTTTAATTAATAGAATTAAAAGAAATTTAAATTCATTTTGCTTTTCCTTATCAATAATTGTAACTGGTTGTGTCTTTCATTTTCCTAATTCTACATGCTTTTTATTGCAGCTCACTATATGTGTCTTTTTTGTGTTTCTATATGGACTCAGGGCCAAACCATTTGTCATATTATCACACACACACACACACACACATATATATATTTAAGTAGCATTATTTGCAATAAGGTGACATGTTTCTGCTGTGCCAATTTTCCCTTACATCTATCTATCTATCTATCTATCTATCTCATTCGGTCTACTATCTATCTATCTATCTCAATTAGTTCATATCTATCTATCTATCTATCTATCTATTTCAGTTCATATCAATCAATCAATTGGTCTATCTCTTTATACTTATTTATTTATCAACTTATTCATATTTACTTATTCTCTACCAGTTCATATCAATCTAAGGCACAATCCCTGTGGCACAATGGCTAAAGTGGTGGACTGCAGCCTCCAAGTAAGTAAATCTGAACTCCAATTTTGCTTTTGCATTCACTTTTAGACTAATGCCCTTGGGAAAGGTATGAACCCCCTAATCTCTCCAGCTGTTTGTCAGATAGTATCATTGCTGTCCTTCTACAAGGATATCTTTGGTATTGAATTATCCACAAAGTTTGATATGCCATTAAACAAAGAACCAAGAAACCATCATATCAATCTCTCTATCTCTTTCTGCTCATATCTATCTATCTATCCATCTATCTATCTATCTATCTATCTATCATTCTCAGAATTTAAATCTATCTATCTATCATTCTCAGCGTTTAAATCTATCTATCTCATTTGGTCTACTAACTATCTATCTATCTATCTCAATTAGTTCATATCTATCTATCTATCTATCTATCTATCAGTTAATTCATAGCTAACTAATTGTACTTGTTTTTTTTATTGTAATTCACTTTTACAAGTCAAATCTGCAATAGAAAAGGTGTCTGTCCAAGTTTCACCAGAAGTGCATTCCTTATTCTTGTTTCTGGTGTGCACGGTTCCTCATGGTCATAAAAGTGATGACCTGAATGACTTGCAATAAAAAGCAAGTAGAATCAAAAAGATCAAGGATAATACTAGTTTAAATTATTAATAAAAAGTAAGTAGAATCAGGAAGATGAAGGATTATACGAGTCAAAATTAATTTTAAAAAAACAAGTAGAATTAGGAAGATGAAGGATAATACAAGTCAAAATTATTAATAAAAAGCAAGTTGATAAGGAAGGTGAAGGATAATACAAGTCCAAATTATTTTTCAAAAAAACAAGTCAAATTAGGAAGATGAAGGATAATACAAGTGAAAATTATTAATAAAAAGGAGTTAAAATTAGGAAAATAAAGGATAATACAAGTCAGAATTATTAATAAAAACCAAGTAGATAAGAAAGATGAAGGATGATACTTGTCCAAATTATTTCAACAAGGATCACTTTGACACTAGATAACCTAGAAAGGTTGATGTACCATTATACAAAGAAACCAAACAGAGTCAAATAATATTGGCATCAGGAATTACGACTTTTCGTTTGACTCATTTAAAAATGATGACTGTTAACTTATAGAATTGAAATTTCTTGCATAAAGAATTATCAATTATTATTCATTTTTTTCTTTCATCTTAATTTCAAAGGCTTTTTATCACAATTCCCAGATTGTCATTGCACAAAATGTGAATTAGAAATAAAGACAAAATTTTCAGTTATACTCAAAATTTATGATGAATGATTTTCCATTCAAATTCAAAAAATTATGTATGGCCGGATTTGCATGACTGTTGTAGACTCTCTTTGTAGCCTAATTGGTAAAGCAGCTGCCCTGTAAAGTTTTATCAGAAGGTTTTGGGAATTGCAATAACAGATAAATAAGATTAAAATTAAAGAAATATTAATCAAAGATCTAAACGTAATTTGCATCCTTTTTCTACTTAAACTTTATGCAAAGTTTATAAAAAAAAAAATTTTTTTTTAAATGATGTTTATTTCTAAAATTTCATAGTTCCTAAAACCATGCTTTTTATAGAATAGAATTGAACGAGAGAAAAAAGGAGAAATATCAAAATGAACACTTACCTTGACAGGTAGATAAAATGAATGCAATACAAAGGAATAAAAGGGGAAAAAAGTTGCTCATTATTTGTTGTTAATTCTTTTGTAGTCGTAAAAATGTTTATTTGAAATGTTGTGTGAAGAGAAGTTCATGTTGAAATTGGCTTCTTTCAACGAAACAAAAAAGAAGGAAGGAGGAGGAGGAGGAGGTATAGAAAAGAAAGAGAAGGTTTAGGAGGAAGGAAGAGGAGGAAGAAAGAGAGATTGAAATGAAGTGGGAAGAGAAGAGAGGAAAGAAAGAAAAAGAGAGTTGAAAAGTGTGAAGAGGGTGAGAAAAACAGAAGAAAGAAAAAGAGAAATGCTAAGAGGGAGGAGGGTAAGAAGAAGAGAAAGAAAAAGAGATTAGTTGAGGGAAGGAGGGAGAGAAGAAGAGAAGAAAGAAAAAGAGAATTGCAAAGAGGGAGGAGGGTGAGAAGAAGAAGAGAAAGAAAAAGAGAATTGTAGAGGGGGAGGAAGGAGAGAAGAAGAGAAAAAAAGAGAATTGTAAAGAGAGAGGAGGTTAAGATGAAAGAAAGAGTGACAATGAACAGAAAAGAAAAAGTGGTAAAATGGAAGGTTAGAAAGGACTGAGTAAAAGATAAAATGTGTTGAAGGAAGGGAGGAAAGGAATGAAAGTGGGAGGAGAAAAAAGTGTGGCATAAATATGTATGTATTGATAAATAGATGTGTGTTTTTATGTTTGTGTGTGTGTATGTGTGTGTATGTGTGTGAATATATCTTTTGATATATCTATTTATAGCATAGATTTATACATGCAAACCAACAAACTGACAGATACGAACAGATAGATACATAGAGTGAATTGAAAAAAGTGGCTTGATCAAAATACAACTCATTATAATGCAACCAAAACCTCTGTGTGTGTGTGTGTGTGTGTGTGTGTGTGTGTGTGTGTGTGTGTGTGTGTGTGTGTGTGTGTGAAAAGTCATAATTCTTGAAGCGAATCTTATTTGACTGTTACAGCTCATTCTGGTTATGAAGAATGAGAAAGAAATTGTGCAGCTGTGGACAATTGTTTCATTAGTAAATATCATGAAACCAGGGATGGTTATTTATTCATATTCAAAATTGGTTGGTTTGTAGGTTGTGTTTTATGGCATATCAACTCTTATAGGTTATTTAAAGTCAAATCTTGTTTATACATTTATTTTGAATATATATGATTTGTAAATGAATAGATGTAGTAAAGTTATTTTTAATCAAAAGCCAAAACTCATTTGGTTGCTCACAGTTAAATGATTTCAAGCAGAGAAAAGGATTACATATTTCTATTTGACCCATAGATGGGGGACCCTTAACAGGTACTACGACTCCAGGTCAGAGTGGACCTAGTTGGTTGGTTGGTTGGTTGGTTTTATGGTGTGTCAACCCTTTTCAAACCATTTAACACTGAATTAAGTCATTTTGGTTTGGTTTGGTTTGGTTTTATGGCATATCAACCATTATTGGTTACTTAATGCCAAATCCCTTTTTATACATAAAATAGTTCTGTTTGAAATAAATCAGTTTAGCATATGTATTGTTTTTTGTTTACACATAGTTAAATGTAAAAACAGTTCTTTTTCAAACAATTCACTTTAGCATAAGTATGCTGTTTAGCTCTATTTAACCAATAGACAGGACCCTATCAGGTGCTACCACTCCGGAAGCCATGGTAATAAAGGAGTACACTGCATTCCCCAAAACTCCAGCATTACTGAAGCCTCACAATCAGATTGTTTAATGTCATATCCAGGACACTCGTTGGAGGAGTCTTACCCTTCTGGAGAGATCCAGTTGGTGTATTCTACCGCCCCTCCCCCCTCCTGCAGCCGACTGGGCCGACAGCATTGATATTATTTAACCCATAACCTAGGGGAATAAAGTCGGTGTATTCTACAGGCTGAGGCAACTGAGCTATCATACTCAAGTGTGGTGTCTATATTTCTTCTATTGCAAGAAAATATTACAAAGATTTTTTGTATTTTTTTGTCATTCAAAAATTGTTTCATAAAAACAAAAGCACAACTGATTATCTGTAGGTTTATATTCTCTCAGATAGCCATAGATTGATATGAAGAGAAAAACTGGTGTGTGTGTGTGTGTGTATATATATAGATATTTGTCACTGCCTCCCACCAGACAGGACTTGACACAAGGTCAAAAGCCCGAAGTGGGGATAAAGGGGAGGGGAAGGTCGGGAACAAGCCAAGACTCGAACCCTGCTAGTCATTGACCCACTAAGTGCAATGTGGGTCTAATGAGTCAAGCAGTATCACAGACCTAAATCTAGATCCGGGCACGTATACCAGAATATAGCTTGAACTAGACCATGAGGTCTAGTGCTATACAAGGAGTGCAGGGGGGACAGAAAAGCAGCTCGCCCACCTGAGGGTGGCCCAACCGAAGTTGGGGGCCTTTCGGCCTCGAATCTGCCATTGGTTTCGATACCCCATCCGACACGAATGCTATATATATATATATATATATATATATATATATATATATATATATATATGATAGTAGTAGTAGAAATGGGTTTTGCTGTTCAGGTAGACCATGGAGGGAAAATAGAAAAAAAACGAAAGGATAGACAAAAGATGTTGACCTTACTAGAAACCTGAAAAAAAATCTGTGGAACATGAAGTTGACAGTGCTGCCAATTAATGTTGGTGCATTTGGAAAACAGACTTGCGGGGATATTCAGTTAATAAGGGGTTTTTTTTTTTAAAAAGTAAACTATTCTCTTTTTCGGAATATTTTTCCATAAATGTAAACCCGGCATGTTATAAATATGGTTTACAGTAAGAATTATTTTAACTTTACAAAATATTTGTTTTGAGGCTATTCAAAATGATAGTGAATCAGACATTGTGTTCCAGTTGTGAACAGAGGTCTGTCATCAAGTTTTTGCAAACTGTGTGGAAATTTATAGAAGAATCTATGATGTGTACAAAGAAGTATCTTCTTGTAAAAAAAAATCGTTTACAAATTGGCTAAACAGGGGTTTGCCACCAAAGGCCTGAGTTGAAAAGACAGTCTATGGAGTAGAAACTCTTATAAATAAGCATATGGTTGTGTTAGGAACAAAACATAATTGTCTCCCTTTCTTGTGATTCATGGGTGAAACTTCCAACAGTCACGTGACAGTTGGTCATGTGACAGTTTGAGAAGCGAGTTTTCTCTCTCTCTCTCTCTCTCTCTCTCTCTCTCTCTCTCTCTCTCTCTCTCTCTCTCTCTGACCAAGAAGTTCCTTCTGATAGGACCTCTACTTCAGCCTCTGCTATGTGAGAAGCACATGCATACAGATCACCTTACGAGAACTCGCACTACACCAGACTTACGTAAGTGTAACTTCCACCATTTATCACCTTCTCCATGGAGCAACTATTGCGCTTTTATTTAGTATGGTTTGGGACAATTATTATTGTGTACCATCTATGTAAATATTAAATGATTCGTGTCTTGTAGTCTTTCCCTGCCGAACTATTCAGTGTTAGACCCTCAACAAGATAGTCTAATGCATTATGGGAAAGTGTGGTTGGAAGTTCAGGCCACTATCATACACCAAATTAAATTCTTATAGTTGCAAGGAAAGGACAAAACACAGAGTTGTAATATTTTTCTCCTGAGGTCTCGGAGCCGACTGACTTTTGAACTTTCGTTGACCATTTTATAGTCGCGTTTTGGGTGGATCGGCTCCAAAAAATCTTTGATGAGGAAAGTTGCTGATTGGGTGAAAAAAAGGAAAAAGATCTTTTAAATCGTAAATCTAAGGTTACATTTCAACCGGATGAGTGCACGGAGCCTACCCGCGCAGTGACGTTGTAGCAGAAAGAGCTAATTTTCAATTGTGCGTCAGAGGTTCGAGTGGTAAATTTCGTCCAATGAGAATGACTGATGCCATTCTGCCCGGGCCACCTCCTCGGGCAACATACAAGGCTGTTTATTGCCACCTAGATCTCTCTCTCTCTCTCTCTCTCTCTCTTATCCGGGCTGATTCCAACAGCAGACTGATAGTCATCTCAACACAAGAGTGCACATTCAACATTTCTTCCTCTGCTTCCTTTGGAGACCATTATTCCTTTCTCCTACATCAATTGGACTCCGAACTTCTGGCTGAATACTAAGTTCCTGCTCAACTATTACAACTGTTAACTTTCTCCTATGACTTACTTTTTGTCTCAAGCTGTTATTAAAACTTCCCTTTTGAAAACTATCAATATCTTCGTCAACTCATTTGTTCTTCCTTTTAATATAACAAGAGGCAACTGAACTCTACAGCATCAACTGCCATTTTGTATAAATTATACCATTATCTGCCTTCTTGTTATAACATGTTTTATTCATTTTGGTTTCGGCCATAGTCTTGACAACATCTGGCTTTTGCAATGTACGTTTGTGTTATATTCGTTTGTTTGCTTTTGCTTGTGAGTTAGTTTGGAATATATTAGTAAATCAGAAGAGATTTCTATATATAACAAAACACACGAGGTTTCCAGTGCAGAAAACACTCCAGTTGCAGTGGTCGGTAAAGGAAGTCATTCTGATAGACGACCTTTTTATAAACTTAGAACAAGTTGTTTGATTGACACTATTTTTTAAATAGCCTCATAAGAAATATATTTGCAAGATGAAAACAATTTTTACTATAAACCAATTCCAAACAATGACGAGTTAACATTTATGTAAAAAAATATTCTTGAAAAAAACGTATTCAGCATTTTTTCAATTTATTAATGAACCTCGTAGATAGTAAGATACATGGATAATCTTATTTATTGAATAAACCTCACATTAGTGAATTAATTTGAAGAACATTTCCATCCCAACTGTTTTCATACTGGCTGTAATACACACCAAGCGATTTATATACATATTCCTCTTAATCAGAGGACTGGGACTCTTCATGATTCCTCCTGACGGGATTTATTATTGGGATTCTGAGCTTTCATTATAGTTTGGCTCTAACTCTTTCTTTTAAATTACTGACTGATTTAAACCTCATTTTGTCACGTTCTATAAGAGTATCTTGGTCAGTCTATGAACTTTTCAGCCGACTCTCGTATGCAATGAACATTTTTTGAAGGACCTAAAGGTGGTTGATATGTTTTTGATATGTTGTCTTGATTTTGATCCATAGAAAACGATATTAAGCACAATAGCTCGATAGAAATTGATTTTAGTTTTTAATGATAAACTTTTTCATCCCAGAAAATTTGTGTTGACTTTGCCTCCTAAGTCAGTGAATGATGTAATATATTCCAGATTGTTTCTATCTACCACGATTGGATAAACATCTGGATATAAACGATACACTAGTGGGTGAAACGAACGTATCTGAGGAGAAAAGGCTCTGTCATTTGATAACATAGCTGCTGGAGTCCTTGGAAGGCGAGAGTCACATTGAGACTCATCCTGAAGAGAGTTAGAAGTGACAAATTGGTATTCAGGAGAGACAATGAGATCTCGGAGGTGAGTGATAATTTAATCGGGTAAGAATTGTTCTCTGTTTGCGTGAAATTGGTGGATTATTTCTTCAGTGTTGAGTAGCTCTAGATGACGCGTATATATGTAAAAAGAAAAACCGACGACACAAGAGAAGACAAGGTGAGTGATGAAATGATTGCTATAATGTAGGAAATTGAAGCTGCCGGTGAGTGGGCTTTAGTTTTTAAAAATTGAAGGTTGTCTTTGTATGTTTGAAATACATATATACCCCTGGACAAAAATATAAAACCACCTTCAAAACTAAAGAAAAAGATATTGTTTGCAATTTTAAATATATTTTCAGATATATGAAAGATAAGGCATAAAGACAATTAAATTTAAAATATGAAGAAATTTCAATTCATTTTTTATATGCATAATTTTAAAATTTTGTTTTGACATGAATATAAGACCAATGAGCAGAAATATAGAATACAAAGGCAGTTTTTTTATCTAATATTTTGTAGATCCGCCGTTAGCTTTGATAACCTCAAAAATTCAGCTTGGCATGCTATCAACTAGTTTCTGAAGTTGAACCCAATGCGTCTAAGATTGCGTTTTTGTGTTCAGAAATTGCTGAGTACTGTCGACCTCGTTCATAAACTTTGCTACAATCAATCCCCACAAATTTTCTATAGGATTGAAGTCTGGAGAGCACGCTGGGTGGACAAGAAGTCTTTTTTTTGTTGTTCAAGCAAGTACTCATTTTTTATTGATGCATTGTGAATTGCTGCATTATCTTGAAGGAAAATTCATTCTTGTCCTCATAGATGACGCCCTTCTTGTGCGAGAGATAAATCATTTAGTATCTTCACATAATCTACAACTTTTTGTCGACCACTGACAAATTGTAGTCTAAGTTTTCCTGAAGATGATAAGCCCCTCCCAGATCATTAGAGATCCTCCTTCACTATGCCTTGTTGAGTAATCCTCTTCTGGAAATTTTTTTTTGTGAGCCAGTACTTCTGAAAGCCACCTGGATCGTCTAAATTGAATTTCTTTTCGTCCGAGAAAACAACTTTTCGTCATTCTTTAGCACTCATGGTTTGAAATTTACGAGCATATTCCAGTCGTTTCTATTTGTGCTTCAAAGTTAACCTTGGACGATGAATTATTTTCTTATGCTTAATTTTTTCGTTATTTAAATACCTTCGAATTGTTCTAGTACTGCAAGAGATTTCAATATTTTTGGTGTTGACGATTTTTTCTTTTTTTACTTCACAAACAGTTCTTCTCCTGAATTGTGGTGATAATTTTTCTAGCCTGCCAGTCATTTTTCTTGTTCCATACTTACAGTGGGTAGCAAAAGTATTTAGCACATTAGTTTTTCTCGTATTTCTCAAAAAAATATCAAGCCAATTTTAATGAAATTCACACTCCAAATACTTTTGCTACCCACTGTATTTGGATTTATAATATGAGGGTAGATGAGGATTACCATTCATACAAAAATGGCAGTTGAGGTTGTAGAGTTCTGTTGCCTCTTGTTATATTAAAGGGAAGAACAAATGAGTTGACGAAAATATTGAAAGTTTGGAAGTTTTATTAACAGCTTAAGACAAAAGGAACCCTTGTGCTGTAAATCACATGAAGAAGAAAACAGTTGTAGAGTTGCGAAGGAATAAAGTAGCTGAATGTCAGAGCATGAATTGAGAAGATAGGAGAGGAAATAAAATGCTGAAGTCAAAGCAGGAGTTAAAATGCTGTCGTCGGGACAAGGATTAAAATGCTAAAATTAAAGCAGGAGTTGAAATGCTATCGTCAGGACAGGAATTAAAATGCTGAAGTCAAAACAGGAGTTGAAAATATCCAATTTGTTTCTCCAAGGATCCGTTGGTTTAGAAAGAAAGATGAATGATGAAATAATCATTTCCCAGACACCAATGGTCCATAAATTGGACTTCTCGTAGTGTTAGCGGATTGCTCGA
This sequence comes from Sepioteuthis lessoniana, assembly GCA_963585895.1. Classification (NCBI taxonomy): domain Eukaryota; kingdom Metazoa; phylum Mollusca; class Cephalopoda; order Myopsida; family Loliginidae; genus Sepioteuthis; species Sepioteuthis lessoniana. Next base: position 131,845,865 of record OY757908.1, read on the forward strand.
AATATGTGAGAGAGAGTCAATGAAAAAGAGTCAGTGAAGAAGAGTGAATATGCTCTCTGATGCTGGCTGGTCTTTCCTGCTGCAAGGAAGTGAAGAGAGAGAATGTTCTCGCTGTTGTTGGCTGGTCTGGCCTACCGCTAGGAGGCGAAGAGAAGAGTATGTGTTCTGTCGTGTTGGCATGCTTGTCCTGCTGCAGGCCAGTGGGAAAGTGAAAAGAGGGCGAGAAATGGTTAGCGCGGCCTTTTATGTTGCCCCGGGGAGGGGACCCGGACAGAATGGCATCAGTCATTCTCATTGGGCAAAATATATAAATTCGAACTCCAACGGCCAAAGTAATTCCCGCACAAAATAATAATTTGAAATTCTTTCTGCTCCAGACTTTTCAAATAATTGCAGATAATAGTTTTACTGCATCCTAAAGCCTTCGAAATTTCTCAGAGAGATTTTTTTCAGAACTGTAATCTTGTCTTTCTCAAATTCAGAGGATTTAGTCCTTTTAGACATTTATGTTTTTAGTATTTTAAGTATTACAGTTTTAATAGCTTTTATATCACGTAGACTATATATAATAAATGTTTCAATTATATTAAGCCCTTTTTCTTTAATCTTTATTGGTGGTCTTATATTTTTGTCAAAAATAAATTTTAAAATTTAGTATAAATGCTAATATACATATAAAAATGAACTGAAATTCCTTCTTATTTAAAATTTAAATGTCTCTTAACCTTATCTTTCATATATCTGATTTTCATAATTCAAAAATTGTAAACTATATATTTTTCTTCATTTTTAAGGATGGTATTATATTTTTGTCCTGGGGTATATATATATATATATATATATATATATATATATATATATATATATATATATATATATATATAACAATTCGGACACTTGCAGCAGGGAATATGTATTATAACTTTGTATTTCCTTGTGTAAACAATGTAAAACCGTTTAACAACATATTTTATTGCTCGAGCAAAGTTACTAGAGCGAATACAAGAATAAAATGAAATACATGAAAGAAATTACGAATATTTGTATGAAGGAATAAGTTTATGTTGAGAGCCCTGGAAATTGTTGCGTGAAGACTTACGTCAAGGCATCAAGCATCATACCATACGAGGTTTATAAGAACAAAACTCCCTCAGTCGAGGAAACACACACACACACACACACACACACACACACACACACACACACACTTGTGTTTGCTCCTGATTGTCAAGGTGAGACTGAAGAGATTTGACTTTGGCAGACGTTTCTTTGATATTTACTCAACCCCTCCCCAAGAGCAAGATGAGATACAATGTTGGTTTTTAAACAGAGTTTAACAGGTTTGAATTAAGAGTTTTCCTTCTCCAAGAATGGTTATCATACTGTGTTATTTGGGGCAGGATGTTTTAAGCAAAGAAATATAATAATAAGATTGGAGAAGAGATTAAGGTTTTTACAATGGTCGCTTGCCAGCTTTATTTTATTTTTTCAGAATTACCTCTTTATAACTTTAAAATATAAGAGTCTTAACAATTAATAGTAATTATAATATAAGGGGACTAAGTCTACATCTTCCTTTTTAGTTTTTAAAGTTCACTTTAAAAATTATAGGGCAAGTCTTTTTGGTGGTCGAATTTCCCGACCCCTTCTGGTGTATCTTGCTGTCTGTGAACTTTCTGGTTTGGCTGAGAGATCACTCTGTGCACTGAGCTGAGTTTCTGGTTGGTCAACTTGTTCAGCAAGATTCCCATAAGTGCTGTCATCATTACTGTACTTCGGAACTTCTTTGGGTAGATTGTCGAGAATTGTTGCAGGGTGACTACCTGACGAAATTTGGTTTGCTCACTTCTTTTACGAAAATGACTTTTATTTCGTCGATGTAGTCTTAAATCAGTTTTCACTTGGGGATAAGGACTTTACTATTTTTGCTGAACTGGTTTTTGGCATCTTTGACCAAACTAGATGTTTTTCTACAAAAGAGGAATATTCTTTAGCACGATGACGTTTGTCGAAATTGATGTTTGTTTGGGTTTTTTTTTTTTTAATTTTAGCGTCTATACTTTTATATTTCTTAGCACTGTGCTGTTGGAATGCATGTTTAGCAGAGATGGTATGAATTCGAGTTCGGAGTTTTCTATTCATAAATAATTCTGCTGGACCTTTGCCTTGCTGAAGGGAAGTACTGCGATAGTTTAGCAGTGCTATATATGGGTCACTTGCCTTTTTTAAAATCAGTTTTTAATGGTTTGTACAGCACGTTCTATTTCTCCGTTGCCTTGTAGATAATGGGGGGGGGTACTCGTAAGATGTACAAAACCAAAACTATTTGAAAAGTCCAAGAATTTTTTTTATGTGAATTGTGGACCATTATCCGATATAACTAATTCTGGAATCCCATTCCTAGAAAATACCGATTTGCAGTTATTAACTATACAACCTGAAGTTGTTTTACACCTAGAATAGTAATCAATGATTATCAGATATATGTGTCCCTTCAATTTGAACATATCCATGCCTACCTTTTGCCATGGGTAATCTGGTAACCTTGAGGGTAGTAGTGGTTCTGGGGGACATTTTCTTTCCTTCTCACACACACTGCACTTTCCTACTTTTTCTGCAATTTGTTTGGATAGGCCTGGCCACACCACACAGTTTCACGTGCTAACGCTCAACACTTGACTATATCCCGGTGCCCTTCATGCCCTTCATGTATATGATCCAGTTTGTCATTTTGAAGGTCCACGGGGATGACAAGTCAACTCTGATACAACAAGAGCCCTGGGTATACTGTAAGATTTTGTCTTACAAACCAGTTTTGGGTCTTTTGGGTCTTCCCTTACTGCTTCGGGCCGATAGTCCATCTTGTAATAATTTATCATATTTACCCAACCCCGCTCAGGCAAGATATGACACAAGGTCAATTTTTTAAGCGGAGTTTAACAGGTTTGAATTCAGAGTTTTCCTTCTCCTAGACTAGTTGCCTCACCAAGGCTGAAGAACCTAGTCTTCCCTACTATTTACCCATAGCTGGAGGGAGAATAATTGGATTCATACCTTTCCCAAGGGTACTAGTGCGATGTGAAATGCAATTAGCCCATCTAGTAATAATTTATTACTTGACAGCAGATATTGTCAGTATTCTGGGGGGGGGAGGTTCTGTTCCCAGGAACCCTTGACAATGTGTCTGCTGTCGTAAGGTTTTTCCTGCTGTGTTTGTGATTTCGTAGGAAAATCAAATGTATACGAAAACGCTGAATTCTAGGGGTCAGTTCATTTAGGTGTTTAGTTTTTAACACCGCCAATAATGCTTTGTGGTCTATTTTAATCATGAACTCGTGTAATCCAATCAGGAAGTCAGCAAATTTCTCACAATACCAAGTGACTGGTAAGACTTCTTTTTCAATCTGAGCGTATCTCTGCTCAATTTCTGTAAGGGATCTGGAAGCATGATACAGGTCTCTAGACACTTCCTTGTTCCTGGAGAAGTACTCCGTCTAACCCATCTCCATCTAACCCAGAAACCTTTGTCTCCTTTTCAGCACTGTTATGGATCAGTGTTGGTGCAGAACTCAGTTTTTATTTTAGCGTCTGGAATACAGTTTTCTGAGGTTCATCCCAGATCAATGCAGTGTCTTTTCTAAGATCTCTGAGTGGTTTTGTAGTCTCTGCTAAGTTTTTAGCAAATTTACCCATATGATTTGCCATGCCTCGTAGCCGTCGCAGCACAGACACATTTTGTGGTCAGGCCAAGTTCTTTATTGCTCTTATCTTCTCTAGGTCGACTTGAATCCCTTCTTTTGAGATATGTCCGATAAATTTTATTTTGCTAATAGAAAATACATCTTTTTCATTTAGTGTTAGTCCTACTGCTTCCATTCTTTGTAACACCATTTTTAGTCGCTGGTCGTGTTCCTTCTGATTTCTTCCACGGACAAGAACATCATCTATGTCGCAGATAACTCCAGGTATTCCAGACAAAATGTGAGTCATTTCACGAAAAAGGTTAAATATCTCCCAAATGGTGTGATAAAGGTGGTCAGTTTCTGAGAATCCTCTAGTAAAACTATTTTATGGATCTCGCTGTTACAGTCCAGTTTTCTGAATACTAGGTATCCGTCTAGTTGAGCTAATGTTGGTCTACAGAAGGTAGTGGAATGTTTCTATTTTTACTCCTTCATTGAGTTTGGTGAAGTCGACACAAAGTCTAACTTTACCATTATTCTTCAAAACTGCAACAATAGAAGTACACCAATCAGTAGGCATTTTCACTGGACGGATAATGTTTTCTTTTTCCAAACGTTTTAGCTCTTCCTGGACTTTTTGTTTCGTACGTAGTGGCAGTCGTCTGGGAGTGGCAATAGAAAACGATCGGGCTGTCTCATCCAAGTGTATTTTAAGTAAGTTTTTCAATTTTCCAAGACCTTTGAATACTCTCGGAAAGTCTTTTTTGTATTGGTGACTTTCATTATTGATAGCTTTTATTTTTCCTAATAGGTTCAATGCTTTAATAGCTGGTTCATCCAAAATTTTCACAACGTATAAGTCTTGTTGTGAGGAAATTTTCCCGGTATCTAATGTAGCTTCTACTCGTCCTACAACATAGATTTCTTTATGACCTTGTCCATATAATCTTTTATTTGTCTCCCATACAATTATGGAATTTTTTTTAAAGAACCGGTCGAGAATTACAGTCACGTTTGCGCCTGTATCTTATTGAAAATTGATGATTTTGTTGCTGACATTTAGCGGTGACCTTTATTTTTGCCTGCAATTCTAATTCTTCTACTCCTTTGACCGAATGAACTTTTTCTAGTGTATATATTTACCAAGCCCACCGCTCGGGAAGGATATGACACAAGGTCAATTTTTAAGCGGAGTTTAACAGGTTTCAATTCAGAGTTTTCCTTCTCCTAGACTAGTTGCCATACCAAGGCTGAAGAAACTAGTCTGCCCTACTATTTACCCATAGCTGGCGGGAGAATAACTGGATTCATACCTTTCCCAAGGGTATTAGTGCTCTGTGAAATGCAATCTGTCTCGTCCAGGATTTGAATTCGTGTCGTCGTGTCCATTTCCTACGACGATAGCCATTACACCACGGGCACCTCCATTACACCACGGGCACCTCCATTGCACCACGGGCACCTCCAAAACCTTTTTCTCGTTTAATTGAACTCAGAAAATTACTATCTTTTAGTTCCCTAACTTCAGACTTGTTTCTGCAAACACTTGCATAATGTCCAATTTTTAAACACTGTCTGCAGCGTACATTAATTGCTGGGCAGTTGTTTCTGTTTTGGGCGGGAAACTTTCCTCATCGTATGCATTTCTTTTCCATCTTATTTTCATTTTAATTAGAATATCTTTTATTTAAATTTTTATTTACTCGATTTATCTGTACACCAGTATCAGCATCAGAGGAAATTGTTTTTGTCTATTGCTTAGAGGTTTCGTGGGGTCTACCAGTTTGTAGGCAATTGTCGAGAGTGAGTTACTTATACGATCGCAATTTTTCTCTGACACAATCTAACTCCAACAACGACCTGATCCCTAATCAGTCTGTCTCGTAGCAGGCCAAAATTACAGTTTTTTTTTTGTAAGTGACATAAAGAAGCTTCGTATGTCTCAATATTTTCTGATGGTTCTTGTTTTCGAAGATGAAATTTATACGATTCGAATGCTTCATGAGTTTCAGCCATGACAAAATCTTCTAATTTATTCATTACGATTTCTAGGTCCATTTTATCTTTTTCATTGTCAAATTCTAAGCCATCATATATATCAAATACATCTTGACCAATAGTTGCCAAAAAAAAACCTGAAGTCTGATATTCAGTATCGAAACCTTTCGAGAGTCTACTCGCAATTGAGTAGTTTAAGTTATGGGGTTTCAAGCAATTTTAGTTGTTGTTTGCTATCTGACTCTATTTTGGGTTTCTCTCTTCTTGCCCCATGTTATATTGCTGCTTTTTCTTCTTAGGTCTGTGAAGGCTGTAAAGGAATTATATGAAAAGAAGATAGGAAAAGAAGACTGGAGGCCAAGATACCTTTCATATTTTGACTTCATTGCTTGGTTCAACAGCCATTCAGTGAGTGAGGAAATTATTCCTGAATACAAATGAAATGATTGCGTCTCCCAGACAAGGTGTTAAAATATGTTACTCATTCTTGGGTATATAAGCAAAATTTGGTGTTCGAGGCGTTAACAATGTGTCGGTCGGTTTTGGGGAGATAGGTCCATTATTCGGTGTTTTCAGTTGTAGTTGTTTAGTCCATTATATGGTGTCTTAATTGTGATTTTGATGAGTCGATTATTTGGTGCTCTTAGTTGTAGGTCATTGGTAAAAGAGACGGCTACTACTAGTGGAAAGGTTAACCAGCGTGCCGCCTAAAAACAGACGCATTGGGCCTACCACCAACAGCAAGAAAAATTTTAGTGTTGTCACTTCGCCGGTCACTGCTGAAAGAGAACCGGTCTCTTTCTTTTGCTGAGAGCGATCTTTTTGGCACATGCGTCACCCCTTTTCCGATCAGGGGCTTCTGGGAGTTTTTTGCATTTTTTATATTTGTTTTTAATTTAATTTTGATTTTCTTTTTCTATCTACTACAAAGTTGCGTTTAAACGTTCGCCAATTGTTAGCGATATTTCCCACTAAGCTCATTGTCTCTAGAGTTGGTATGTTAGCAGAATATTGCCTCATAGCCATTATTGAAGTTGATTAAAAGAAAATAAAACTTACAGTTCTCAGAAGAAATGTATTTCCTTTCAAAATATCAATTTTTTTTATTGTTGAAACAGGACATGGCAGTTTCGACTGGTTTGTTTCGTTTCCTTTTTCGTTTAAGCCTGGATTAAATTGAATATATTCCCCCTTTTTTTTCCCTTCTTTTTTTTAGATCCCACTTCTGACACGGTATTTTTTTGGGCAGGATGTTTTAAGCAAAGAAATATAATGAAAAGATTGGAGAAGAGACTAAGGTTTTTACAATGACCGCTTGCCAACTTTATTTTATTTTTTAGGAAGTATTTCTTTATGACTTGAGAATATAAGAGTATTAACAAATAATAGTTTTTATAATATAAGGGGACTAACGCTTTACATACAAAAGCTAAAGAGCCCAGTCCACCCTCTTATTTACCCAAAGGTAATTGGATTCAAACCTTTCCCAAGCATTATGGAAAATCCAAACAGCCTCATGAGGATTTGAACTCAATTCGACGTGTCCATTTCTTACGACGCAAACCATAACACTACGAACGCCTTCTTTTATATACTACTTTGGACACGCCACCTAGCAGCTGTTAGAAGTGTTATTTGCCTTAACATCTTATTCGAGTTTTTGATATAAGGCACAAATAGAAATTTCATTAAATTGTGAAGACAAATATTGTGCTACACACGTATTTCAAATGTGGGGATGTGGCTGCCTACCTTGAAAATCAGTATTTGAAATCCTAGCTTTTACCCGAGTTGGAAATGTCGGGAAATGATGTTTCAAACACACGGCTTTACCTATTTTCCTGCCTAAGGTTCTTGAAGCGAGACACGTACATCTTAAGACAAAAGGTGGTCAGGAAAAGGAAGTTACACATTTACACTGTAGTTCACTCATAAAAATGATAAACAAAAGTAGCACAAGGACCCTTTCCATTTGCTTCCATTAAATCCTTCAAGGCAAAGAGTTTCTGATGAAAAAAACTTGACTATGGCTTGAAGCCTTTTCACAAACGAGTTGAACATTTGTCTCATATTTTACATGAATGTATACTTTATTTTGAGTTATATTATTTAGTAGAAAAGCCATACTTAAATAAATGGATTTTTTCTATTGTTCAAACTTTATTAAAAGGCGCCGAGGATTTGTTCTGTTGTGACACCTGTATATGGGAAATATATGCAACTTTGTGAAGAGTCTCCGCTTGGGGCAGCTCTTCTAAATAAATTCTTTTGAGTTGTAATCAAACAAGACCATTTGCATTTTCTACCTGTTTTTCTGCTCCTATTCTTCTTATCACGACGAGGGTTAAAAGTCGAATTTACATGTAAGTAAATACATTTGTGACAATGCTGAATTAGCCTGCAAAATATGGTGGTTAAGGTGATTACATATAAAAGACAATCACAGGAAAAACACAGAACACAATTTAGAAGTTTTAATGAATATTATATTACAGTCATATATAAAGAAAATAGAGTTGGTATCAATATTTTCAGTTGCAAACAAATTGTTCTCTTTGCAGCTATGTTATATTATATAAAAACATATATATATATATAATATATTAGTCCACTTAACTGAAAACTTTGGAGAAGTTGTTGAATATGTTAATGTTTAAATATGTTAATGTTTTACGTGCTTTAATACGGATCTCCATGTTTTTACAGCTGGTATTGTAGCAGAGACAATTTTAACATCCGCTTCTTAATAGATATTGTTTGAAAGAGCCATACATTTTTTCTTATATCTGGTGTCAAAGCATGAGTCGTTGGTTGGTTGGTGGAAAAGGTGTATCGACCAATTGAATATGTTATATGTTAAATTGACCAAGGAAGACAACACACCTACCTTAGATATATATTTTTATCATATTTACCCAACCCCTCCGCTCGGGCAGGATATGACACAAGGTCAATTTTTTAAGTGGAGTTTAACAGGTTTGAATTCAGAGTTTTCCTTCTCCTAGACTAGTTGCCTCACCAAGGCTGAAGAACCTAGTCTGCCCTACTATTTACCCATAGCTGGAGGGAGAATAATTGGATTCATACCTTTCCCAAGGGTATTAGTGCTATGTGAAATGCAATCAGTCCAGGATTTGAACTCGTGTCGCCGTGTTCAATTCCTGCGACAATAACCATTACACCAAGCTAGATTAGTAAAGCTTGATGAGTGAATTTGAGTCTCATTGGATGTCTCATTCACACTGTTTTGTGCCATATCTAAGCAAAAAGCTTTGTAAATTATTGTAGTATACTCATAAAGATATCAATAATAACAATACAAATACAGGCAGACACTGTCGTTTCAGATACGAACGGATTTATTAATTTCTGGCGTTGATCATTCAACACAAGGAGAGAGACACAAATCATAAAAGAATATGCTAACCATACTATTCTGACCCCACCCCCAATGCGCGGGGCATCTTGAGGTGTTTAAGATCTCAGTTCATCTCTTACAGCCAAGACCCAAAAAACTCAACCGCTACCTTAAACGGTCAACCTCAACTGTCTTTTCAAAATCCTCGAATTCTCAGGACCATCACTCCAACCACATTTCCCATCTGAGGGTTTATTATAACAGATGATGATTGACATATCCTTTCTGTATGCGCATAAGACTGCACCATCTGACTATGCACCTGAACTAAGAGACCTGAATAGTTCAAAGCCTCACTAAACTAAATAATAAAATATAATTAACGAAAAATGATTAATATTACCTTAATTGTATAATATTACCACTGTCAGCTGTTTTGTTATTACTTTTATGCGTAAGTATTAATTAATGAACTTTTGTTTGATATGGTATAGGTTTATTAACCAGTATACATCGAGAAACTCCGTGTTTTTCTTGGTCCTCACCCATTCTACCTTTCTTACCTAGAGATCTCCCTTTTTGGTTTTTTAGTGGTTTCATAACATGACATCTTCCTTTTCATTTTTTCCCCTTGGTATGTTGAGAATATGGTGCTTAAGGCGAAAGCTACACGGCCACTGAAATTACAAAAGTCTATGAAAGGAAGGGAGTTTGAGTATGTTCGTAATTCTTTTGTGTGTGTGTGTGTGTGTATTTGCTTTTTTTTTAATTGTGAATTGTTCTTGACTACCACAACTATTTTTTTTTTGAATTGGACATTTTTAGATGTCCTTTGTTATTGTGCAGAATCTCCCAATATTTGCAGGAATTTGATGTCTTCTTTTGTGACACAGTCTTTTCTTTGGGATCTCTCGAGCTCTGATTATAGCGGTAGGTGTAATGGGTGTAATTTCCTTTGAAGAAATTTGGGGGCAATATCCAGCTGTGTTTCCGGGGCTGTTTAGAGGTGCTGTGAGTCCCACTATACACCATCCCAGCTTAGTTTTTACAACAAAGGGATCATTATCTCCTCCTGCAACCACTTCCTCCATATACCTGGTTGAACACCTTTTTCAGAAATTCAGATAGCGTTGGTAGTTATCCCCTCGCTAAATGTTGATGGAAAATAAAGGTAGTGGAGAAGAACAGGACGTCGTTAGGTTTTTGTATGAAGGTTTTAATGACAGTATGAAGTAAAGGGGTTTTCGCTGGTATGCTGCAAGGTCTCGTAGTAAGGAAAGAAGGTAGGAAGTTGTTAGAGTGTATCATCTAATTTGTTTTTAACTTGGATCCCTTGGTCTAGAAGAATAAATCCAAGGGGTCCATAAACTAGATGGCTCTCCTCATAGTGTATGATGGTGCTGCTGCTATTCAGGAACAAACGTTAAGACGTCGGTTCCCGTTGAGGATTTCTAAGTGAGAGAGAGAGATTCGCGGGCTTTCTTCAATTTTTGGTGCTGCTAGGAAATATGGTTCGGGCTGAATAGGACAAGTCATCCTGATTGGGTGAAAATGTTCGGCGACTCTAACGGTCAAATTAAATTACGCGCCAAACAAAAATTCAAGTTTCTTTCTGCTAAACTCACTTGACAAAACCTTTCAAAACGTCTAACCCATTTTTCCTATTCAAGGGGTTTCTGGAAATCGAAGGAATCTGGTTGGATGGTGAAAGATGTGAAGGGTAGTTGCTGGTTCGCTATGTTGCCCGTTTTTTCTTTTTTCTCTCTTTCTGTACCTTTTTTTAATATTTTAGTCTGCCTTAACAAAGATATCGCTACGTAGAAGACCATTTTCAGACACAATGTTTTGTAATTACTTTTATGCGTGAAAAATAATTAACAGACACATGAGTTAGATAAGGTATAGGTTTATTAACCGGATATAAGAGAGTTGTCGGGGCCGGAGAATAAATATCTTATATCCGGGTTTCTCTTATATCCGGTTTTGGTCTATTTTGTTTAGGTAACACAGGCTCTAATTTAGGACCAGAGAAAATCTCTCTTATATCCGGGTTACACTGAGAAGTCCTCGTGTTTTTCTTTGTTTTTCCCCATTCTACCTCTCCTACAAAGAGAGGACAAGAATTCTTCCCCTTGCACCATAGTGGTTTCATAACACCACATCAACAACTCGAAAGCCTGTGTTTATCAGACTGAGCAAATCGTTGTAAATAATTGACGACATGTCGGAAGCTATGCAGGTTGACGCTTCTTGTGTGGAACCCGGAAGTCAAAGAACAGGCAGTGATAAAGTTCGACTTCAAAAAGTCTACAATGAATTGGTTCGTGCCTTAGATATAACCGAAATCAGAAACCTAGTGGATTTGTTACTCTCTAACATGATTTTTAATACCGAAGAGGCCAACAGGGTTTTTTACACAAAGGTACCAGAGGATAAGATGCGAGTACTGCTGAACATTTTGTTAGAAAAAGTCAACAACAATAAAAGTATATTGGATATCCTTGCTGATTTTTTGCGAAATACATGTGAAAAGGAAGATTTGGCAAAAAGGTTAATGGAAGACGATGGCATTCATCCTGAAAACAAGGAAATTGAAGAAGCCATACGCCTGGCTGAAGGTATGAAACTGACTGATAGAATTTTAAGCGGCATTCTTAGATTTGTTGGATCCTCATGGCAGAACGTGGCTATTGAATTAGGCGTCACGCAGATTAAGATTGAAAATATTACCTATGACACTAGAGACTCCTACGAACAGAAATTTCGAGTTTTCCATCACTGGATTCAGAAATTTGGTTATTTTCCTGGTAGTTTAATCACTTTATTAAAGGCCTTTAAAAATACCAATGAGGCTGCTAATGATACTTGTTCAGTTAATTGGAATGGAATTTGTGATTACCTAAAAAAAGAAAAAAACAATTGAATTTTTTCCAACGCATAAAAAAGTATTTTAATTATTTTTATTGATGACTTTTATTTCTTATCTTTTACCAGTTTTGGAATTGCATATTTTTATTTTTAAATCTATGGCAAAAAAATATATATATTAAAAAGATGAAACGAGACCAAATTTAATCAATGTAACTTGAAGTGGAAATGTCTTTTTATGAAAAATTAACTTCGTTCTTTATCAAATAAATATAAAAAAAGTGATAGCTGCGATCCTGTTTGTAAAAGAATAAATAATATATTTATATATACATATATTTGTTTATAATGTTTTTTCTTTTCTACTTAAAACTTCTCTGAAATTTGTGCCTAAAAATACAAAATCTAATAGTGTAGTAATTTACTAAGTGTTTTGTTCAGATGTGGTAGAAGGCTGTATGAATGGAGCACCCAATTACTAACCATTACACCACCAATGTATATTAATATATAATTCGTATTTTGTGTTTTATTTAAAGCTTTTTATTTAATCGTTAAGAAGAAACGAGTTGGAAACATTCTTCAGATACTACATACTGACTTATCTCCCCGTTATACAAAAACGAATTTACGATTAAACGAAACGAAATAAATAAAAATGAAAATTTTTGATAAGGAAATAATGTTTATTTTGAGCTAAATCTTAAAAACTGAAAATTTAAAACTAAAAATTTACAACTAATATTTGAACGAAATTAGCAGAAACATGAAAATTCTTTTTGCTTTTTTTTTAAAGATCTGAAAACAGAAAAGTATTGATCTTTGCTGTTTCTATTTCAGTGTTTTATTTTTTTACATCTTTTCCACAGGCATTCAATATTTTTCAATTATTTAGATTTATGAAATGTTCTTGGGGGTTCATTCATTGGTTGATATATCGTTATCACCCAACCTGCTTATGTTTAACTATCTATCAGAAATTATATTAAGTTCCTAGAACAGTGTATTGCAGAGATTCTACCCATCAATATAGAACTAAAAGACTAAGACTTTTAAGCTTAGGCGTGGCACTAGGCAGTATGAATGGAGGCACTCAGTGAGACTCAAACTCAGTCATCAAGGTTTACTAGTCTAGTTTGCAAACCATCACACCACCTGTGGTGCCTTCCACTGATATAGAACTGATACTAAAAAAACACTAACAACTACCTCATTCTATGTCTCTGAATACTCACTCATGTTAAAATAATGTTTTGTAATATTCAACTTAAACATACAGTAAGGCAAATTATCATCTTTGCTTCTTCCAATTGTTCTTGACTTTACAAAGGTTAGGACTGCTATCTCTTTCTTCTTAGGATCATGGGCAGCTGGTTCTCAGCTTCCACTTTTTCGTTGACATTGCTGGCTTGCTCCACAAATACATATTGACACCTCACAAAATTTCTTTCCTTTTTATCTTCCTAACAATTGCTTAAATATTTCTCAAGGTTTTCTTAGGAAATAAAGTCGCGTTCGTTATTTTGGAACAGGTACAAAATTGAAATAAGTATATGCTATTCTGACCATATATTAAACCTGCTAATAGGCTGGTACACATTTCTGCTTTGTTGTTCTTTTAAATATCAAACTGGTAATTCTTTTTTTTACTTCATATTCTATGGAGAAAGTGACCACACATATGTGGTGAAAATATTTGGTTCTAAATATGCAAGAATTTAGAACTCTTGAAAATTCTTCTTACAATGAAAAAAATAAGGGAATGGTTTTAGTTGCAAACTTTTCTAGCCCCAATTAGTAAAAAGCCAGATGCCTTTGCACAAATTTTATACATTTAACATTCAGTGGAGAGGAAAAATTTCCTTTTCATACAAAAACTTTTTCTATTCAAAAATCACAAGACAGCCTCATTCTTGAAAAATGATTGATAACTCAAATTTCAGCCAATGCCCACTCGCCACAACAATAAAATTAAAAAAAAACAGCAGTTAGAAAGGAAAATTAATTTTTACAGGAACAATAAGTTCATATTTTCCTCATAAAGGCAACACTATTTATAAAACATTGAAATTATTGATTGACCTTCAACACATATTTCATGTTATAAAATTTTCAATATATATATATATATATATATATATATACGTGTGTGTGTGTGTGTGTAAAAAAATCTTCAGCGTAGTTCCAAAGAAAGAAAAAAGTAAATATTTCAAAATTAATAAGTTCACTAAGAGATTTGTATTTTGTTAAGTATTATTTCTTTCGTTCTTACATATATGTATGTTTCCAGCTTGTTAGTTTCTATGGAGACCATTACTTGGTTTTATTGGTATTTGAGTGGTTGTGTAAGACTTTAGGCAATGAACCTGATCCTTATCCTTCTGGATAAAAGGCCAGATGCTGCCTGGGTAACTGTGCCTTGAAGCCCAGCCTTTCAATGTATTGCTGGGCTTCATAGTCACAAACAACTTTCTGAAATATGTAATGATTTTTTTTTAATGGGGTTAACTAATTTGCATATTTTGCTTTAAAAATCACTGATTAAAAACAAAGAAAGAAAACAAGTAATTAGAAAAAATAAGATTGAAAATTAATAAAAATTAATAATTATCTTTTATGTGGGTCATTCAATAAATATGGTGAAATATTGCCTAAAGAGTTGGCAATAGGAAAGACTCTGCACCTTTTTCAAGGAAATTGATTCATGACCCAGAAGACAGTCAGCATGACCTTCCTTACTGACAGCTGTACCCAGAACAGTTTTTTAATGAAGAGTCAGTGTGTTTCGACTCTGCAGGTTATCTTTCTGACTCAGGTTCCTTTTGGCTTACCCATGTTTAGTCCATTTGTACACATTTTTTTGCTAAAACATGCTTCTCCATGAGCACCACACCTTCTGTAAATTTCACATGGTTTGCACTTTTTATCCAGCAAAAATTGGATGACAAACCTCTGTTCAAGTCCAGATAACTGATTTTGCTTTTTTGCCATTTTGATTAGCCTCAAAACAGATATTTTTGCATGATTAAAATAATGTTTTCTATAAACCAATTCTAAATAATGCATAGTTTACAAAAATGAAAAAAAATTTTTTAGAAATTAATTTTGCTTTTTTTCAAAAAATTTTGTATTTATTTATTGAATTTCTTGGATATTGTACATTTTTCTTTTGGCTTTTTAATATTATACTCAAAGAGTTAAAACTCATTATGATTCATAAATTTTTCAACACTGTCAAAAAAATAGAAGGTCACAGTCTGACTGGCATAATTAATAGTGAGCAATCACATGACAAAGAATTAAGCTTTTTTTAGCCAATCAAAAGACACCACAAATTAAAGCTGTCGAGACTTTCCTGATCCCATCAAAAGCATAAAAATAACTTACTGCATCCCACAATAACTCGTTCTTATTATCACAGTCTAAACGACTTCAACAGACAATGGCTCCTTTGCTCAACTTAACTGCCAGGCACAGATAATGGTCAGAACATTTGATTGGTTTTGTTTGGCTTGGTTTTATGGCATATCAACCATTGTAGGTTATTTAATGCCAAAAATTGTTTATACATATATATCAAATATATATGATTTGTAAACACATTTTGTTGATAACATTTTTAAACAAGTCTAAGCTCATTTTTTTTTGTACACAGTTAAATGGTTTCAAGTATTGCTATGTAACAGTAACAATTTAACATCAATCATTTGTTGGTACATGTTCTAATAGATATACATGATAAGGTGTTGAAATATATTAGTAATTTTTGGTGAGTTACAAGTTTAAAGTCTGTGATTATGTCCAGTAGTGGTGATTTTCAGTGAGGTATGTGAAAGAGGGTCTTTCAGTAGCAGCGGCACAGGTGAAGTGAGGAGGGTTTTCTCTTTAGTGCCAGTAAGTTTGTCTTTCAGGCATGCATCAATTTTGCTTCCTATCAGAGGCTTCTTGGAACTACTATATTTTTGAATATCTTTTTTTTTCATTATTATTAATCTCCATATAGTACAATGTCCTGGTCATTTAGTTGTCCGTCTTCCTCTATCTCTCTCTTTCTCGCCTCCCCTGCATTAACATACATAAATATCTATAACATTAAGAACCTGTTTTCTATATTTTCTTCAATTAATAACTTTGATGTTTATCTTTGCTACAACTGTTCGTTTGAAATGTCATATATGAGTTACTTCCCTTCGATCTTCTTAGTTCACTTTATAGATGAACTTTCTCTGTGTACTGGACCTGCTAATAGGAAACAATTTTAAAGACTGAAAGTTTTAAAGAAAACTTTGATTATTATTATTCCATTATCTGTGTGGAACTTTCAACAATTTATCAACATTTAAAGAAGAATTTACTAGAACGAACTTATTCTCTCTCTCTCTCTCTCTCTCTCTCTCTCTCTCTCTCTCTCTCTCTCACACACACACACACACTCGAAGATACAGTCTATTTTATACAGCAAAAAATATTACATGAATCACATAGTACAAACATTATACTGTAAAAGTTTTAGATCAAAATTAATTTTATCTAATGATTATGTGTCAGGTTTCTAACATTTTGTTTCATCCTTACATATTTATATAATATGATAATAAATAGATATATATTAGTTTTTATATATATCGAATAGCATGGATTCTTATCTGTGACCACTGGTTTCATGCTGTCTTTACAAAGCAATCATCAGATATAAAAATATATGTATATATATATATATATATATATATATATATATATATATATATATATATGTGTGTGTGTGTGTGTGTGTGTATTATAATGGAGATTATTTGTCTGTTTGTAATCAAAATTATGTCACCACTGATGTTACAATTCCCTTAATTATTTATCTTATGTTCTCAATGATTATCAAATAATGATTATTTAATCTTAATTAGCATCTTATTTATTAACAATATCTCTATTAGATGAATGCATTTAAAATTCTGCAATGTTTTTAATATATTACTAAGAAATAAAAGGTTACTAGAGTTTCCAGTGAGGATAATTTCTTTACTGATTTTAGCAGAACTGTGTTTAATAATAATGATTATTACTTGGTGCTATTGATTACTAATATTATTGTTTTATTCTAAATTATGTTGATTGGTTGGGTTTTATGACATATCAACCCTTGTTGGTTATTTAATGCCAAATCCTGATTTTACATATATGATTTGTAAACAAAATATATTTGAGGTAAGATAAATTGGAAACAAGCCTGAGTTCATTTAAAGTATCACTACTGAGCATTAGTAATCCTATTCATCTAGTATTTGTATCTGATTTAATAATAATCATTTGTTTGTAACCATTTAAATAGTTTCAAGCATTGCTAAATAATACAAACAATTCAATTTAGCATCAGTCAATTGTGTGAACACGGTCAAATAGGTTCAAACCAAAAGACTTTAAAAAAATGGTACTTGATACCACCTTGCTTAACACTCAGCATTATAAGGTACGGTTCAAGGGTAAAGTGGAGCAATCCTGGGAATGGAGTAGCGCCCTCCCCTACACCTTGGTGTAGTAGCTATCGAAAAGGGAGCCTTCGGGTCACCCTCGACTATGTTCGCTAACTTTACTTTACTATAGAAAACGATTATATATTTCTTTATGAACTATAGATGCTACCAACACAGGTATTACCACTCAGGGTCAAAGTGGAGATTGGAGTATAAGCATTGAAGTTGTACTCCACATTCGCCAAGCCTCCAGGACTGCAACTTTGCTATCAGATGCAGTTTATTGTGATATTCGGGACACTTGTTGAGGTGAGAGGGTCTTATCCCTCAGCAGAGATGCCGTTTATTCAGGACATTTCTTGTGGAGAGGGAGTCTTCTCCTTGTGCAGAGATACAATTTAGAGTCATATACAGGACACTTGTTGAGGAGAGAGGGTCTTATCCCTCTGCAGAAATGCAGTTTAGTGTCATATTCAGGACACTTGTTGAGGAGAGAGGATTTTATGCCTCAGCAGAGATGCAGATTACTGTCATATTCAGGACACTTGTCAAGAAGAGGGGGGTCTTATATCTTTGTAGAGAATCAGTTTAGAGTCATATTCTACACACTTCTTGACGAGAGAGCATCTTATCTCTTTGCAGAGATGCAATTTAGTGTCATATTCAGGACACCTGTAGAGTAGAGAGAGTCTTATCTCTCAACAGAAATGCAGGGTTGGTCTCAAAGAAATCAGGCAAGTCATTTATGTGTCGGAGAACACACAGGGGCCTACTTATCTGAATTGGCACTGAAAGACTTAGGACTGACCCCTCATAATTTTCCAAATCAGACATCTGAAGCTGATGTGTCCACCACGGATGATGGTAAAGCCATGTGGATGTCCTCAACGAACTACAATTTTGGATAAACCAGCCAGGATCCCCTTCACACCTACTGAAAGCAATTAAACTCAAAGTTTACTTAAAGAAATAGTATACTTCATTTTTAACAAGTCTACACAAGAAATTAGAAGAACACAGTTGTCCAGGTTGATTCTACACAAGAAGGAGACGCAGAGAATTGACTTTGACATAAAATACCAGAGAAAAGTATTTTATTGTTAACAAAAGTTAAATTGACTGTAGGTGGTTGACAGCATGTCTTCAAGCAAGTCACTCATTATATTTCTCTTTACACTTCTTTCTTTTTTTATTATAATATTGTCATTACTTGAATGTGTGTTATTTTTGTTACCCTATTTAATGTTTTCGACAAGCATAAGGGAAAATGCAATAAAATTCTGTTTTAAACTTTGAAAAAATGCCACAGAAACATATGGAATGCTTCAGACTGCTTTTGGAGCATCTTGGATGAATCTAGCATCAGTTTTTGAGTGGCATAAGAGATTCAAGGAAGACAGGGAGTCTGTGAGGGATGATGAGAGGTGTGGGAGGAGTAAGGAAGTCAATACACCACAGTTGATTGGCCAAAGGGTTAGGGTTAGGGTTACTATGCTGAGGTTTTAAGGGAGTTCAGGAAGAGATTCCATTGGAAGAGGTCAGCACTCTTCAAATCGGGTCAGTGGCATTTCCACCAGGACAATGCACCAGTCCACATCTCTATCCTTGTCATAAACTATTTGAGTAAGATGGGCATCAACACAGTTCCTTAGCCTCCCTATAGTCGAGACCTTGCTCCCTGTGACTTTTGGTCATTCCCAAAGCTCAGAGGGTGTCGTTATGAGACAATTGAGGAGATGAAAGAGGCTGTGACGAAGGTCATTGACACGCTCACCCAAACGGACTTCCATGGAGTCTTCCAGAAGTTGTTGGAACGGTACAACAAGTGTATTGCAGCCGGAGGGGATTACTTCGAAGAGGACTAGAGTTTCATGTGTGTACTATCAATAAAAGTACCCATACGAAAAAAGTCTGGAAACTTATCGTATGCACCTCGTATACAGGTTCCAGATGAAACACGTTTCAGGAAAACTTAACGCCGCACCTGATTGTTCCTCCAGATACCCGTCGTTACTGGAGCACAGCGGAGCAACGATCATCGATACTATCCAGCCGATCGATCAAAATATGCAGGCCTCAATCATAACCGCATGCGTGCACGACCCTAAACTACGAACCATAACCTTGGATAGAATTGTGGTGGCCGTGGCCTCGGATGAGGAGTGTCAAAAGCTAGCAACATAGGTACAGGGCAGATTCCTAAAGTCACGCTACGAACTACCGCCGAAAATCCGACTATTTTGGCCGATAGCAGATCAGTTGTATTGTTAGAGTGGGTAACCATAAAAAGGGGCAGAATTTTGATACCAATGCAGCTTAGAGCTGGGGTACAGAAAACGCTACACTCCACGCACCAAGGCGTGAATGGAATGATGACCAACGCAAGTCGGAGGTTATTTTGGTCTGGTCTAGATGCCAGCATACGACAGACGAGGGCACAATACCAAAGATGCAACCCTATGGCTCCGTCTCAGCCCAGAGAACCCCTTATGCCAGCTTCAAACCTGGACTTCCCATTACAAAAGACGGTCACAGACCAATTTGACCTGAATTGAAAAAATTACAGTCTACGCAGACTGATACACTGGCAGGACTGGAGTTGTTCGTCTACCATCAGAGAAGGTTGTAACAATATGTAACACGTTAAGGAGCTGGTTGTGCACATACGGTGGCCCGGAGGAGATATAGTCAGATAGAGGGCCACCATTTGATTCACTGGAAGATCGAGGCGTAAAGAAAAGCATATAATTCATACATGGACTGCATCGTTGGTTATGGTCACCTACGCCATAATCGGGCGATATCAGCCTTGATAACACATCGAAATACACCCCCATTTGGACTTTGGTTTGTCACCTGCGGAAATGTTGCAATAAAAGACCACTTCCCCATACTTCGCGAGAAGCACCAGATTCAAAAATGTTGGAAGGAGACAAAGGAGTTGAGGGAAAGGGCGATGGCGAAAAGACGCCTATTGAACCAAAAGCAATACAACACGCACATCCGCCGAGTCCAAAGGCTTCAGGTTGACGAATCGGTACAGGTGCAAAATCAGGGGGGACCATATCCACAGCGGTGGACGAAAACAAGGTGGGTAGTCGAAACTATGGGCAACAAGCAATACCGAATATGGTTGGACGGCAGCGGCAGAGCTACACTACGTAACCGGAAGATCTTACCGGTTGTAGGTACACTGGACTATTCGCTCAAATAACCACCCCCACAAAGACCAAGGCCAATCGATAGTGAAAATCCGGATGACACACCTGATTTGATGAAGTTAGATGCGACGGATGACGACAAGATGATGGTAGACCACCTCACAACAGATATGGAGGTGGAAGAAAACCAACACTCGATAATCCACCCACCAGCGAGTCTGGTTCTACGGCGCAGCACGAGGGTAACATGGCCACCTAGTCCACTATCCCCACAAATGCGAGGACCGACTCATGACAACTCGGAGTCATCTCGACAAGTGACCACAAAATGTTGGCATTGTGGTCATAAGAGGTGGCGGACTTGTAGAAAGAAAGGACGATCGTTAAAACGGTTCCGTTAATTGGTGAACATCGATCTTCAGTGGATCATAGAAATATTGCGTGAGTCCTGTATTGGCAGTTGGACTTTCAATCAAGTTAACTTTACAGTAGAGAAGCAATTTATCCAGGACACTTGTAAAGGTGAAAGAGATGCTATTTAGCATCATATTTAGGACACTTGTTAAGGTGAGAGGGTCCTATTCCCGTGGAGAGATGCTATTTAGGGTCATATTCAGGACACTTGTTGACGAGAGAGGGGGTCTTATCTCTGTGCAGAGATGGAGTTTAGTGTCGTATTCGGGACACTTGTAGAGTAGAGAGGGCGATATCCCTTTGCAGAAATGCAGTTTAGTGTCATATTCAGGGCACTTATTGAGGTTAGAGTGTCTTATCCCTGTGCAGAGATGCATTTTAGAGACATATTCAGAGCATTTGTTGAGGAGATTGGTTGGTGGGCTGGGTTTTATAGCATATCAATCTCTAATGGGTTATTTCATGCCAAATTTTGTTTATATATATATATATATATATATATAAATTTTAAACTACATATTAAACTACATATGTGCTTACATTATATATATATATATATATATATATATATATATGTGTGTGTGTGTGTGTGTGCGTTTGTGTGTGTCTGTGTATGTCATGGAAGCGCATATTTTGTAGTTTAATATTTTTAAACAAGGCAGGGCTTACTTGTTTACACCAGCAAAATAGTTCCAAGTATTACTGTCTAATATTAGTCCTCCTATCTAATGTTTGTGTTATATATTGACCCTCTACAGAGCCGTCAATCAAGAGATGTACCTGTGTAAATTAGCGGAAGAAGACCGGAAGCAATTGGACGTTATGAAAGGATATATGCAGATGCCGTCGAGTTAGTCGGGGACAGGAATGCCAGAGTGAGGACCAGCTTGCAGATTGAGGGCTACGGCCCTCAGCGACTCCTAGTTGAGCAACCCAAGCCAAGATGCGGAAGAAGTGCTGCTATGGTCAAGAGAAGAACTTGGGTCAATATAGTTGTCTGTCCCTGTCTCCACTCATCTCTCACACAAAACAGAAACATCAACCCTTTCGAGAATAAAGTGTGAGAGATATATTTTTGTAAAGAAGTGTGTTCGTTCTTCATTGAAGTTTGTCTTTATCTTTGCTTGTATTATCGTTGATTATGTTTCCGTGTATATGTACGTGGGTATAAAACATTAGTAATTTGTTTCCACGAAAATACATCCGCCTATTTCTTTGAAAGGAGGCCGATTCTTTTCCGAAAATTTAGTGTCTATTTTTCTATTTAATTCTTTCAGGTTTTCAACATTATAAAACCTTCATCGAATGTTGGTTAGTTTTGTGTATTTGATCAAGATGTGTTTTATAGTGTACTGGGTCCCACGAGGACATTTAGAGTGGGGGCTCATCTTTTAGAATGAAGGAATGAATTAATCTAGTATGTCCAATGCGTGGCCGGGAAAGACTGGTTTCCTCTCTTCTGGTATTATTAGGATCCAGCTTCCTTTCTTTTAAAATGGGCTGTACTTGGAAGAGCTTGTTGTGGGGATTTTTGTACTCTAATTGTTGCCATTTCTTTGTAATTATTTGCCTGATTTTCGGTTTGAGGTAAGTATAAGGAATTTTTATTTTTTTATTGGGTACCATATTGATAGCAGCTTTAGCTAATAAATCGGCTTTATCATTTCCCTGGATTCCTATATGGATTGGGATCCAGCAGAATATTGCCTTTTTGCAATGGTTCATGGAGTTGAGTTAGTTCTGAAGCTTGACAATGAAGAGATTATCAAGTTTTGTGTTTTTAAGAGATTGTAGAACAGAGATTCGATCGTTGGCTTAGCGGTTTGAGTGTTCGCCAAAGGCCCGTGATACCGGAGTTCAATCCCTGGTCGAATCATACCTCATACCAAAGACTCAAAAAAGGTACTTGATGCCTCCTTGTTTAACACTCAGCATTATAAGATATGGATCAAGGGTAAAGTAGACCAATCCACGGAAAGCTGTAGCGCCCTTCGCTACACCTCTGTGTAGTAACTGTTGAAAAGGGAACCGCCGGGTCAACGTCGACTATGGTCACCAAATTTACTTACTTAAGAGATGGAGTCTGAATGAATGATGAACTTTTCCGTATTGCTTGTTGAAACTAGTTTGAGAGCCAAATTTATTGTAAAGATTTCGGCAGAAAATACGGATGCCGCTTTTAGAGGGCATTTTTTCATAGTTTTCTTGCGGAGAACTGCTCCACATGTTATATAACATATGGCATGGATTTTCGGTTCGTTCCTAGTGACCCCGTGTGCTTTGACAAGCTGTCACGCCGTGATGAGTAAACAGGGATATGACAGCACGATCAAGACAGTCGAGTACAGCAGGTGTGTAACCGGAAGGAGACCACGTGATGAGAACCACGCGGTCAGATTTAGACAGAGTGCTGAGAATCACAGTCGAGCGTGGGACACGCAGCCGATCAGAGGCGTCTCAGACGAGCTTGCAAGGGGGTGCAAGCATGGTCACCCCCTGGCTCCTGGAAGAAGATATGGGAAGAAGAAGTCCTCTCTCTGAGTATATGTCTCTCCACCCATCTCTCACACACCACAGAAGCATCAACCCTATCGAGAATAAAGTGTTAGAGATATATTTTTTATAAAGAAGTGTATTCGTTCATTCATTGAAGTTCGTAAATTATGTTTGATTATGTTTCTGCTTGTATTTGTATTACGGCTATACAACACATATCCGGTTTGATTGTTGCTTTTGGAGGCATCCGTGAAAATGAGTAAGTGATTGGGAAATATCTACTGAATCTTCTTTAGTTTCTCTAGGTAGGTTAAGGGATGAGTTTTATTTTTAGGGAGCTTGTTTAAATCAAGGATAACCACAGGTTGCTTTAGTAGACAGGGAGGAGAGCTTAGTAGCATGCTATCATGAATGTTTGTGAGTGAAATGTGTGTCTTCCAGTGTGTGTTTCATGCGAAGACCGAATTTTTTTTTTTGTCTTTTCTCTCTGCTCAAATAGGTTTTGCTGTTTGAGATTAAAACCCCCGTCATAAACCGGATTATATGGTATGTGCCCGTGGTGTAATGGTTATCGTCGTAGGAAATGGACACGGCGGCACAAGTTCAAATCCTGGACGAGACTGATTGCATTTCACATAGCACTAATACCCTTGGGAAAGGTATGAATCCAATTATTCTCCCTCCAGCTAGGGCAGACTGGGTTCTTCACCCTTGGTGCGGCAACTAGTCTTGGAGAAGGAAAACTTTGAATTCAAACCTGTTAAACTCCGCTTAAAAATTGACCTTGTGTCATATCCTGTCCGAGCGGAGGGGTTGGGTAAATATGATATGGTAGTGATTTCAGTTTACTGTAGTACTGTCTACCTAATTTTGTGGTGGTTCGTAGGCTTCAGAATAAAAGCTCTCCACTGGGAATGTTCTCAATCCCTCATGGTAGACTGTCTGTTATGATTTGAGATAGAATTTTCTGGTTGCTCCATATATGAAGCAGCCATAGTCAATTTTTGAGTGGATTAAGAGTCTATATAGTTTTTGTGGTTTTTTACACAAAGAAGTTGTAATGTTTTGCAACATTTCTCTTTTAAATATTGAATGTGTGAAATGAAAGAGAGCATTTTATCAAAAATAACGCTGAGGAATCTGTACTGGTCAACGAGGGGAATTTCTGATCAGTCCAGATTTAGTGTAGTGTCACGTGATAGCCCACGGAGACGAAGAGGTAAGACTGATACTATCCTCCCGTGTTGAATTAGCAGTATCTAGCAGTCAAAAAGTGACCGTTAAGAGAGAATGTGGGTCACGCAGGGGAGACCAGGTGTTCGCACTTAGTGACCTCAGGTCGCCGGACATCGGAAGGAGAAAGAGAGAGAAGCCAAATGATTGGCTGGGACCCCAAAACGGAAGTGGGGGCTCCCTTCCCCTCAGCGGAAGTAAAGGACAAGAAAGTCAGTTTTTGAGCAAGGCTCGTGGCAGACGAACTATAGCCATTTTACTCCGGGTTGAAGACAAAAGATTAACTGAGACACGAAGGACGCCAAATCCTTCAAGCCAGTATTAAAAACAGAACAAAGTCTATTGGCCCGTGAAAGAAGAAAATTCTCCAGTGGAACCCCGTCGAAAATAAGATAAGTAACTTTGGGGACATTTTTCCTTTATACCCAAATCTCGTTTACCACTCTC
The DNA here is from genome assembly GCA_963585895.1 of Sepioteuthis lessoniana. Taxonomy (NCBI): domain Eukaryota; kingdom Metazoa; phylum Mollusca; class Cephalopoda; order Myopsida; family Loliginidae; genus Sepioteuthis; species Sepioteuthis lessoniana. Next base: position 131,870,991 of record OY757908.1, read on the forward strand.
TCTCTCAATTTGAAGAAAGACAAAAGTCAGAAAAGATGTTTATATTCGTGGACTGTCCAATTATATGTTTTGACACTCTGAACGTGTATATATAAGTAGTAAAGGATTTTATGTATTTTCATGTTACCATGTGGTCTATGTTGTTACTTCATGCTTTCTTTCCAGCTTCTATTCGCCTTGTGTTATCTTGCTTAGAATTGTCCTATTAATTCCTAAAGTATCACACGGGAAACCGGAGTTGCCGACTACTACAATATTAATATTATTACGACTAAAACCTGTAGGCCCATATTCTTCTGTTGTCTAAGGGGAAGAAGTTTAGCGGCCTGGTGGGTGTGTGATAGTGTGAAATTTGGAACCCCTTTGCCAGCGGTGGTCAGTCTGGCCCTAAATTATTCCCTCACGTAATATGCCAGTTCTTATATGCCTGAGAGAAAAACTCTGAACAGGACTCATTCTGTAGGGGATCAAGTGCCAACCTGCCCCGTCTTCACACGTGCGAAAATAAAGTCCCGTTTGGGGATTTTAGACGATTTGCCGTCACAGACTTAAAATGGTGTCTCGTCCGGGGATGTTTTAACCTTTATTACCGACCCGTCACATGTAGGGATGTTGTGCATTTTTCTTAGTTGTTAAGAATGGACTCAATGAGTTTTTGTTTTGGAAATTTTAAAGCCGTTTATCATTAGCCATTTGTTTATTTTGTTGATGCCCTGTTGCAGTTTATGTTCTGGTGTATGTATGCATGCATTTGGATGTAGAGGTTGTTGGAAACAAAACGTAATTGTCTCCCTTTCTTGTGATTCATGGGCGGAGCTTCCGACAGTCACATGACAGTTGGTCATGTGACAGTTCGAGAAGCGAGTTCTCTCTCTCTCTCTCTCTCTCTCTCTCTCTCTCTCTCTCTCTCTCTGACCAAGAAGTTCCTTCTGATAGGACCTCTACTTCAGCCTCTGCTATGTGAGAAGCACATGCATACAGATCACCTTACGAGAACTCGCACTACACCAGACTTACGTAAGTGTAACTTCCACCATTCATCACCTTCTCCATGGAGCAACTATTGCGCTTTTATTTAGTATGGTTTGGGACAATTATTATTGTGTACCATCTATGTAAATATTAAATGATTCGTGTCTTGTAGTCTTTCCCTGCCGAACTATTCAGTGTTAGACCCTCAACAAGATAGTCTAATGCATTATGGGAAAATGTGGTTGGAAGTTCAGGCTACTATAATACACCACATAAAATTCTTATAAGATGATGCAGAAGTCATCAACGAACAAATAGTAATCAACTCCAGGTTTCAGGTAATTGGTGATGCTATGGATTTTTATGTTGAAGAGGGTTACTGATAGTATACTCCCCTGAGGGAATCCCTTTTCTTGATTTTGGATGTTTGATAGGGTTGAACCACACGGACCCTGAATTTCCTGTCCGAAAGAACAGCTTTGATAAATTTTGGAAGTTTGCCTTTCAATCCCATATTGTGTAGGTCATTCATGATACTATACCTCCAGGTAGTCTTGTGTGCCTTCTCTAGATTAAAGAATATTACAATGAGATGTTGTTTTTGTATAATTGCCTCTCGTATGGAGGTTTCTAATCTGACCACATGATCCATTGTTGATCTTTGGCTCCTAAAGCTGTTTTGGAAGTTGCTAAAAAGATTGTGGGATTCAATGAATCAAACTAGCCTTTTATTGACCATTCGTTCCATGGTTTTGCACAGGCTGCTCGTTAAGGCTATTGAACGATATTTTGATGCGTAAAGATAATTTTTTCTTGGTGAAGGTATTGGGATGATGGTTGCTAGTTTCCATGATTCTGGGAGTTTGCCATTTTTCCAAATGTCATTTAATGCAATAAGAAGATATTCTAAGGATTTGGGAGGTAATTGTCTGAGAAATTCGTTGTGATTTTCATGTGGGCCGACTGCAGTGTTGTGGGATTTTTGGATGGCTTCTTTTAGTTCTGATAATGAAAATAATCCGTTGTAGCTTTCAGTGTTATCCGATTTAAAATTGAGCTTTTGTTTCTCTTTCTTGCTTATGTATTTGTGAAATTCTGTGTTGGAGTTTTGGAAGGAGGAATTTGCTGAGATGTTCTTAGCCCGTGTGTCGGCAATATCTTTTATTTGGTGAATTTAGTATTCTTTTTAATGAGGTGTTTGAGAGGAGTTGACCGGTTTTTGCTAGAAATTTTTGGATCATTTTCCAGATTGTGTTTGTTTTGGTGGAAGAATCAAGTTTATTTACATAATTTTGACAACTGATATTTTTAGCTTATTTAATGATTTTCCTTGCCTTTGCTCTGAGCAGTTTAAAAGAGTTTAGATTGCTTGTTAAGGGTTCTTTTTTGAATTTGCTCCGGGGATAAGGCCAACTGCATTAATTTGCTGTTGGTTTTGCTTCCCGCCCCACCTGGCTTTTTAGCCGGGCCGTCTGGCATTCGCGTCGCCATCTGAGGCAGACTCGAAGCCAAAAGGCCCCCGTCTTCAGCTGGGCCATCTTTGGGTGGGCGATCTGCATTATTGACACCTTTGTATAACACTGGACCCCGTGATCCAGTTTAAGCTATAATCTGGCATCCGTGGATGGACTCATGTTTGGGTCCATGTCCAACTAGGCTCATCGGGTCACATTGCATTAAGTGGGCCCTTGACCAGCATAGACCAGCAGGGCTCGAGCCTCGGCTCGAGTCCGACCTTCTCCTCCTCTAACCCCCCACTATAATCCGACCTTCGGGTCATTTGACCTTGTGTTAACTCCTGTCTGATGGGAGGCAGAGACACATATTGTTCTCTTTTGAATTTGCGGAGGGAAGCATTTCGTAGTTGGATTGTTATTTTTCACTTATTGTTAAACCAAGGTGTGTTGCGTCTGTTTAAGGGTAACGTTTTTTTGGTATAGTTTCATTTGCTATTGCAATTAGTGTTTCAGTAAAATGCTTTATTAGAACTTCGCCAATGGTCCTGTAGACCTGGGTTAAATCTCAGGTCGAGTCATACCAAAGACTCAAAAAATGGTACTTGATGCCTCCTTGCTTAACACTCAGCAATATAAAGTACGGATCAAGGGTAAAGTGGAGCAATCATGGGAAAGGAGTAGCGCCCTCCCCTACACTTTGGCGTAGAAGCTATCGAAAAGGGAGCCTTCGGGTCACCCTCGACTACGATCGCCAACTTTATTTTATTGCATAAGGTTTTAAATTGTGGCCAGTCGGCCTTATTTGTTTCTCAGCAGGGAGGTCTGTCGTTGTCGTGGATAGGTTGGGTGATTTCCAGTATTCTGGGGAACTGGTAACTGCCGCAAAGATTTTGTTATGGACTTTTCATGTGTAATCCAGAATGAGTGATTTTGATAGCTGATTACGAGCCGGTTGATGGATAAGTTGGTTATTCAAGATACAGATTATTGCTATTGATCCTATTTACCAACCCCTCCGCTCGGGCAGGATATGACACAAGGTCAATTTTTAAGCGGAGTTTAACAGGTTTGAATTCAGAGTTTTCCTTCTCCTAGACTAGTTGCCTCACCAAGGCTGAAGAACCTAGTCTGCTCTACTATTTACCCATAGCTGGAGTGAGAATAATTGGATTCATACCTTTCCCAAGGGTATTAGTGCTATGTGAAATGCAATCAGCCTCGTCCAGGATTTGAACTCGTATCGCCGTGTCCATTTCCTACGACGATAACCATTACACCACGGGCACCTCCTAGATTGTTACTATTGATGATCTTTTCCAGATCTGTGCCCTTTTTGTTGGTTTTCAGGCACCCTCATATGGTATTGTGATTGTTAAGTTCACCTTGTTATATGTGGGATTTAGGAATTTGTTCTATTAGTTTATCAAGTTTTTTGTTGGTTGGTTGGTTGGTTGGTTGGTTGGGCTTTATGGCATATCAACCTTTGTTGGTTATTTAACGCCAAATCCATTTTTATGTAAATAATCAGTTCTATCTAAAACAATTCAGTTTAGCATGAGTACACAGTTTAATTGTCAAAAACATTTCAATTTCAAACTATTCGGTGTATTCAAACAGTTATATATAACAATTCAGTTTAGTGTAAGTACAGTTTAATTGTCAAAAACAATTCTATTTCTAGCAATTCAGTTTAGTCAAGCAGTTCTGATTTAGCTAATTCAGTTTAGCATAAGTACAGATTTTGTTTACACACAGTAAAATGTCAAAAACAGTTCTATGTTAAACAATTCAGTTTAGTGTAAATACAGTTTCAATGTCAAAAAACAGTTCTATTTCAAATAATTCAGTTTAGCATAAGCACGCAGTATAAATGTAAGTATGGTTTAATTGTCAAAAACATTTCTATTTCAAGCTATTCAGTTTAATCAAACAATTCAATTTAGAATAAGAATGCCATTAGTTCTATTTAACCCATAGATAGGGCCCTATCAGGTGCTACCATGCCGGGCCAGAGTGGACCTGGGAGCAATGGCAATGAAGGGGTGCTCCGTATTCCCCAAGGCCCCAGCATTACTGGGACCTCATCATCAGACTGTTTAGTGTCATTACCAGGTCACTCATTGGTGGGAGGAGGGGGTCTTACCTCTCTGCAGAGTTACAGTTAGTGTATTCTACAGCCCCAGCCGACTGGGCAATACTCAGAGTTAAATGCTAAACAGTTTTATTTCAGATAATTCAGTTTAGCATAAGTACACATTTTAGACGTCAAAACAGTTCTATTTCAAGCAATTCCGTTTAGCATTCGGACGCATTTTAAATGTCAAAACAGTTCTATTTCAAACAATTCAGTTCAGCATAAATACGCAGTTTAAATGTATAAAAGCAGTAAACGCCAACCACCGTGTAGTTATATTTAACCCATAGTTAGGACCCGGATCAGGTGCTACCACTCCGGGCCAGAGTGGACATGGGAGCGATGGCAATAAAGGGGTACTCCGCATTTCCCAAAGCTCCAGCATTACTGGAACCTCACCATCAGATTGTTTAGTGTCATATCCAGGACGCTCGTTAGGGGGGGTCTTATCCCTCTGCAGAGGTGCAGTCGGTGTATTCTACACTCCCAGCCGACTGGGCAAGGTTTAATTGTCCAAACATTTCTATTTCAAGCTATTCGATTTAGTCAAGCAGTTCTTGTTCAAACAATTCAGTTTGGCATAAATATGTAGGCAGTATAAATCATTCTATTTACTTTTCCACATTCATTTGCACATTTGCTTTTATTACAAGAGATGCTATGTTATAATCAATCATTTGTTTGCACACATTTAAATAGATACGTATGATATGTAAGAGATTAACAATTTAAAAAAGTGATTAAGCTTATAAGTTTGCCGACAGTTAAGTGGTTTCAAGTATTGTAGTTTTTGATTATTTCTTCAAGATTAAGGCTGCCAACTACGTGGTCTGTGTCGCTAGCCATATTTTCTATACTATACATCTGTAGCAGAAAGAACTTCGTATTTTTGTTTGGAGCGTAAGTTAATTTGACCGTTAGGGTCGTCCCATATTTTCACCCAATGAGGATGACTTATTCTATTCATCCCGGACCATTTTCCCGGATAACACAAAAATGGTGAAAGCCCGCCAAACACACTCTTCCTCAGAACCTTTCGAAAATGTCCGCTCCCTCTATTGCAGCAGAAGCACAGCACCATGAGGAAAGCCATTTAACTTATGAACCTCTTGAGTCTACCCTCTTAGACCAAGGGTTCCCAGTTGAACACGAATTAGATGCATGGAATCAGCCACTTACAGGAACACCTTTATGTCGCCTCTAACTTTTGATATGTCTACAGCGACGCGTGATTCTGCTCAGACATCCAGATACCTCTTTCCTGGGCAACATTTTCTCGAGACTTTCATACCACTCTCCTACAACAGCCAGGACCACACATTTATGGATGGCCTAGTGGGTAGAGTGTTCGCCAATGCTCCGGGAGACCTGTGTTCAATTCCAGATCGCGTCATACCAAAGACTTTAAAAATGTTACTTGATACCTCCTTGCTTAACAATCAGCGATATGAGGTATGTATCAAGGGTAAAGTGGAGCAATCCTGGGAAAGGAGTAGCAACCTCCCCTACACCTCAGCGTAGTAGCTATTGAAAAGGGAGCCTTCTGGTCACCCTCGATTATGGTCGCTAACTTTACTTTTACACCTATGGCGATGCATAATTCCGCTCAGACATTCAACAATGCCTTAACGGTAGTGACGCACATTCCGCCCAGGCATTTAGCTACTAAAATTCCTTCTCAACTCCATAACTATTTCCTTCCTTCCTACGAGACTTGCAGCACAGAGGTACCCTTTATTCTCGCTGTCATTAAACTACTAGATTGAAAACCATCAATATCTACGCCTTCATTATTTTATTTTCTTTCTTTTAATATAACAAGAGGCAACAGAACGATACAACGTCAACTGTCATTTATGTTTAAATGGTAATATCATCTGCCTTCATGTTATACGTCCTTTGTAGGGGTTTTGTTGGTTGTTGAGCATTGGATTGTTTGGTTCTTATAGGCGACTTTGTTGTTGAGGGTATTTTGAATGTACTTCCTGGTCTTACCTTATTCACTCTGGAGTTCATCTGTATTTTCGCAGTTTGGCTAATGGGAAATTATGATTTTTGTTTCAGCTGTTCAGGTCTTATGGGAGACAAGTTTTTAAATTTATATTTAATGCTTTTTGGTGGACGGATCGGTGATTTATGTAATGGCTGACATGATGGAGTTTTTGCACTTTTAGGAGTAGTTCGTGTTGGAGTGATAGATCCTATGAGTGTTTTTATTTGGACTACAACATTGTATCTCTCGCCATTCCCAACTTGTTACTGACCTGGTGCTTGGTAGAATTCGACCAAGTATAGTTTTTTTCAGGTGCTCCTGAAACTTTGGCCAATCATTGGCTTCCTACTTGATCAATTTCTCCACGAGTGTTTATATTTGTTGCCGTCATTGGTTCTATCCGCCCTCCGTGCAACGGAGGCATAGCTGCCCCCTCCCATATAGCTCCCTACAATTCTCCTTGCTTCCAGGAAGGAAACATTCCTCTTGTGTTTGACCTCAATTATTTCTTTTTCTTTTTAGTAAACAGCACAAGTTCTTGCGTAAGCCGGATGATCTTGTCTGCAGTTTGCACATGTGATTTCTTTCATGTATCTTCCTCCACGTGATCAGGGTCCTTTTTACCGCATTTCGCACATGTCTGTCGTCCTCTAAAGGCTTCCCTGTGGTGTCCATATTTTTGGCATTTGAAGCACCTCAGGGGAGCTGGGATGTACTGCTCAACTCTCTCAAGAAAATAGCCGATCTTCACCTCGTTGGGGGTACGGGACTTATTAAATGTTAGGATGTAAGTGTTGGTCTGAATTCGTTGTTTGCCTTTTCTGATGGAGATTCTTTTTTATATTTGTAACTCCTTGTTTTCCCTGGGCTGATATTATCTCGTCTTCTGTAGCCAATGCTTACTCCCTACTCCTGATAAATCCCTTGGAAGTGTTGAATTTCTCATGCGGGTAAGCTCTGTATTTCGTCGTATGAAATATTTTTATTTTTAATGTTTTCTGCCTTGTTTTTAGCCCTTGCAGATATTACTTTTTCTATGAGGAAAGGCGAGAATTTGGCTAAGCAGACCTCCTCCAGAGATTCAATAACAATGAATCTGGGGAAGTCTGCCGCCTCATTCTCTGAGTTTGGTTCTGAGAGATTTCGTTTAGATTTTTTGTTTGAAGACGCCATATATACTGTATATTTTTCACTGGTCCAGCGCTCCCCCACCCACTACGGAGTCCAACTTGTGTTGGGAATAAACCAAGGGGGTAACCTATTCGCCTTGGTTGAGACGGGGATACACGACCAGTATACTCGGGTTGAGGGTAGGCTTCCGAGCCGTTGTCAATTTCAAATTCTCAGCACTGGTCAAATTCCCATTTTCAACGCAATTGACCCTCAGTGACCGCCTTCAAGCACCTAACTGATAAGGGTTTGGAACTTGCTGCAAATGCAGATTTAAAAGTACGGTCGGGATAAAATATATAGGTGCTAGGGCTTGACATGACCAGCCGATTGATTGGATCGGGCCCAATTCGACCGCCCGTCAGGCCAAGTAAGGGCCAAAGAGGTGTGTTGCAAACCATTGACGACTCTGTAGCCGAATCAATGACTGCTCAACCACCAGGGATCCGTCCTAGCGCCTTACGGGTCGCCACTCACGACCCCCAGGTGTCCTAATTGAGGAGGGGGGTCTTACCCCACTGCAGAGGTGCAATCAGCGTATTCTACAGCCCCAGCCGACAGGGCGGAAGTTTTTTGTCGTTTATGGAATCATGTGGAGGTATTTAAATGGAACAGATATTTACAGGTTTGTGAAGTGAAGTTTTGACTGCAATCACTTGGAGTTCACTGTCCATGTTGATTTGCTGTTAGGGTATGTCTTTCCTAACGAGGATAGAGACACCTCTAGAAGTTTTGGGCCCATCTTTGAATTGGTGTTTATATGATTAAAAGTGTTTTATGTTGAACTGGTTCTAATCATTGAGGAATGTTTCTTAAAGACATTCTACTTTGAGGTTATATTCATTTAAGAGTAGTAGCAGTTCTTCGTAATTTGCTTTAATTCCTCTACAGTCCCATTGTATGATTTTGGTAGACATTTTTTTATTGTATTTAATATGGACAGTTCCACAGAGTTATTTGGTGGCTGTTTGTTGGTTTATTCTTTTGGGTTTAGTTAATTGGGGACTGCTTTCTGTTTTTATCTTTTCCAATAGTTTGAATTTATTCGTCGTTTCTATATTTTCTGTTTCTTGTATTTTTGGTTTTGATGTAGGTTTCTGTTAGTCTTTAAGTGTGTGTTTTTTTATTTGGAGAGGAACCTGTCGAAGCAGGAGGTCGTATGGGGGATCTTTTGTCTTTTGATCTGGTTTTATTAGGAGATTTTATTACAGGGTGTTTTATCGGCCATGTAGTTGGTGTTATTGCCGTTTTCTCCTCAGTATCGGTTTTCCCCAATCGGGTCCGTGTTTGGGCGGATGATTCCTCTTTGTTTTCTGCAAGATCTACTGATCTAGTTGATGCATCTGAAGCCCTCGTGGTATCAAGCAAAGCTTTGATTCTATTGATGAAACTTATCCAATCGCCCAGCTCCAATTGGATTAAGGTTTTAACAATTATCTCATACTTGTTGTATGGAGATTCGTTATGCTGAACTGCTTGGGAATATGTAGTGGTCTTAGAGCCTACTACCAATTAACGGGCTTCATAGTAAGGAATATCATTCAGATGTTTTATTCTTAATACTTCCTTCTCTCATCTCCAACTCTCACAAGGTCTTGCGTACACTGGATGGTCCATTTATATAGGAATTGACAATCATAAATTTGGTGGTCAGGATTTTGTTGACCACTTTTCCCACACACTTCTCGCCTCAACAATTATCCTCTTGGTAGCCATATTTTTGGCATTTATAACATCGCAATGAATTGGGTATTATTGCTCCACCCACTCAATTGTATAGCCAAATTTTTTTTCGGGTATTTTGGGGGTGTTAAAGCTCATTATATACATATCCGTCTCTATTGTTTTCCCCTTTTTTTAATTGATACTCTTTTCACTTCAGTCCCACCTTACTTTTTTTAACTCTCTTTTTATTTCTTCGATGGTGTATAAGGAGAGTTCTTTACTTCTCACAACCCCCCCCCCCTTTACTTACGTTCAGAGATTTGTGAAGGTATGTTTTGACACTGATATTGGAAACTTTGTCATTTTCAGTAAAAAATCAGCGTGTTTCCTTTTTTCCACCTCGACAAGAAGAGTTTCAGTTTTTAAATTTTTTGACTGTAATGGGCGTTAAATTTGCTGATATTACTTTTTCAATGAAGGGTGATAAATTTGTAATCAGAGTACTTTTAGATTCAATGATTATGAATCAAGAAAAAGGTGCTTTTATTTCAAGATCTGAAGAATCCAATTCGTTTAAGTCGCGTTTGAATTTTTCATTTGAAAAAGATGCCATGTCTGTTATATATTTTTCACTGATTCTATGCCCCCCCCACCTCGGAGTCCAACTTGAGGAGTGAATGAACCAAGAGGGAAACACATTCGCCTTGGCTTAGACGAGGATACAATACCAATATACTCATATTAAGATCAAGATTTTGAGCCTCTGGCAATTTCTGGTTTTTATAACTCAAGAATTACCGGGACATTGGCCCAGCGGTTAGAGTGTTCGCCAATGGCCCGGGAGACCTGGGTTCAATCCCAGGTCGAGTCATACCAAAGACTTTAAAAATGGAACTTGATACCACCTTGCTTAACACTCAGCATTATAAGGTACGGTTCAAGGGTAAAGTGGAGCAATCCTGGGAATGGAGTAGCGCCCTCCCCTACACCTTGGTGTAGTAGCTATCGAAAAGGGAGCCTTCGGGTCACCCTCGACTATGGTCGCTAACTTTACTTACTTTACTCATAACTCAAGAATCTAACAGTAAAAAAGTCCTTTGCTTAACATAATTGACCCTCATCCCCCGTCTTTTAGCGCCTATAAGATAAAGGGTTGGGCATTGTTCTGTCATATTCAGGACACTTGTTGAGGAGATAGGGTGTTTTCCCCATGAAGAGATGAGGTTTGGTATCATATTTACAAAACTAATTGACAAGAGAGAGGCTTATCACTGTGTAGAGATGCAGTTTAGTGTTATATTCAAGACACTTGTTCAGGAGACATGGTCTTATCCTTGTGCAGACCTGATGGAAGTGTCAAATTCAGGACAGTTGTTGAGAAGAGGGGAATTAAATATTTGCAGACATGCAATTTAGTGTTATATTCAGGACACTTGTTGAGCATAGGAGTCTTGTCCTGGTGAAGAAATGCAGTCAAGTGTCATATTCAAGACAGTTATTGAGGGGAAAGGGTCTTATCCCTCTGCAGAGATGCATTTTACTCTCACATTCACGGCACTTGCTGAGGAGAAAGGGTCTTATCCCTCTGCAGAGATGCATTTTACTGTCATATTAAGGACACTTGTTTATGAGAAGAGGTTTTATCCCTGAACAGAGATCACGATTAGTGCCATCATCAGGATACTTGTTAGGGAGGAACGGTCTTATCCCTCAGCAGATATGCAGGTTAGTGTCATATTTAAAACGCTTGTAGAGGAGAGAGGGACTTACCCCTGTGCTGATATGCAGTTTAGATTCACATTCAGGACACTTGCTGAGGAGGTTTGGTCTTATTCCTTGGGAAGAAATGCAGTTTAGTGTCATATTCAGGACATTTCCTGGGGAGGGAGGGTCTTATCGTTCTGCATAAATGGAGTTCGGTCACATATTCAGCACAAATTTCGAGGAGTGTCTTATCCCTTTTCAGAAATGCAGTGTAGTGTCATTTCCACGACACTAGTATAGTTGAGAATCATGTTCAGGACACTTCTTGAACAGAGAGGTCCTTATCCCTCTGCAGAGTTAAGTGTCATATTTTGTAAATATGACTTTAAACTGTATCTTTGCAGAGGGATAAGACCCTCTCTCCTCAACAAGTGTCCTGAATATGACATTAAACTGCATTTCTGCAGAGGGATAAGACCGTCTGTCCTCGAAAAGTGTCCTGAATATGACAGAAAACAGCATTTTTGTAGAGGGATAAGACCCTCTCTCCTCAGCAAGTATCCTGAATATGACAGTAAACTGCATTTCTGCAGAGGGAAAAGACCCTCTAACCTAAACAAGTGTCCTGAACATGACAGTAAACAGCATTTCTGCAGAGGGATAAGACTCTCTCTCCTCAACAATTGCCTTGAATATGACGGTAAACTGCATTTCTGCAGAGGGATAAGACCCTCTCTCCTCAACAAGTTACCTGAATATGACAGTAAACAGCATTTCTGCATAGGGATAAGACCATCTCTCCTCAACAAGTTACCTGAATATGACAGTAAACTGCATTTCTGCAGAGGGATAAGACCTCACCTCAACAATTATCCTGAATATGACAGTCAACTGCATTTCTACATATGATAAGACCCCTTCTCCTCAACAATTGTCTTGAATATGACGGTAAAAAGCATTTCTGCAGAAGGATAAGACCCTCTCTCCTGAACAAGTGTCCTGAATATGACAGTAAACTGCATTTCTGCAGAGGAATAAGACCCTCTCTCCTCAACAAGTGTCCTGAATATGACAGTAAACTGCATTTCTGCAGAGGGATAAGACTCTCTCTCCTCAACAATTGTCATGAATATGAGACTAATCAGTATTTCTGCAGAGGGATAAGACTCTCTCTCCTCAACAATTGCTTTGAATATGACGGTAAACTGCATTTCTGCAGAGGGATAAGACCCTCTCTCCTCAACAATTGACCTGAATATAACAGTAAACTGCATTTCTGCAAAGGGATAATATGGTACTATAGCTTCACGACACCTAGTTAGCTGTTGGTCTCGTGATTACCACATGTGTCGACTGGTCTTTCTCTATTTCTTTCCATGCCCACGTTGCTTTAAGATCCGAGGAACGAGATGATGGATGTGGTCCAGTCGATGAAGGTTGGAATTCGTGTTGGAGAGAAGAAAAGTTGCCAAGCAAATAAAGAAAAATGACGAATAAGCGTTTGTTATAAACTGTAGCAGACGTTTATATACACAGTTGTACAAATATTTTTTATCAATAATTTTCAACAAACACCGCGAACTTGGGGTGAAAGTAGTTGACTGGCGGGGTCTTAACTGCAATTAGGCCGTGTCAAAATGGCGAATGCAATGGCAACGGATTTGGTTCTTTAAGCGGCAAATTCCTGAAACAACTCGATTTTTCGCTTTGAGTGTCCTCTATTTATGGGCCCGAATCCCGAATAATCAGTTTCGGATTGGTCAGCAAATGGGGATTGCCGACCAATGGCTATCATCGTAACAATCCCCCTGGTTTGCCTCTGATTGGTTTAGACAATCGGCCAATCAGCCACAGTCATCTGGAGGGGCTACAAGGAGCAGTCCTGTGGTTGGTTGACCAATAATTTAGTGATTCAAGGCCTTGTGCCAAACTTGGTGACACCAACCTAAATTGTTCGCCATCTTAAAAATACATTTTTTTTTTATTTATGCTTTGAAATTTGATGAGTCTTTTGACAGGTCTTGCAGGTGTGTGAATGTTTATTTTTTGGGGGACAGATTTATTGGTCAACAAGTTCTGATTGGATCTCAAACTTTTTGTACTTAATGACTTGGTATTTATTTTATACACGATTCTCCAAAAAATACTTGGACACCCAAAATGAATTTATTTTTAATAAAATACTAATTATCATGATTTAATTAAATTAATCATCATTCAATAAAATTAACTAATTTCATTTAATTTCGCCAGCCAACTCCTTGACACTTAAATTAAAGTGTCATACTCATCCCCATCTTACCAGACATTTAACCCTTGGTTAAATGTCTGGTAAGATGGGGAGGATTATGACACTTTCTTACCGACATTTAACCGAGGGTTAAATGTCGGTAAGAAATTTTAGCGGTAACATATACATACATATATAAAAGGATTGGTTATATAGTTCAGTATTTATATGTCCATATCCATAAAATGTATATTAAATGTCCATCCTGAAAAAGAAAACATTCATTCATTTCCTCTTTTTTTCAGATATTGATATGATGATATTAATTTTTTTTCTTATAAACAAATTCATAAACAATTGTCCAAAATAGTTCCGATTATCATACTGGAAGTATCTCTACCGATGGCAATTGCAATGGTTCTTTCGGGGTATTTGTGGCCTGCTGAGTTGAAATGTTGCCTATTGGTTTGAGTTCGATTTGTTGTTCTGGTCTCTTCTCTTGATCAGTGACAACCATTCCTGAGTGCTCAACATTCCTGTGCAGTTTAGTTCGTCTATCTTTCTTAAGCTTACTTAAACAGCGGCGTATAATCAGGCTTAATGTTAAGGAAACTGATATAATTATTAAGCTGATGGCTATTATTAAAATTATCCAGGTAGAACTACCCACCCGTTTACTTTCTTTTGGAGAATTTTCCTCTCGAAGTGCATCGAGTTTCTGCATTAATTCCGTTAAATTTGTTTTCTTTAGAGGGCTTAATACATTCGGGATTGCTTGCAGCGTTATGTTTGGAAATTCTCTTATCAGAGGTTCCCATAGGCTCAATCTACTGGTAAGTGTGGTATTAATCAATGGTAAAAAGGAGTCGCTTGTCTCAAATTTTTCTTCAGCTTGGTAATAGGGAGGAAGGGTTATAGTGCCGCCATAGACCCCACAGCCTAATGGGACCTGCAGAGTGGTCAACGGAGGAGATATTTTGATTGTTTTAGGAGATTTCCCGGTAGATACCTGGGATAATTCCGACTCATCCCTCAAGGCTATTGCCCATACCCCATCTGTTATCCTAATAGCTTTCGGTAGTATCACATCTAGAAGAATTTCTATTTGACAATGCCGCCCTATTCCCTTTCTATTATCCCTAAATAATTCTATTACACATAAATGGTGATTACTGAATGTATATATCGGGCTATTAGATACGCAGGTTCCGAGTAGATCATGTTTACACTTTTCTGCTTCGGAAGGGGTAAGCAACATAAACTTTTCTCTAGTTTGGTCAAGAGCGATATTTTCGGTTTCTATTTTATATTTTGCGACAGTTCCCAATCCCTGTTTCTCACGTGGATAGGGAATTGGTAAATTAATCACTTTAAAAACTTCCTATATACTACCGGTGTCTAACAGCGGAAGTGATACCACAATCAGCAATCTATCGTCTTTAATGAGAGTTAGACAACCCAATGACATAGTAATGCCACAGTTTAGCTGCGGAATCAGCTGGCAATCTCAGGTGATGGGGTAGTTTGGACTGAACCTCTAGTAAGTGGTCTTTTAATGTGGATGGTTCTACTATATTTGGAGACAAGTGACCCAAAGCAAGCATATCAAACTGGACTTGCAAATTCCGTATGGGGCCTAACAAGGCTTGCAACCTTTTCTGCAATTATTCAACGATTGTTAAAAACCGAAGATATTTCCTTATGCAATCTTCCAGTTTTATCACTCGGGTCACTAATTCTACAGTGATATTTCCTAGCTCCACTTGCATTTTCTTGAACCCCTCCACCAACTCGTTTATATTACGACGGTTATCCGCTAGCTCTACCCTGGTTATATTTAGGATCGTCATACTATCCTTTTCCACCTGAGCCAATTCCAACTGACCTTTTTCAGAAGCCTTTAATCTCCTCTCTGGAACATCTAATTCCTCCTCAGTTATAGTCCCAAAAAGTACGTTTAACACTTCCCCCATTATTTTATTGTTCTCTCTATTTTGCAATAGTGTCAACCCATGCAAATATCGTTCGATTACCTCCACACTAACTTTCATAATCTTTATGTCCTGCATAAGAGGGCACCATAGATTTAGACATTTACCTTTTTCATTACCTATGCAATCATTTTCCAAATTCTTTCCCACTAATGTGGCCACATCTATTTCTTGTTTTTAACTCATTTAGTAAGGAATTATAGGGTTCTACGTTCATCGTAAAAACTATTAACCACTTTGACCTTGTAATCGTCACCTCACTTGTTTTGCGAAAAATTATATTCTGACTATGTCGAGTGGATGCTACTATTGTCAGCATGTTCAACAGGAGTAGGGACTTCAAGTCAGCCATCCTACAAGAAAATAGTTTTTTTTTTAATTTAGTCGGTTTACTAATGAAAGTTAATTTGGTCCAGTTACCGTTTAACACCTAATTCTTTTCAATCTCTCTCTTTCTCTCTCTCTCTCTCTATATATATATATATATATATATTGCAGGGAATAGCAGGGAATATATATATATATATATATATATATATATATATACACTCCCTGCCATTCTCCTTTTTTTCTTTTTTTTTTTTTTTTGTTTTACACACCTTCATGCATGCTTACAATTACATATTTCTGTCCTATTATGACTAGTTTAGATTTTATCCAGCACCCATGATTAATTCCCCGGGTCGCAACTTGGTGCAAGCTGGTCTTTTGTCATATTATGAGATTGGTCAGATCTCATGGCATCTCCCTTTTTATTTTGATAGCCCCTTAATCTGTATTTTAAAGGAGTATCTTCTTTTTCTTGGTATATTTTTCGTAATTCCGACAGGGGAATTTCATCCTCACTCTCCCAACTATCCGATTCATTTTGCACAGAAGCCTTTTCTACTTCCTCAATTTCCGTTTGCAGCCTAGCAATTGGGACTGGTTCAATCTCTATTTCCGATTCCGAATCAGTACCCACCTCGTTCGTCTGATTTGTGGATTCTTTTCTTTTTCTTTAGGAACTTCCCATTCTTCTAACCCCGCTAATTTTAAGTCATTTGCATGAGCCCTTTTTACCCTTCCATTTATTTGGTCCCAAACAGCAAAATTTACTGGGCCAGTTTGATCTATTACCCTATAATAAGGATACCATTTTTATCAAGTTTTCCATGTCGTTGATGCTTCTTATGATACACAGGGTCTCCTATTTTGAGTGTTACCTCTTTTCTTCCCAGGTTTACCCTTTCATTTCGTTTCTTCTGGGCACGTTTAATTCTTTGCCTAGCTTGCATAAATATCTTATGTTGATTCTGAAGGATTATCTGGTGAAAATCTTACCCCACATATTTTCTACGAGGTTTTAGTAGATTATCAATTGGCAAGATTACATCACGTCCAAATAGTAAAAAATAAGGCGAAAAGCCGGTCACTTCATTAATGGAAAATCTTATGGCCCCTAATGCCTGGGTCAGGAATAAATCCCAATTTTCCTTATCGCTTTCAGTGAGCTTTGCCAACGTATCTCCCAAAAAACGGTGGAACCGCTCGACATTAGCATTAGCTTGTGGGTGATAAGGGGATGTAACAATGTGCTTGATATTGAGACTTTCCATTGTTTGTCTCATTACCTCATTGACGTTTTCTGGGCCATTATCAGACACCAGTTCTAAGGGGGTCCCAAAACGCGGGATTACTTCGGTTAATAATAGTCCAGCTACAGTCTGAGCTTTCTTATCTGGTACTGCATAGGCTTCTGGTCAATTAGTCAGCCAATCAACAAAGCTAACTATGTATTTATTTCCCTGTGAAGACTCGCCGTAAGGCCCAGAGACATCTACACTAATTTTTTCAAAGGGATAAAACGGCACATCAGTTTTTTCAAGTGGTGCAATTTCACATTTGCCACTCCTTGATTGACAAACCACGCATGAGTTCACATGTTTTGTGACGTCCTTGTACAACCCTGGCCAGTAGTATTTCCTTCCATTGAGTTCGTACGTCTTATCAGTACCAATATGCCCCATATCATCGTGAAGCTGTCTCAGTAGGTCTCCCCGAATCTGTTTGAGTATTTATAACCTAAGTCGGACGTCTTCGTCTCTGTTGGAGAGATAGTATAACAACCCATTTTGTACCATATATTTTTCTAGAAATTCTTTAGATGCTTTGCCGGACTCTATGGTTCTTTTTAGCGTTTTTATTTCTTCATCTTCTTCATATCTGGTTAATTGGGGCATTTCTATTTTGGGGTTTTTATCCTTTTCATCTGCTTCATCTATCTTATGCCTGTAATCTAACCGATTTGAGTTTATCATGTTTATTTGATAGAACTTATCATCAATCTCTAGTTCCTGAGGCATCGATTCTTGTTCTAGCTGATTAGGGATACGCGACAATAAATCCGCATAAGTATTTTCCTTGCCCAATAGATATTGTATGGTGCAGTTGTATCCACTTATTTTTAAAGCCCACTGTTGTATTTTTTGTTTGCCCAATCTGCGTTAAATAGATATTTCAAAGGCTTATGATCTGTTTTTATAGTAAATTGTGCACCTGTCATAGAAAAGGAAGCTTTTCCTATTGTATATGCTCTCCAAAAACTCGATTATTATTTAAAAATAATAATCGAGTTTTTGGAGAGCATATACAATAGGAAAAGCTTCCTTTTCTATGACAGGCCGCTTCTTCTGCGTAGAGGTTAGTTTGTGAGAAAGGAAGTAAATTGGTACTTCCTCCGGTATACCTGGGACAGGGCCGTCCTTCCCAGGACATGGTTGGGTTAGACATGCCCCTGAATTCCTGAATATGACACGTAACTGCATTTCTGCAGAGGGAGAAGACCCTCTCTCCTCAACAATTGTTATGAATATGAGTGTAAACAGCATTTCTGCAGAGGGATAAATCTCTCTCTCCTCAACAATTGTCTTGAATATGACGGTAAACTGCTTTTCTGCAGAGGGGTTACATACTCTCTCCTCAACAATTGTCCTGAATATGACAGTAAACTGAATTCTGCAGAGGAGTAAGACAATCTAACCTCAGCAATTGTACTGAATATGACAGTAAACAGCATTTCTGCAGAGGGATAAGACCATCTCTCCTCAACCTGTGTCCTTAATATGACAGTAAACTGCATTTCTGCAGAGGGATAAGACCCTCTATCCTGAACAAGTGTCCTGAATATTAGAGTAAACTGCATTTCTGCAGAGGGATAAGACTCTCTCTCCTCAACAAGTGTCCTGAATATGACAGTAAACTGCATTTCTGCAGAGGGATAAGACCCTCTCTTCTCAACAAGTATCCTGAATATGAGAGTAAACTACATTTCTGCATAGGATAAGACTCTCTCTCTTCAACAAGTGTCCTGAATATGTCAGTAAACTGTATATCCGCAGCGGGATAAGACACTCTCTCATCAACAAGTGTCCTGAATATGTCAGTAAACTGTATATCCGCAGAGGGATAAGACACTTTCTCATCAACAAGTGTCCTGAATATGTCAGTAAACTCTATCTCAGCGCAGTGTTACGCCGCCATGTGCCCAGTGGGCTTGCAGGGTGCCAAGTCCACCAGTTAATGCAGGGCACAGACTTTGGCTGTGGTCTGCCTAACGCTATTTTGTGTCACAGATATCACTAACTCCCAAGTGGAACCACATTTTAAAGCTACTAGGCAAATTATTGGTGAATAATTAAAAATCAACATAACTAAATGGCTAGCAAATACAAGGTCTTTACAAATACAATTTTTCACAATAAAAAAAAGCAATCTGAACTGCTGTGTCTAGGTTAACATGATTAAAAACAATGTCTTTTTATTGAATAAAAGAAAGAAACAAAGAAAAAATAATTAAAGTAAAAGTCAGGATCGAGAAAGTCTTTCTGTATCTCGGAGGAGCCTCCACTATAATATCCTTATCTCAGACTAAGCCCTTCATAGAATATCTTTATCCCTGGATAGGTCCTCCATAAAATATCTATTAATAGCAGAAGATGAGAATGTAGTTCAAAAATGGTAGACACGGTCCGCTTTCCTGCAGACTACAGGATTTAATGGCAGAACTCATGCACCAAATCTCAACTTTATCATTTCAGTATGAGTGCAGCTGGATGAATATACTTAAATTGCATATTCACTTACTTGGAGTTTTTTTGTGGGATTTATTCTCTTTTCTTTTTCCTCTCGTTATTGGGTTTCCAAACCACATTGGTAGAAGGATACACGTCTTATTTCAGATAAGACCAAGATTAATAATTTTTCCTTTTCTCGTGGACAAGTCTGTTCTTTGGGTATTCGTTTAACGAGGCTTAACATACCTCAGAGCGCTGGTACATTCAAAAGATAAGTTCTTTCTTTTGTCTCAGAGTTCTCTGCGCAGCATTATTTTGGAATTTGGGTTTCTTCCGTATCCCAAATTATATCTTCATATTCAACGAATAAAAGGCAACTGCTCGTGTGTCTTCGCCTTTTGCCTACATGGCAACTCTTTATGCATCTTCACCCGGTGATGAATGAATGGCAACTAACTTATTTCCGTGGTTTGAAAATTTACCACGTGTTGATTTTTTGGGCGGTGTCTTTCCATCACCAAATATGGTCGCAGATTTGCTTCTCCGCCGCTGACGCTCATATGGCTAATAGAGAGTGAGGTCCTCCCTTGCCCATATCTTGTAATGATAGAGAGGGCGAGGGAGAGAGAGACTGCCTCTCTCACTTCCACTATCCTGCAATTCTTGCTTACTACTATCGTCCGCTGAGGGTCAAATGTATTAGGGTGTCATATTTCCTCGTCACAACAGGGATAAGATCCTCTGCTCAACAGTTTTGCTGAATATGATACTAAACTGTATCTCTACCGAGATCGAGGAGTAATGGCCTTATCCTTCAGCAGAGGTGCAGTTTACTGTCTGTGATGGGACCGTTACCTACCCATTGATGGACTCTTCCAAATTCTATATTAATCGAGAGCCAAGTATTCTCGAAGAGATTGGATACTCTACCGATATTCGTCTGACAAGTAAGCCTAGCTTACGCCACCACTTTTCTCTGTATCTTGTTACTTCAATATATCTTTAAACTTATACCGTGTTTCCAGGTGCCTTTCCTTGGTCCCAACCTGGGTTCACATCAACTGGCGAACGAGGATTCGTGATTACGTACTCATGCAAAATTTCAGTGGATTTATACATCAATTGTCGAATTAGACAAACGAGGATTTCAAATCTAGAAAACCTAGTTGATCTCAAACCAACGGGTGACCAGGAATCTCGTGCATAAAAGTTACCCCTCCTAGAAATTACCGAACAACATTTTCGAAAATAAAACCTGTTTCTGCTAAATAGAAAAAGCAAGTTCTTCCGACTTATAGGGTTATTTCAACATTAAAACCATTTGATTCCTACGGTCTTAGTGATAATCCTCGCCACACTTTAAAGTCTGCCGACAAATTTCATAGTACCCCAGTTAAAGAAATAAAAACCTGCTCTACGTAGTTGAAATAATAACTTCAAACGAATTTTGACACCACACCAGGAAATATTTTTTTGGATTCCTTTTTTAATTATTTTTTGGGCAACCGTAAAAACAAGTGTGGAAAATTTTTTAAATTGCCGCATGAATATTTCGGAACGACGGTATTTTAAAAAAAAAAGGAGGAAAAATCTTAACTAGATTTTTTAAATTTTTGTTGTTTTCCCCTTTGTTTTCGTGTTTGGAAAAGAAACCGTAATTACTGTTGTTGTTTTTTTTTGGGAGGGTGCTCTCTCTTCTTCTACGTAAAAATTCGTTGTCATTTTTTTTTTGTCTGGATATTACAAAAATTTCTGTAATCCAATAATGGATGACTTTCAGAAAATAATTGCACAAATGTTAAAAGTTCAGATGGACCATCAACAGAAGAGTGATGAAAGGCAACAGAGAATGGAAGAACAGCGGGTACAGCAACAAAAACAACAACAACAACAACAACAACAACAAAGAAATGAGGAAAGACTCCTACAAGCATTAATGAAAAGTGAGGAATGACAGAATCAAATGGAAGAGTTACTATTAAGATCGTTAATCGGCACCAAAACTTCAGAGAATGATACTACTTTTTCCCAGGGTACTATTTACAGTACCATAGAAACTTTTGAGTATGTACCAGAAAACGATAAAACCTTTGATGAATTCTACAGGCGATATGAAGACATATTTAACGTGGACTGCAAAGAATGGTCAAACGAAAAAAAGGCACGTTTATTACTCAGGAAATTGGGTACAACTGAACACAGAAGGTTCGTTAATTTAATCCTCAACAAAAAAAACAACACAACAATCAATGGATCTGGAGTTCTCAGAGACAGTTAAATTATTATCTCAACAGTTTGGGCCGAACACATCACTTTTTCATAAGAGATGGAAATGCCATAATATATTTAAGGATGACCAGCAAGATTATTTGACGTTTGCAGCGACAGTGAATAAGCACTGTAACGATTTCAAGTTAGCAGATTCAACCATAGACGACTCCAAATGTCTTATTTTCGCTCAGGGTCTGGTCTCAGCAGAAGACGCTGAAATTAGACGCCGTGTGTTAACTAAACTAGAGAACGAACAAGGTCTGACCCTTAAAAAATTGGCTGAGGATTGCCAGAGAGTAATATCCGTTAAAAGTGACTCTAAAACTATTGAGGAATCGGGAGTTGCTCATATCAAAAAGATCAAGAGCAAAGAGACACTCTATTTCCCACAGAAAGAGTAAAGTAAAATTACGCGACTAAATATTTACGACAAACAAAGTAGGAATAAACGGAAAAGTTCACCACCAGGACCATGTTATATTTGTGGTGACCTACACTGGATGAGGTTTTTCCCGGTGAAAAAGAAGAAAACTGTGGTAAAGTTGGCCACGAAGTAACACGTTGTTGGTATGCCAAAAAATTGTGGAAACCCAGAAATAGAATAAGACAAAAACAGTCAGGCGATAACGAAGACAGGAATTCACGCAAATATGTAATGGTTAAAATCTTCAACAAGACAGTAAAATTCCAGCATGACACGGGTTCCGACCTCTCGATAATAAATTTGCATACATGGCGACACCTAAACCAGCCATCATTACTGAGAACAAAAAAGACAGCACGTTCCATAACAGGTGACAGTATAAATATTTTGGGTAGTTTGGTCCTCAGTGTAACTTTGAACGGAATTTCAAAGAAACTCAAAGCATATGTGCTAAAAAAACACAGACAATGTATTCGGTACGGATTGGATTGAAAAATTCAACCTTTGGGACTGCCCTATGAGCACGTTCTGTCGTAAATTAGAAAGCCCAATTACTAACACCGAAAAATTAAAACAGGAACTCAAACAAAAATTCCCTGAGGTGTTTTCAGGCGGCCTAGGGAAATGTACAAAAATTAAAGCACAGTTCTAGGTAAAGGACAATATTTAAAAAAAAAGGGAAACGTCCCTTTCGCGGCTCTAGAGCAAATAAATGAAGAGCTGGACAGGTTGGAAAGAGCAGATTTCAGCGAGTGGGCTGCGCCAACAGTCTACGTAAGAAAAAAATCTAATCAAATTAGGGTTTGCGCCGATTTTTCAACAGGGTTGAACCAAGCACTAAAAGACCACCACTACCCCATTCCTAGCCCGGAGGAGATATTCAATAAACTCAATGGTGGCAAAATCTTTTCGAAAATAGATTTATCGGACGCATATCTTCAAATCGAGGTGGAAGAAAATAGTTCAATGCTCTCGTGCATAAACACGCACAGAGGTCTTTATAGGTTTAATAGACTAGCTTTTGGGGTCAGGTTTGCGTCTGCCATTATTCAGCAGGTCATGGACGAGATGCTGGGCGACCTTGATTTCGCAACTGCTTATCTTGACGACATATTAATCACCAGCAAATTCGTGACAGAGCATATGAAGCATATTATGTGCGTATACGACAAATTCCAAGAATAAGGTTTTAAAGTTAAGGAAGCGAAATGTGATTTTTTTCTATCAGAAATAAAATACTTGTCCTTACTTCTCCAGCAGTGTCTCACATGTCTTGTTCATCTTATTTGGATGGCTTGTGAGATTGGAGGTAAGTGGTCATACAGCTGCTGTTATGGGGGTATTGCTTCCAGAATTTGTTCAAAACAGCATATAGCATTCTTATGTAGTTCGTATCTTGCTTTTTCTCCCTGCATTTCATTAGCATCAAGGTAGTGCATCTATATAGTAGTATAGACACAGCCACGGCTTGAAAGAAATTGCAATTTATTTTATCAGAGATCAGATTTCTATATAATCAACAACCTATAGCAACCTATAGTCAATAGCAGTCCATGTCTTCCCTAGAAGTATGTTGATATTGCTTTCAATAGATGAGATATTGCTGCTGAGGTATCTGAACTGGTCTACTTATTTCAGAAGCTTACCATTTAATGCAGACATGGTGCAATAGTTGCACCACCTGGACTTTAATAAAACAATTAGAGACAAAACAAGAATGCTACATGCTGTTTTGAACAAATCCTGGAAGCAGCATCCAACAAAACAACAACTGTATGGCCATTTCCTCCCATCTCACAAACTATCCAAGTAAGACAAACAAGACATTCTGAGCACTGCTGGAGAAGTAAGGACGAACTCATAAGTGACATTCTCTTATGGACATCCACACATGGACACACCAATGCTGACTGATCAACAAAGACATATACCAGCATGGAGGTGCCTGTGGTCTAATAGTTACCGATATTGGAAATGGACATGGCAACCTGAGTTCAAATCCTGGATGAGGTCATTTGCATTTACCATTGCACTAATGCCCTTTGGAGGGGTATGGTTCTAACTATTCCCTCCAGGTATGGACAAATAGCAGGGCAGACTGACCTTTTGTCAAAACTCGTTCATGCAGAGGAATTAGTAAATAAATACATACATACATTGACTCTGTGCAGACACTGGATACAGTCTAGAGGACCTACCAAGAGCAATGAATGATTGGGATGGATGGAGAGAGAGAGAGAGAGAGTGTGTGTGTGTGTGTGTATAAAGGGACCCCGTGCTATCAGCAAAACTTGATGATTATTATTATTATTTAGATATCATTCTGACTTTACATTATTGGTAAAGTTAGAAAAATGACAATCTGCGCAGACAATAGCACTTTATGCCTTCTCTTTGCATATGTTGACATTGCTTTCAGTAGATGAGATATTGCTACCAAGGTATACAAACCGGTTTATAGATTTCAAAGGCTCACCACTCAAAGTGAAAGTAGACCCTTTTTGTTTAAAACACACAAACACTGTTTTATTTGCATTCATGTAGAAACCAATGCCTCCTACGACTTGCTCCAAGCTATGCAATAGGGATTCAACTTTAAAAAATTCTATAATAGACATAATTTTGCAAATAAAGCTCAAAAATACATTTCTATTACATAATTAAAGTATGATCAGAAGTCAGGAGGCAACCATTTTCCAAAGAACTTTAATTTTGAGAGGTCCATGTTAGAAGTGTAGTTATTTTTCCTGAAAGCCAGAAATCCATATATTTAAGGAAGCAGTTGAGTTGCTTATCAGGAACAGTAGAAGTTGTACAGCTCGAATGTCTCTCCTTCCACATCAACTGTGGGTGGTCTCAAGAAAAACTTAGACCGCAGAATTAGCTAACTGGTAGACATAATGGGATAATCGTGATAGTGGTCAAGTCCAAACTGTGATGTCTCACATACCTCCCACCAGGATAAACTTTAAAATTAAATAAACAAATGGCAATTCAGAATTGATTTTTGCTACTTTCCGTGTGGAGTTGATTCATGGCTTATACAATTTTGACTAAAACCTGGGACTAACTAATCTTTACTTAACCACAAAACATGAGGTTGAGTCATTTAGCATGCGATACTGAGCAGGCAATGACAATTTTACCACACCGGGTCTGTAGACTGGTACCTTTCGCAACTCTTATCCACTGTCAGTACAACTTCTCTTGTAACACCTATGTCTACTCCTCTGATAAAGTTCAAACCCTTGTTTAAATAAATGTGATCCATGCAATATAGGCTTCTCACCTTTGTATTCTCTATACAGCACATTGCTTTGTACCCCTTCTTTTTTTCCCTTCACTTTTTCCTTAAATGTTAGATAGGAATATTTGGTGGTGAGGAAAATATATAGTCAAGTTTCTACTCACTAAAAACCAATATTAGCATCAGTATATCCATGATATATAAACACTAAACACAACAGAAGGAAAGACTGGGAAGATTAATGAACAAAGTTTGAAATTGAAAGTAAATCAAATAATAAAATATGAAAATAAAATATCCAACAATTCCATTTCCACCAAAAGTTTAATTTTTGACATCAAAAAGAGCAGTCTTTTTTAGCCTTGCTACCCACTGGATAGCACATACATTCTGCAACCTCCCCTAAAGAGCTGCCGATACTCTACAATTTTTTAAATGACTCACAGGCTAAATGGAAAAAATCCACCGCAGAGTTTCATAAATGGTAGCCCCTATGTAATGGGAACACACAAGAACATTTAACCTTTTATATATATAATGTTGCCTCACCGACACAGCACCATTATTAGTTGTTATATTATGCACGCAGATATGAATAAGGGTGTTACATTTCGAAAAATACAAGACGGACCCGTTGTTTCAAATATGAAAAGTTTATTTTCCGGCTACATTTCCCTGCAGTCAGCCATCAAAGCACGGGAGAAAGATAGAAAGAATTACTTGTGTCATAGAAACGCTATAAGATTCATAGGTGATAGACGAACAAAATACTAACTTCCATTTCTTCACCCAGTTTGTCCCTTCATCCCCAGAGAGCACGAATCTCTAAACTCAACCGACTGTCTCTGACTCCCAACTTTGAAATACCCCAACTAAACTAAATAACTCTACTTATATAATATATTAATCATCTCATTTACTAATGATGGTAAGAACACGTGTCACTAACCTTCTAGAGTTATTTCACCCTAACCCAGGCGACAGAATGTTTACTTTTTAATATCCGGCCTATAAGAACGATTTCAAAACAGAACTTTTGTTATATCGTAGCTGTTCTGGCTACGATACCGGCTTAGAGAAAACGCTTAGTCACCCGTGACGTCAGACCACAAAACGTTGTACATACGTTATGAGAGGACTTCTGTTACTAACACACGAGCTATTCTTCGAAAGGGATTAATTCTGCTGTTCTTTTGAAAACAAAATTATTACCACAGGATAAAATACATTGTATTTAAAAGTTCCTCTTCAAAGTATAATAAAGTATTTCATTATTAGCTATATTTAATAAAGGAACTTCCTGTGTTCAGAAACACTTCACTTGGCCCAGCAGTGTGATAGCAGCTGACGCTATATAAACAGCAGGCAGTAACAGAAAATCAAGTCTTACCACCAACCAAAGCAGAAGACGTGGATCCAACCAAGCAAAGCTACAGACCCAGTACAGCCAACCAGACCACTCACAGCTTCCATCTCATTCAACCAGCTCTTCTAAGAACTTGATTCAGAAAGTCTTCTGAGATCACTTTTGGTCTCCTCACTACATCTTCCTGGCAGATACCACAAGACGAAGACGACGACGCAGCCAGCACCAACTGTAGACCAGCTCCAGATTAACCCAGCAGCCTTTCCTGCACAACCAAGCACCAGCATCTGCATCACCTAGTCCACGAACGACTCACTGCTTTGGCTAGAACATACACTTGAGGCCACATCGACACCCCCCCGGTTAAACAAGGATTGAACAAACCGGGACATCGATCACACAGCGTCTGCAACTAGCATCTGCATCATCTAGTCCACGAGCGACACAATGCTCAGACTAGCAACAATACTTCAAAGCCTCATCGACACACCCGGTTAATCAAAGATTGAATAAACTGGGACATCGATCATCCAGCCTCTGCAACTAATGCGTCCACATCATCGACCAGCAACATTTACAAAATGACCATACAGAAACACCTAATATCTGTACCAAGCACAGAGACCATCCTCACCTTCTAGACACATTGTCGCTACAAACTAATAGACAGCTGAGTCTAAGAATTTCTACAACACCGACATCATTCAACATCCAACAGAGACTACACCGACGAGTTCCAACGAAGTACGGTTTCTACCCTCATACATTTTTTGTGTACAATTTTCTCAATAAAACCTGAAAATTTAAACTTATTCCCTTGTCTGTCATTTGTCCAGTCCTGTATCAATCTCAACACTTTCTTATAAATGTTCGTGGGATCGACGCATTATCATCGGTTTTGAGACAGTTACGACAAGCTGATGCTATCCCATGGACCCAGGGAGCACCAATTGACCTTCCCATACGACTTACACTTCAACTCAAAGATTTTTAGCTGACAATTTATTACTACAAATAAAATAATTAACTAGTATAATTAATTACCATCCTTGATTATATTACAAATAAATAATATAAATATCAATGGTATTAAGAAGAAAGAATACACAAACATATATCCCAACTGCTAGAAATATATGTATATTGTTCTATGAATAAGCAGTACGTAGAAAGTATACAAAAATAGAAAAAAGCTTACTTGATGAGATTAAATAAAATAGCCACATGGCTTTACCATTCTCTGTCAGGGATAACATCTCTCCTGTTCAAAGAACATAGGTAAAGGATGTTGAAAATTGGTTTCTGGGAATATAATGTGACACTCTGCAAGGCCTCCAATAGACATGCCTATTCTCTGAAGGAGATAAATTTACAAACACATTGGCCTTGCTCTCCTATGTCAGCAGGAAAACTGCATGCAGATTCAGACCAAGTTTGTTCCCCAACTCATTTAGAATTTCTAAGCGCCATTTCAAAAGCATTTCCTCAACACACTTAATTTAGACGCTCTACCAATTTGCGATCATTGAGTTTGACCAGCTGAGAACTGAAGCTAATTCTGTTCTCATCTCTCTTTGGTCCCATTATAATGCCATATTTACACCTTTCAACACCGAGTAGGTTGATAATGAATAAATATTTCTCTTACCGAATGGGCATGTCAGAGGTGGGGGCCCCTTAAGATGTTATATGACAGTCTCAGAAATCAATTCTTGATCTCTTTTATCTTTTCTTTGAACAAAAGAGTCATTATCTTAGACGCTGCGATAGAAAGATAAAGCCAAGTGACTATTTTACTTTCCCTCATCTAGTTTTCTTCTTTTTTTATATGTTGCTTGTTTACGAAACAATATCTGTATATTTCTAGCTGCTGGGAATAACATATGTGATAAGTTATTTACCATAACTGCTGCTGTGGATTAGACCATACAGGACCACCTATTTGATATGGCGGCTGCTGGGAATGAGATCTAATTGAGATTTTCAAAATGATAGAATTTCTAATTATGGTTCACATTTAAAAAAAAATTTCTTCCTGAACTGGAAATTTACAGTCAAGATAGATTTTTGAAATTAAGTCTATTAATCAATTGGATTTCTTTTTTGTTTTGTTTTGTTTTTTTTTGCTTATAGAGTAAAATATTTTTGAAGCAAATTGCCTAAACAAATCAAAAACAGAAATTGTGAAGAAAATTTTAAAATCAAATTGGATGATTTCAGAAAAAGAATTTAAGAGGGAATTATTAGATGACTTGCTTAACTGAATTTGATCTGTACATAGGTTTAAGTTTCTTTGTTTAATGACATATGAACATTGGTGGGGTACTTAATGCCAAAACCATCCTTCTTGATGAACAATAGTGGTACTATTTAACCCATTGCTGGGAAGATAATGGGGTTCATACCTTTCCAAAAGGAATTTGTCTGAATGTGAACGTAAAAGTGCACCAGGTGTTCGAACCCGTTTACTACAATTCCGCAGTCCATCGCTTTGACCATTACACCACAAGGACATACCCGATATGCATATAGATATTGTGTTACTAATGTATATATTCTGTGCAAAGAATCTTTTTCCCTTCAGGTTAATGTGTGAAGACAGTAAAAAGCTGAGATGACTAAGGAGGCATAACAAATAAATAAATACAATACAGTCTGTATGATGTAACAGCTGCCGGGGGATAAAGCAATATAAGATAGTCTATTTGACTTAACAACAGCATGGGATAAGATCATACAGGACATCCTGTGTGAAGTGACAACAGCAGAGGATAAAACCAGACAGAAGAGCGTATTTGATATAATATCTACAGGAGATAAATCAACACAAGACTCCCCATTTGATGTGACATCTACTGGGGATAAGGCTATAGATGATAGCGTTTTTGAAAAAGAAATTTCGGGGCGGGGGGATAAGGCTATAGATGATAGCCTTTTGATGGTAGAATCTGATGGAGGATAAGGCTATAGATGATAGCCTTTTCATGGTAGAATCTGATGGAGGATAAGGCTATAGATGATAGCCTTTGATGGTACAAACTGCTGGGGGATAAGGCTATAGATGATAGCCTTTTCATGTTAAAATCTGCTTGGGGATAAGGCTATAGATGATAGCCTTTGATGGTACAAACTGCTGGGGGATAAGGTTATAGATGATAGCCTTTTTATGGTAGAATCTGCTTGGGGATAAGGCTATAGATGATAGCCTTTTTATGGTAAAATCTGCTTGGGGATAAGGCTATTGATGATAGCCTTTTGATGGTAGAATCTGCTGGGGAATAAGGCTATAGATGATAGCCTTTTGATGGTAAAATCTGCTGGGGGATAAGGCGATTGATGATAGCCTTTTGATGGTAGAATCTGCTGGGGAATAAGGCTATAGATGATAGCCTTTTGATGGTAAAATCTGCTGGGGGATAAGGCTATGGATGATAGCCTTTTGATGGTAAAATCTGCTGGGGGATAAGGCTATGGATGATAGCCTTTTGATGGAAAAATCTGCTGGGGGATAAGGCTATAGATGATAGCCTTTTGATAGTAAAATCTGCTGGGGGATAAGGCTATTGATGATAGCCTTTTGATGGTAAAATCTGCTGGGGAATAAGGCTATAGATGATAGCCTTTTGATGGTAAAATCTGCAGGGGGATAAGGCTATTGATGATAGCCTTTTGATGGTAAAATCTGCTTGGGGATAAGGCTATTGATGATAGCCTTTTGATGGTAGAATCTGCTGGGGAATAAGGCTATAGATGATAGCCTTTTGATGGTAAAATCTGCTGGGGGATAAGGCGATTGATGATAGCCTTTTGATGGTAGAATCTGCTGGGGAATAAGGCTATAGATGATAGCCTTTTGATGGTAAAATCTGCTGGGGGATAAGGCTATTGGTGATAGCCTTTTGATGGTAAAATCTGCTGGGGGATAAGGCTATAGATGATAGCCTTTTTATGGTAAAATCTGCTTGGGGATAAGGCTATAGATAATAGCCTCTTTATAGTAAAATCTGCTGGGGGATAAGGCTATAGATTATAGCCTTTTTATGGTAGAATCTGCTGGGGGATAAGGCTATAGATGATAGCCTTTTGATGGTAAAATCTGCTTGGGGATAAGGCTATAGATGATAGCCTTTTGATGGTAAAATCTGCTGGGGGATAAGGCTATTGATGATAGCCTTTTGATGGTAAAATCTGCTGGGGAATAAGGCTATAGATGATAGCCTTTTGATGGTTAAATACGCTGGGGGATAAGGCTATTGATGATAGCCTTTTGATGGTAAAATCTGCTGGGGGATAAGGCTATTGATGATAGCCTTTTGATGGTAAAATCTGCTGGGGAATAAAGCAATAGATGATAGCCTTTTGATGGTAAAATCTGCTGGGGGATAAGGCTATAGATGATAGCCTTTTGATGGTAAAATCTGCTGGGGAATAAGGCTATAGATAATAGCCTTTTGATGGTAAAATCTGCTGGGGGACAAGGCTATTGATGATAGCCTTTTGATGGTATAATCTGCTGGGGGATAAGGCTATTGATGATAGCCTTTTGATGGTAGAATCTGCTGGGAAATAAGGCTATAGATGATAGCCTTTTCATGGTAAAATCTGCTGGGGCATAAGGCTATAGATGATAGCCTTTTGATGGTAGAATCTGCTGGGGGATGAGGCTATACATGATAGCCTTTTGATGGTAGAATCTGCTGGGGGATAAGGCTACAGAGGAAAGTCATTTCATGTTAAAATCTGCTTGGGGATAAGGCTATAGACGATAGCATTTTTATGGTAAAATCTGCTGGGGGATAGGGCTATAGATGAAAGACTTTTGATGGTAGAATCTGCTGGGGGATAAGGCTATTGATGATAGCCTTTTGATGGTAAAACCTGCTTGGGGATAAGGCTATAGATGATAGCCTTTTGATGGTAAAATCTGCTGGGGGATAAGGCTATAGATGATAGCCTTTTGATGTTAAAAACTGCTTGGGGATAAGGCTATTGATGATAGCCTTTGATGGTACAAACTGCTGGGGGATAAGGCTATAGATAATAGCCTTTTTATAGTAAAATCTGCTGGGGGATAAGGCTATAGATGATAGCCTTTTGATGGTAAAACCTGCTTGCGGATAAGGCTATAGATGATAGCCTTTGGTGGTACAAACTGCTGGCGGATAGGGCTATAGATAATAGCGTTTTTATAGTAAAATCTGCTGGGGGATAAGGCTATAGATGATAGCCTTTTGATGGTAAAATCTGCTGGGGGATAAAGCTGTAGATGATAGCTTTTTGTGGTAAAATCTGCTTGGCAATAAAGCCCTACATGACAACCTGTTGGACAGTGTGATATTAATACAGACAAAATATTCTGTGAAGAATGATAACAATTTTTATTATTGTTGTGTTTTGGTTCGTTAACACACGTAGGAGTAATAATAAGACAAACCACGATATGTGAGGAAAATAGTTATATTTACAGGAAAGAGTATTTACAAGAGAGAGACTGTTAGTAATAAGAACATAGGATTAGTGATAGAGTAATGATATACTTCAACAATAGGAACGGCTCTTCTGGTCTAACTCTTGGCTTATTCTTTCCTGACTGATCTCCGCTACTGCCATATATGGCAGATGGAACAGCTCATTATGCTGAAAAGGTAGGTGATACCCAACAATTATTTTGATATCAGTGGCAGTACTTGCCCATACTACATACAGGTTGATAGAAGATCATTTTTAAAAATGAAGCATAATTATTCATATTTTAAAAGACATTTTAATTGTTTATTTATTACAGGTTACTGTCTTTTTTGTATCACATGTGAAGTAGTTTGGTTTGGTTTGGTTTCTTGTTTAGTGGCATATCAACCTTTGTGGTTTATTTAATGCCAAATCCATCCTTGTAAAATAACAGTAATAGTATTATTTGACCTATAAATGGAGGCAGATAACAAAGTTTATATCTTTCGCAAAGGTAAATGGGACACAAGAAGGTTTGGTCTATTTATTACTTATTTGTTTCGTTTCGTAGGTTTCGTGAGTTGTTGATTTTAGGTTCAAGTATCTGACTCCATTGTTCTTCTTCCTTCATTTAACTTGTTGACATCTTCTTTGTCTGTAGAAGGCTACAAGGGAATTTAAGGAAGGAAAGAAAGATACCTTCTAACTTAAAACTTTATTCCAGGGTTTACTGACCATTCGGTTGGTAGGAAATTTTTCTTGAAACCAGTGGAAATGGTCGCGTCTCCAAGACAAGATGTTGAACTGTATTAAGAGTCATTTTCAGTTTATTGGAATTCAAGTAGCCATCTTGTTTTTAATTGAGCGACACAAAAGATATACCTTCTAAGTAACAAGGCTGCATTAAGGATAGACTTTGTAATTTGCCATTGTTCATATACGTCTTAGTCTTCACTGATTGTCTATTCTACTGCTGGTGTTGACCAGCGAGCTTATAAATAATTGCTGACAATTTGTAGACGACCGATACTCATCAGGGTCCTGTTACAAGACGAGATCTTGCCTTGATTTGAAAAAACAAAAAGAAAGAAAAGAAGAAAAGAAAAAAAAAACGGAAGTTAACACTTCGAGTTCTCAACTCAAAATGAAAAGTTAGTCGCTCACGCATGGGCTCCGCGCAGAACTTCCGTTTGCGATAAATTAACAAAAAAAAAAATACATTAATAAATATCCAATCGGAACGCTTCCCGCGGGGCACAAAAATTGCCGTTTCTGAGCCTACAGAAAATATATAAATAGACGGACCAAATAATCATCAGACAGACTTGTTCCTTCACACGACCCGTGTTAAGGATTCTACGCACCGTCCAGCGCCTGTCATCCGATACATCAAACGATCGTCGCCGCTTAGAACATTGCCCTAGTTCCGAAGAAAACCATCCCTTCACCACGAGAACTTTGTAACTATCCCTTCACCACGAGACAAGTACAGTACATGAACTTTGTAACTACTACCACTGAATTCATTCTTTAACTGTGAACATATTTCTCCATTCTACTCTCTGTACTTAATCTATTTATAAAAAAAATTTCTATAACATCATTACTGTGTTATTGCGAGTATCTATACGTTCTTTGCTTTGCAACCATACGCATTTCTCACCCACAACTCAGAATATAACAGTCCCCACCAAACAATCCAACACGCCCTCTATTTGGGGTATAAGATGGAATCTTCCACCTTTAAAAGAAATACACATTAAAATAGAAAATGTGAATAATTTTTTGAATTATTAGTATTGATACAGTTTTGTTTAATTGACACAAAAACACGATTAGAGTTTTTTTTCGTTGGGATTAATTGGCTGGTTTATTGTCATATCTCAAATACTCGTTTGGGGAAGTCTTACCCCTCTGCTGAGATACAGTCAATGTATTCTTCTGCCCCTGTCAACTGGGCTGATAATGCCTAATTTACTAAGTTAAGAATCAATTACCTACTATGATTTTTCTGAAAGTATTTAATTTCATTCCTCTCATTGGCTTTGTGAAACATGTCGGTTACATTTTTCTGTGTTTCAATGTATTCTAAACCCTTTATTTATTTCATCACGTATAAACTGACATTTTATATCAATATGTTTCGATCTTTGATGAATGATTGTTTTCCTTGTCAAAACAATACTGGACTGATTATTACAGTGAATAGTTGTTGAGTTTTTAAGTGACTCAAGTTCCGTCATAGTTCTCAATAGTGCTCTAAGATACATGGCTTCTTGACTTGTTAATGATACGTTCCGCTTCACATGTTGACAAGCGACTGAATTCCACTTTTTAGATTTCCATGAAATCATTGGGTTATTTTCTACCAATCTAAAGCAAAATCTGCTCACTCTTTTTCTTTCATTTAAATTAGCCCAATCTGCGTCACAAAATCCTTCGAATTTCAAGGGTTTCTGTGATTTCTTAAATATTTGTGACTGATTGATTGTGCCTTTTAAATAACGTAAAACGTGTTTTACCTTCGTTAAATGGAAAGAATTTGGTTTTGCTCAGTCTTGAGACAACCTAGTAACTGTATAACAAATGTCTGGTCTTGTTGCAACCATTATATATATCAGACTGCCAATAATTTCACGATAAGTTTTACTATCTATTAAATCAATTTCATCACTTGTTTTCTTTATATCCATTTCACATGGAGTTGAGCGAAGTTTGCAATCTGCTATGCTGAACTTTGATGATATCTTTACAATGTAACTAGATTGATTCATTTTAATAGTTTTATTTTCACATTCAAATTGTATTTCTAAGAACCAGGATAATTTCCCAAGATCAGTCATTTTGAATCAAGAGTTCAGTCTTGTCTTAATTTGCATAAGGTGTGCCTCAGTTTTTTGAAACTATTAATATATTGTTAACCCACAATAAAAAGATGGATATTTGATTGTGGACATTTTGAACGTACATGCAGGGGTCCACAAGTGATTGGATGAAATTTTGTGTAGTTAGATAAGTATGGAATGTTTTATTCCAAGTTCGACCGCTCTGTTTTCACCCATATAAGGATTGTTTAAGTTTCCAAACATAATTCCCATTATGGATGGTGGTGACCTGTATTTAGTATTTAAGTTCCCCACAATTTTATGTTGAAGAAATTAGATATAAGTTTTGCTTGGAATAAGGCACATGGAAAAAGGTAGTAAATGAATGAAGCATATGAGTGAAGGATATGCAACAAATGAGTAAAAGATATGAAACGACGCGGACAAAAGGAACATTTAAAACAAGGCGACGAACAAAACAAATTTATATATTATAATAAAACTTACATTGATACATAAAAAATATCGCTAATTCTATTAACAAAATAATAGTGTGTGTGTGTGTGTGTGTCTAACACAACTAAACTACAAAAGGATTACATATTTAAAATGTCTTTCTTTTTATGATTGGAAACAGGGGCTTTCTCTGAGACTGGAAAAAGTCTCATAGTCAATGTATGTCTGCAAGGCCCATCCATGTTGTTGCTATTTGACGTCTGTTGAGTCACACTGGAGGGAGTGTGTTGCCGCTGCGAAGAAATTATGTGATAAGACAAGAAGAGTGTTTGAAGACGACGTACTTATAGAAAATACGTGTCTTGGAGGTGGCTCCAAACGCAGGACGAAATTTACGCGCGGACGTAGTTTTAAGCAGGTCACGTGGTTCTCCTGGCCAATGGTTTCCCGACTGAATATGTGAGCGTCCACCATCTTTGTTGGGGGAACAAGTGGCATACCGCCCAAAATAATTTATAGAAGTGTAAAGTCCAATACATTCTTACCTTTAAACCCTTCCGGCAGCTCAATATATATTTCATAATCTAAGGTGGCATTTAAATATGCACTCCTAACATCCACATGGTGAATTAACAAGTCATGCTGAGCTGCTGTTTGCAGTAGTAACCTTACAGAAGCCATATTTGTCGTCGGGGCAAAAGTTTCTCTATAATTCTTGCCATATATTTGCGAGTAGCTTTTGGCTACGAAACGAGCTTTATACTAACGACTTTCGTTTTTACTTTTTATAGTAAAAAGCCACCTACTACCGATAATATTTTTATTTCTTGGAGCCTTCTGCCATTCAAAAGTATTATTTTCTACTAAGGAATCAAATTCTCTTTTCATTGCTAAAATCCAATTATTCAAATCCATAGAGTTTACGGCCTCAGTAATTAGCAGGAATCGTACGCAGACGACAACAGTAATCAACCCCACCAAATTCAAAGTTTTCGACTACAAAAAAAATCGGGTCTTTTTCTCTGTCGGATGTGATGACGAGTTATTTGCCCCTCCCCTTTGGTGTTTAGGTTGTCTTTCGGTTCTACGTCATATGTGATTAAAGATTCTGGATATTCGGTATTCTTATCTGATTTCGATAGTGAGCTATTATCATAAGAATCAGTGAAGTTTACACACCTAACTCTTTTAATAACCGTTGTTTCCGGAAAATAAATCAAGTAAGTTGGACTTTGTTTATCACAGCCGACAAAGATGTCTTTTTCACAAGGATCCAATTTCGTTTTATTTTGTACATAATAAAAACAAGTCGTGCATCTTATGTTAAGTTTGGTTTTGAACCAGTAAAACTTTTATATGGGTTTTTTTTCTTGTTTTTCTTATTATAACAACAATTTTTAATATACACTGAAGCCATCAATGCGTAAACCCACAAATTTTGGGACAACTTTGACTCAGTAAGGAGACACCTAGCCGTAGAAATAAAGTTCGCCATGACTGTTCAGCGGTCTCATTTTGAGGCGGGGAATAAGGCGCTGACAGCTCGTGTTTGATTCTATTAAGTTTAAAAGGTTCAAAAGTGAACTCCGTTCCGTTGTCCGTCTGTAAACATTTTACATAGCCGTAAGGGGTGATGTCAGCTAGATATTTCCTTGTAGCGAACAAAAGTGTCGGACTTATGTTTTAAGAAATAGAACATTGTAAGGCCAGAATAGGCATCAATAAAATTAATTACATATCTATAACTATCTTTTGCTAAGTGTTGCATGGGGTCTGCTAAATAGCTGTGTACAAGTGCAAGGATTTTTGTTGCCTTGCAATCCAAAGTCTTATTTCAGTCATTAGACATCTTCCCTTGAATGCATATATCACAGTTGAGAGATTTTTTTTCTTCATTTTTGCCCAGTCGGCTGGGGCTGTAGAATACACCGACAGCATCTCTGCAGAGTGGTAAGACCCCCTCCCAATGAGTGTCCTGTATATAACACTAAACAATCTGATGGTGAGGTTCCAGTGATGCTGGAGCATTGGAGAATACGGAGCACCCCTTCATTGCCATTGCTCCCAGGTCCACTCTGGTTCGGCGTGGTAGCACCTGATAGGGCCCTATCTATGGGTTAAATAGAACTAACGGCATACTTTATAGTAAACTGAATTGTTTGACTAAACTGAATAGCTTGAAATAGAAATGTTTTTGGCAATTAAACCGTACTTACATTTAAACTGCGTGTTTATGTTAAACTGAATTATTTGAAATGGAACAATTTTTGTCATTGAAACTGTACTCACACTAAACTGAATTGTTATATATAGAACTGTTTTGACATTTTACTGTGTAAACAAAATCTGTACTTACGCTAAACTGAATTAGCTGAATTAGAACTGTCTGAATAAACTGAATAGCTTGAAATAGAAATGTTTTTGACAATTAAACTGTGTACTCATGCTAAACTGAATTATTTGAAATAGAACTGATTATTTGCATAAAAATGGATTTGGCGTTAAATAACCTACAAAGGTTGATATGCCATAAAACCCAACCAACCAACCAACCTTATCTTCATTCCTTTTACAAAGTTGAGTAACTTTTTAATATCAGATTCATTACAGTGGCCTAAGATTTTATACCAAGTGTGTAAGTCATAAGTGGCATTTCTGGCAGAAACGATATTTTTCAAATAATAAAAACGTCTTTTTTGTGTTATGTTGAAAACTGCTCCATTAGGGTAAATTAATTGGCAGTTGTCACGCTCAAAACAAGTGCGCACCATTTTTTTTGTTGCCGCTTGGACTGAAAATGTTTTATTTAAAAGTTGGTATATATAAAACATTTTTAAGATACATCTACACATGTGTCGTTTGCTATTGCAGAGATAAATGAAGGGGTTAGATCTTTTCAGCACTATATTATTCACTCGGCTTCCGTCAGCTAATTCAACAAAATGGTTTCCTGGTTCAAAATTTTGGTCAAAATTTACAAATTTTGACTTATCAGTCATTACATGCTCGGTATCCCTGCAGTCAACTAATAAATCACTCTTGTTCGAAACAATATCATATCCTAAAGCAAAGAAATAGGTTTGGCCTTGTGAATAGGTTCGTATATTATGACAAAAATCTCGTTGCCTTCGGTTTTTACATTCAAATGTTTTGTGCCCCCTCTTCTCACAAACATAACTGTCTTTCCAGAGGGGGGGATTTTATAGTCCTCTCTAATATGCTGAAGTTTCTGGTAATTGTTATAATAATAATTTGTTGATTTATAATCATAGCGAGAATGCCTACTTACCCCGAGTTTATTCCTTGGGTTAATCTTCGTAAATGTGATCTTCGTTTGTAATATATCGTTAGATTCATCGCGGTGGGGGGACATATACACTCTGTTTCTTCATTAACCTCTTAAACATACCTTAAATTCAGAAAAAGTCAACGTTTTCTTCTGAGTAAAAGGTCTAAAATTCGGCGGTAAATCCATAGCAATTTCAGAGCGTTAGAAATATTCTCTGTCCTTATTATATAGTCTGTAATAGACTCTGATTCCAATCTTTTCAAATATGTTAGCTTTGTATAGAGGGAAATAACTTTCGGCTTTCCTTTTGACAAATAATATTCCCTTAATATTGTTAAGGCTTTCCTTCCATTGTCTTGTGCATCTCTTATTACTAATGACTAACTTTTATCATCCAACTACTGAATCAGCTCGGCGAAGACAGTAGCATTCTTTTCTACGAACTTCATATCATCACTCTGATCTATTGGTGACAGTGTAATTGGGTGTATATGTTGAATTCTAAGATATCCTAGGAACTTCACTTCCCACAGCTTATACTTGGATTCATCACCATCAAAAGAGGTTTTGCTGCCCTGGGCCCATAACCTAATGGAATTCAGGTAGCCATCTTCTTTTTAGTTGAGCAAGACAGAAGATATACCTTCTAAGTAACAAGGCTGCATTAAGGATAGACTTTGTAATTTGACATTGTTCATATATGTCTTAGTCTTCACTGATTGGCTATTCTACTGCTGGTGTTGACCGGCGAGCTAATAAATAATTGCTGACAATTTGTAGACGGCCGATACCCATCTGGGATACTGTTCTGTGCTTTGCTCTCTTTTAATTCTGTTAAGATGTAAGTCTTTGTTAAAATTCCTTGTTGAAGCTTTTTGTTATACATTGTTATCACAAATTGTTCTATTTATAGTGCCCCCCTCAAACTGTTTTTGTCTTGGGGTGGGACAAGCTTTTGTTTTTTCCTGCCGACTCGCGTTAATTAATCGACTACTATTTTAACACCATCCAACTCCGTTTTCACAAGTCATTCAGCTTCGTCTTTTAATATCAT
This sequence comes from Sepioteuthis lessoniana, assembly GCA_963585895.1. Lineage (NCBI taxonomy): Eukaryota > Metazoa > Mollusca > Cephalopoda > Myopsida > Loliginidae > Sepioteuthis > Sepioteuthis lessoniana. The sequence continues at coordinate 131,910,742 of OY757908.1, forward strand.
TTTGGCCCCTCCTCCTAGTTGCTTGAAGCAACAATGGAGGAGTCACCCTCAGCAAAGTGTTGTATACTCATAATACCACTATAGGCAGAAATATAATCAAACATAATGACGAACTTCAATGAACAAACGAACACACTTCTTTATAAAAAATATATCTCTCACACTTTATTCTCGAAAGGGTTGATGTTGGTTGTGTGAGAGGTGAGTTGGAGACGGAGACAGACCGCTACATATTGACCCAAAGTTCTTCTGACCATAGCAGCACTTCTTCCTCATCTTGACTGTGGTTTCTCAATCGTGGGTCACTGAGGGCCGCAAGCCCTCAGTCTGCAAGTTGATTCTCACGCTGACATCTTGTCCCCTAACTAACTCCAACTCCAACTGGAACTGACCCAAGCCGTCTGTGGCACCTGGTTATATAATTGTCTTAGGGCCACCTGCTTCCGCTGTTCCTCCGTTTATTTACACAGGTGCATCTCTTGATTGACGGCTCGGCCGAGGGTCAATATATAACAAAAGAACCTCTTCTCATCCGACATGGAAGCCCCCCACCTCTAGATAAATCGGCTGGAGCCAGTACACAACACTATCCAACCGGGACAAAAATCCCAAGAGCCAGAAATAATACCTAGCTCCTGGTCTATTAAGAAAAATCGCCTCAAGAGTACAAAAGGGACAGGGTAGGCAAATACACCCCATATTTTAAAGATAATGAGATCCTGCCAATTCCTGAGTTAGCAAAGGCAGTGGAACTCAAAACCTTGTCCTTTGTTGTGACAGGTTTAAAGACAAGGAGGCTGGCTGGGATTAAAAAAGAGGCCTTCGAAGAAGTTTTATGATCTGCAGCATCCCATGTCGGTATTTCTGTCGGCGAAGCTTCGCCACATGGGATGCCCTGCTTCCTTCGGATGACCTCGCCAAAAAGCTGGCAGTAGGCAACATCTCCACAAAGCTATAAGCTCCAGCCGGAATACCGGGGCTAGAGGCACATTAGGGTCACTGTGTGTGGCGTCCCGATTCAGCTAAATGGGGACATCCTCGCTGCATACCTAAATAAATATGGAGAAGTAGATGATGTCATACTCGCGAGGTCGCCCGCCGGGACGGCACACGGTGACTACATCATCAATATGTGCCTCAACCGAAAGGGCTTCCACATATAACCAAGTTTAGGGACTAGAACCTGATGGTGGTAGTTGAGGGCAGGAGGCTCCGCTGCTGGTCATACAAGCAGCTGGGGCACTTCTTCAGATCCTACCCTAAAACAAACAAAATGCCAAACACAGCGGCAGCAGCAATCACAGCAGAAACAGTTACAACAACAGCAATCTTAACAACAGCTGCTACAGAAGCAACAATAGCAGAATCTAACAAAAAAAAAAAAAAAAAAAAACGGAGCCTGGGGCCCACCCCAACAAAGAAGAGATGTGGATCCTGGTAGTCCGAAAAGGGAGGAAACCCCAATCTCCCAAAAATAAAACAGCAGAATTATCATCAGCAAACACAGCAGAAACAGCAGCAACAACAACCACAGACAACAACAACAACAACAACAGTAAAACCAAGGCAATGTCAGCAGCAGCAGCAGCAGCAGCAAATAAACGAACAGAATCATCTCCAGTTAAAAACAAAAAGAAAAAAAAAAGGAAAAACATCATCGCGCAGATGAGCAGCCGGAGGCAATGGAAGTTTCTACAAATCTAAAAAGGAGGAGAATTTGCAGGGATGGCCTCCACTTAAAAGAAAAAGAAAAGAAAATGTGTAAAGAGACCTAATCCCAACCCCAGTCACAACCACAGTCTCAACTCCAGACACAACCACAGTTAGAATCGCAGACACCGGCTAAACAGCCTTCATCGCCACCCAAAAACATTTCTTCCCCACAAAAAGATAAAAGGCCCGTTAAACCAATTACCACTCCCAACAAAGCAAACTTTATCCCCGCTAAAACCTGAGCCCCACTTTTCCCTTACACTACCTTCCCTTTGACCCCCCCCCACAGGCAGTTCTCCCGGTCCCATTCTGAGACCAGAAGCTCAAGATCATCCATGGAGTCAAGAGAAGTTCGACCCAGAGCAAAATCCACTATACCAGAGGACCGACAAGGCCTCCTAGAACTAGCACTGTGCTTGGCGGGTTCTGAAGAGCTTCCAGCAGACATTCAGCTCTGTAGAGCACTAAAACACCTCAGGGACCTTAATATTATTGATAATGAAAGTATAGAAAATCCATACTTTTCAAGGGTGCAGCCATGGTGACCGCCTTTGTTCGCTTGAGGAACAGCCGCACAAGGAAGCTGTGGCGCTTCCTTGCGGAAGCCAGTCAAACGGACATAAGGCTGGCGGAGTTGGAGCTCCCCTCGCTCAAAAAAATGTTGTTTAATTGGGCGAGCAGGGTCCTGATTTACATTCATACCTCCTTTTGTAGGTCCCTAAAGTCGCGGTACCCCATGGATGTCGGGGGAATTTCCAGGAACGGCCGAGTTACAACTGAACTCGGTACCGGTTCCCTGCGACGAGTGGTCGGCATCTTCACCCCGAGGACTTCCGGCCCGTAGTCAGCAGCGAGTAAGGTAAGTGGGTCTGATATCTCTAAACCTTGCCACGTTGAATGCGAGGGGACTGAGGGATCCAGGCAAGTGTACGCGCTTGCTTAGTGAACTCTCAAACCTCAGAGTAAATGTTACTGCAGTGCAAGAGACTCACTTCATTTGCGCTGCGGACTGTCGGATGCTGGAGAATGACTTTAACGGGTTTTTTTTTTCGGCATACGGTAGCCGCAGTAGCGCTGGAGTCTCTTTGCTAGTTGGACGCAGCCTTGATGCTGATATAGACGTTGTTTTTGCAGGTGACGGGAGCCGACTGGTTGTGGCCGATGTTGCCGTTAAAAATTTCAAGTTCCGGTTGGTTGTGGTTTATGCGCCCAATACCGCTGTGGAGAGAGTTTCCCTTTTTCGTCGGTTGGGGCCGTTCCTGGGCGATTCGAAGCGGCGAGTCCTGATGGGTGATTGGAACGCGATCCTTGACCCTAAGATAGATAAGGTCGAACGGGAAGCTAGTGAGTTGGGAAGGTGTGAAAACAGCCTTGTCGACTTCATGGCTCGCTATGACTTGGTCGACTGGTTTCGTCTGGATCCCCCAGGGAAGGCGATGTAAACGTAGCGAGATAGCTCACCCTCTGCCAAAGTAGGTTCCTACTTGGACAGAGTATTAGTTAGAAGAGCTGATCTCGTTAGTTGTCCTACGTTCCACTTGATAGCGCTGATTGACCATAAACATGTCAGTCAGTGGTTAGTTAATAGGCCTAGTTTAGCCGGCTACTGGAAGTTCAATACCTCCTTACTGGAGATACAGGACTTCTGGGGCCGGCTGGAATCCCTAATTAAGCTGGCGTTAGTGGGGGCGATTACCGGGAATAGGTGGTGGGTTTCTCTTAAACATAGGATTAGAGATTTCGCCGCCAAATACGGTCGACAGCTCAACCTAGATAGGACAAGGAAGGCGAAATCTATAGAAGATAAACTTTCCCGAGCGGTGGCTGCGGGAACTTCCTAACTGTAGAACTACATAGGAGGGACCTTGAGCGTAAGACTAGCGAGCGCTACAAGGGATGTGATGCCTTTCGGGCGCACTTTCATGATCGCTTTGCTCGCTGTCCTGATCTCCCGCTTCAGGAGTTTCGCAGCTATCTTGCAGACTTTCCCCGCCTTGGGGCGACCGAAGCGGCTAGCTGTGAGGGTGTGATTACTGAATATATTCTAAGGACACGTAGCTAGCCACATTCGCCGACCCATTCAGCAGTACAATAAATAAGCAATCGTCCATCACCAACCACGCTACATTCACCAAAATACCACATTTGCTCTGTGAGAAGACCTACTTAAAACCCCGAATGGAATGAGCAATTTTATTTACAATGTATGGTTTATTTATAAGAAATGTTATATGATGGGGATGGGAGAAAACCCCCCGAAATATGCAAAAAACGAAACCAAGGAAAAACTCCCCGTTTGGTTAACCCCCCCCCCATCCCCCGTCTACGAAACGGAGGCCGGCTGTTTTCCGGTGTCTGAAAACACTGAAAACAAGCCGAACCTACCCTAAGTGGGAGATACCCATTGAAAAGTTGGCTAACATAGATAATAATGCTGACCTAACTTCTCATAGCACGGTTTTGATTTCGAACATGCGAACCCCGGAATAGGCAGATTCAATTATCCTTGAAGGATAAAGGAAATTAAAGGTCCGAATGGCCCAGGTAGAAAAGCGACTGGACAAAAGGAGCACATCATACTCACCGAGTAGAGGTCGAGCTAAAGCTCCCATGTGTCACTTACATAAGAAGTTTGGGGATAAGGCACATCACTGAAGTCCACTCTGTTCATTTAGTAAGAAACAGCGAAAAGCTAAAGCCGGCAACCGGAGGTGACGCTGTGCGTTGGCGATATTAAAATTCGTTGCCTATTATTTGTGCTTAACCATACCACTGGTATACGTTTCCTTGTAGACAGTGGGGCACAAATATCTATTATCCCTGTCATTGGGGCAGATAAAAATAAAGGCCCTCATGAATTTACTCTTCAGACTGTTAACAAGTCTCTCATTAAGACATACGACCAGAAGTGCCTTACTCTTGACTTAGGTTTGAGACGAGCTTTAATCCATATTTTTGTGATTGCGGACGTGGAAAAAGTCATATTCGGTGCAGATTTTTTGTACAAATATAGACTTTACGTGGATATTAACAGGCACTGTTTGACCGACGATGTGACATATGTTAAGTCGTCTGAGTCGGTGCGCAAAGGATTTTTCTTATCCCCTTCTGTGGCTAATATAGAAGAGAATCCGATATTTTGCAAACTTTTTAAAAAATTTGCAAATATTACCAAACCATCCTTTCACTAGGAGACACTGCCTCACTCTATAACCCATCGTATAACTACCACCTTTTCATAACCGACCTCGTCGACTTACTCCGGAAAAATTAAGCGCAGCTAAAGCTGAATTTACACAAATGATGGAACTGGGTATTATCCGTCCATCAAAGAGCAACTGGGCGTCCCCTTTACACCTGGTAGCCAAAAGTGGTAGCACTTGTCACGCTTGTGGCGATGATAGAGCACTTAACTCGGCTACTAAACTTAACCGTTACCCGATTCTTCATATTCATGATGTAATGAACATAATTAAGGATAGGTCTATTTTTACTAAACTAGACCTTATCAGAGCCTACCATCAAATTCCTGTAGAGCTCAGACATATTCCTAAGACTACGATAACAACGCCATTTGGACTGTTTGAATTTCTACGCGTGCCTTTCGGCTTAAGAAACGCGGTGCAATCATTCCAAAGATTTATCGGCTACATATTACATGGATTACGTTTCATCTGTGTTGATGTGGACGATGTCTTGACAGCTAGTTTATAAAAATTTATTTCTAATAAGGAATCAAACCGACTACGTGCAGCACTTGACTTGGCCAGAGTGGAAAAGGGAGAAGTAATTCCAGACAATACGGCACCAAAAAGCTACCTCTGACTATTTGTCGAGAACTACTATTGGGCCCTCAGTACGAACTTGGGGACCTGACTATTAAGGCAGGAAAAAATAATCTGCAGAAAGGTTTCGTAACTCGTTTCTTGAATAGCCGATAAGTATTTTGAACAGGTAAAAAACTTCCCAAGAAATAAAACTAAAATCAAACGAAAGTCGACTACCGAAATTCTACGAAGTTAAATAACTGAAAGAAAATTCAACCCGAGAATTTCTGCTGAAAAAATAACTTTACAGAAGACTCAATTGAAATTAAAAAATTAAAATGACTCAATTAAAATCAACGGAAAGATAAAATTCAACCCGTGAACTCTGCTGAAAAAACAACATTTCAGAAGACTCAAAATTAAATAAAAACAGAAACATTTCGACAAAACTTAAAAGAAAAAAAATATACTCAAATTGAAAGAACTTTGTTTCCTGGACATTCTCTCAGATAAGTTCCAGCAAATTACACAAAAATTTGCAACACTTTATCTTCTCTATCCCTTTCTTTTTTGTTTTTTTTTTGTATAAAATTCCTTTTTTTTTAAACTTTATTGTCTATGTTATCTTTTCGAATCAGAATCCGAACGTTGCGGAACTTACCGTTTAAAATCCGAAAGTTGCGGAACTTACCGTTTAAAATTACACACTAAAGCCCCCTAAAAAACATTACCCAGTTATATAAATACTAAATTTGGCTTTAGTGTCATTCTCTTCATATTAACGTTTACTTTAAATCTCTTCATATCAAATTTTATTCTAAATTCTTTTATAATTAAAATTTTATTCTCTCTAAATTCTTTTAAATTCTTTAATGGAGGAACATATAAAGTATGTGCAGCTCGTTTTTGAGCGCTTCTAAAAAATTTGGGGTTGTTATCAACCCAGTCAAATGTGAATTCGGGAAGTCAGAAATTTCTTTGGGCACAGCATAAATTCCACTGATTTCTTCCGCTGGAATTTCTCCTTCCTCTTCAAATGTAAAAGCTATTGAAATTTTTTTCGTGCCTGACACGATGAGGAGCTAACCATAGTGGTCTCTTTTTTGGGAGTTATGGGCGGAGCTTCCGACAATCACGTGACCGTTGGTCATGTGACATTTCGAGAAGCGAGTTCTATCATTTTTTTTTTTTTTTTGGTAACAGACACCAGTCGAAAAGGACCTCTGTCTTTCGTCTCCGCTTTTCGTGCAGCACGTGCGTGCAAATATTCTTGTGATTGCACCAGAAGAAATTAAAAATATTATAATTATATTATAAATTCCTATAGCACAAAAATTAAACCTTTTTAAAAATATTTAAGTTTATTATTTTTCACATTTGGCGTGAATATTATTGATCAAATTTTTTAGAAATTTGCTTTCTACACTTTTTTGGTTTTAGACATAACAACCATTGATACAGGCATATAAGATAAATATATATAATTTAATATATATTTTGCACATATATATATATAATGTCATAACCATCAAGTCACACTGATTGCACGGATTTACCTTTCTCACTCTCTTCATCCATCCCTATCATTCAGCACTCCTTGCTGGCCCACAAATCTACATCCAATGTCCGCATCTAAATCAAGTCCTTGTCGGTTGGCCAACACAGGCTTGTCCATGTGATAATGTCTATTGAAGAGTGTCCCAAATTAATTTACCTTTGCTTCTCTAGCAGTGTCCTGCATGTCATTCATCTTACTTAGATGAGTTTTGAGATGGGAGGTAAGTGGTCGTACAGCTGCTGTTTTGTGACGTGTTACTTCAAGGATTTGTTCAAAACTGCATGTAGCATTCTTGTGTAATTCCCATCTAACCTTTTTCCATGCTTTTTGTAAGCATCAATGTGGTTCATCCATACAGTAGTATAGACACAGCCACTGCTTGGAAGAAATCCCGATTTATTACTAACGAATGATAATATATATATACAGAGAGAAAATAAAGAAATCTATATATATATATATATATATATACACACACAATTATTCAAAAATAAAACATGATTTCTTTATATATATATATATATATACATATATATATATATATATGTATATATATATATATATACACACACAATTATTCAAAAATAAAACATGATTTCTTTATTTTCTCTCTGTATATATATTATCATTCGTTATCATTCGTTAGTAATAAATCGGGTATATATATATATATATATATATCGACCGACACGCACACACGGTTCAAAATTATAAAAAAATTTTTTTTTAAAGTGTTACTGGCGGAAGTTGGTTTATCATCTGATTTGTGGCGTGTAACTTCCGGTTTGAACGTTAGTTCCGGTAGTCGATGTCAATAAGCTGTTTAGGTAGCACTCCAATATTTTGGTAAGTCTTTTCCTGATGATTTAAAAAATTTAATTAATTTTTATTTATTTTAACGAAAATTCGAGGAACAATTTTTGTTTTGGACTCACTATTTTTCAGTGTTTATGTCTTATTTGTTGGTTCGTTAGAAGGTTGGAATGAAGACTTTTTTATTTCTTTTTTTTACTGTTGACTCACTGCTAAATTTTCAAACTACTAAATATTTCGACCAGTCAGTTCTAATAAAACAAAACCAAAAAAAAACAAAAACGAAACCTAAAAAATAATATTTTAGCAAAATGTCCAATTTTCAAACCTTATTTTACCATAATTTATTTTTTATTTATCTATCGACACGTAAAGATGTGTTTAAATACGGACATTTTTTAATGTCTAAAATTTTGTTAGAATTATTTAATGAAGCCTCCCCCTCATTTTGAGATCATTGAAAATAAATTTATTAAAAGAAAAACCTAAAACCAGTTATAAAGGAAAAAAAAATTTTTTGGCTCTTAAAAACGAATAATTATTCTAATTAAATAATAACTGTAACCTTTTATTTCCTTCACTTTTCTAAAGTGTCGGACGGACACTTAAAAAAAAAAGTTGTCAGTTTCAGTTCAAATATTTACATTTTTCCTTTCTACTCTTTATTTCGTTATTTTAAAGATTTAATTAAAAATTTCTTGCCTTTTGGTTTATTTTTACCTAAATAAAAACGTGTAATGATATATAATAAAATTTTTAAGCTTTTTTTCTCGTTCTATTTAATCTGAAGACCGTTTTCACTTTAAACGTTTTCTATAAATTTGACAAAATATCATGTAGTCGCCAAATGTTTAAAAATAAAAACAAAATTTTCCTTTTCTTTAATCTGATATCTAAATTTACGTTTTTAATATTAAACTTGGTCCTGATTTGAGTTTATTTTATATCTCAGGATAATGTCATTTTACTGGAAATTATTGGATGTCTTTTTTATTTGGGATTTAAACTATTTTTTTTTAAAACTTCAAACACTCTTTTTTTTACGTGGTTTTCTTAAATAGCTAAGACTGGATTTACATGTATTAACTTTTCTTAAAGTGAATAATAATAAATAGTTGATAACACGGGCCAAATCTTAAAAAAAAAAAAAAAAATGCATACATAGTGAGTCAGCGTGTTGTCATTGACTTTCCTTTTTACATCTGGCTTACTTTTATATTGTCATATTCCAGATCTTTCATATACACCTGATACAAGGTATGATTTTATTGAAAGAAAAAAAAAAAATATCAGAAATTCTTTTCTCTTTCATGTGATCATCTAAACCGCCATTAATGGACACCTGCTGTGAATTATTATTATTTTTATTATTATTGCTATGAAATTAGATAAGTTGTTTTACATTTAAAATCTTGTGTAAGAACACAACACCAGTTTGATATTTTTTTTTTGATAATTTTGATTGTTTTTAGTCACGGGACAAAATTTTATATGTAGCTAAGAAATTTATAAGCACCCAAACCTTTTCGGAAAAAAAAAATGTAAAATAAAGCCTTTCTTTGTGTCACGACAAGCTTAATTAAATCTAGTAAATGTGCCACTTGGTCTATGTAACTTTTAAATGTATGTCGCAAATTTTTATAGAAAGGAAGTGTCGTGGTCACTCGGTACAAAAATCATTTTATTTGTTGCTACATTTAAAAGGACGAACATGTTTACTTGACCCGTCATTCAAGTTTTATTTTTTTTTTTGTGTGAAAAGGTTTAAGTATATTCCTTTTAATTCGCACTTTCGGCTAATTTTTAACCCTTTCTTTACAAAAAAAATCAAGGTAATTGTTTTGATTTTTTTTTTTTTTTTTTTTTTTTTTAAATAGCTTAGAGTAGATATATCGAGTCGATATTTAAGAATGACTTGGAGATAAAAATAAAACCAGTTTCACAATTGTTGAGATCAGATTAGATGTCGATAACTGCAAAAATGTGTGGGAGGAAAAATGTTTTAATTTCCTCTTGGTTTTTTTTTCTTTTTTTAATATTAAAGCGGTTTCCCTCCTACTTTTTAAAAAAAATTAGATTCTTCAACTGAACACATCGCTAAACTGTATTTTTTTTCTTTTTAATAAGTAAAAAAATTATTTTTCCTCATAAATTTTGCAAAATAATTATCACTTGTTTTGTTGTTATTCCAATAAAATTTCAAAATGAAATTGAAACTCTTTAGGATTGCGTTTCTAGGATTTTTAAAAATCATTTACTAAATATTATTTAGTTAATGTTGAAAATATCTTATACTGCGAGGTGTATTTATTTACCAAATGTCGTGTAATGGTTAACAAGCTTGATTAGAAGATCATTGTTAGTAAGTACGATTTTCTTTGAGTAAACAATATTTTTGGCCTTTTACTAAATAACTTCTTTTTTTTTTTTTTTTTTTTTTTTTTTTAAACAAAATTGGAAGTGTTTGGAACTTAAAAATATGTAATCTTAAATTTACGAGCCTTTGTAAAAATAGATACAATTTCACTAGTGATTTTATGATCAAATGTTTAATTCATTTGATGAAAAGGAAGTATAATTTTTACTTCAGCAAATTTGCAAATTATCTTCTTGACTTCTTTTGGTTCTCTATTTTTCCTAATTTCTCTATAAATGGTTCTTGATGCAACACAATCAGCTTTTTAAATAAATTAATAGCCTAATTGTTTTTCAAAAGTAATTGCTTGCCATGATAAATCTTAACAATTGTTGCCATAGTCATATTGTTAGTTTTAATAATAATTTGATTACTTATTAAATAATAAACCTTAAACCAGTAAATACTGCCATGAACCATATTCATGACTATGGATATTTAACATTACAGTTAATTGTTATTAACTATATCTTACTAAATTGACTGATTATTGTAGTGGTACTAGTAGCATAGTGGTTATCAGTGTCAAAAATGAACTTGGTGATTCTCGTTGAAAACCTGAATGTGGCTGTTTGTTTCATTTGGTAATTATGCTGTTTGGAAAGGTATGTCTTCTAGTTATGGGTAAATAGTACGTTTAGCTTTGATTAGTAAACCAATTTAGGAAAAGGAAATCTCTGAATTTAAACCAGCTGTATCCTGCTTAAAAATTGACCTTGTGTCACATTAATGCATGATTGACTACCAAATTCTCTAAGGATTAGTATTAGCTTCCATTGATCAGCATTATAATAAATTCTTCCATAGCCGATTATGGTGATATGATTTTTATTTTATTTTTTAAACTAGAAAAAAAAAAATTGACTATTAATCATTGTAAAAGTTCACTTGTTTAAAACTCTAGCCACTGAATTTCTCCCTCCAAAATGAAAAGTTTGGAACTTCCAATTTTCTTCTTCTTCAATTATTGATGTTCATTTCACCATTGATTATAGCATATTGTTTTAAATTGTAATGAACAAATCAGCTATCATTGTTCCCTATTTCAGAAATACATCAATGTGTACTATTATTGTGCATATCTGTGAGTCTGTTGGATATAGAACATAAAAGATTTCCTGTTTATTTTTGTGACTTTTGCTTTCCAAACATTTACTTATTCCTCAAAATAAAATGCTCGTTATATAGCATGGTAGATGAAAAAAAGAATTTTCTGTTTTTAGAATCTATGGATTTTTGTTTATTTAATTAATAAATGTTGAATTGTCCTCCAGAAGTTTGTGAAATTAAACTCTGATTTTAAAAAAAAAAAAAAAGCTGTATTTTCTGTTTGTAATTAAATTTTCTAAGATTTTTGAAGAAAAATAAATGCCGGATTGAATGAAAATAAATTTCTTCTACTTGAAGAAGAAAACAATACAAAGGGGTATAATATTATCTAAGAAAAGTATTGTTGAATTCCTTTTGTTAAATTCTAATTGTGAAATTAAGAGTTTAATTCTGTGCATAAGACCATTTCATGTATTTAAAAAAAAAAAAAAAAAAGGCACATACATATATTCATATACTTATGTACCGTTATATTTTTTCTTAGTCACCTACTCACAGAGAGGAGGAGAATCATCGCTGTGATGTAATGGCTAATGTGCTGGACTGTAACATCTAGTGAGTTTAAACTCTACTTATACTATTAAATTCACTTTCAGACTAAAGCCCCTTGAGAAAGGTATGAACCTCCTTATAGCTATGGGTTAAATAGTACCACTACTGTTTTTGTACATCAAATAACCCATGAAGGTTGATATTTATTTTTTTTTTTTTTTATTACACAAAGAACCAAACATGCACACATAAAATGAACAGAAAACAACAAAAAACAGATAAAAAAATAACAATTCATTTTGGTAAGTGCTCTTCATGTGTTACTGTAAACACATTACAACCAATTCCCAATATATACCAGGGAGACTTGCCCAGTCAGCTGGGGCTGTAAAATACACTGACTGCATCCTTGCAGTAGAATAAGACTCCCTCCCTGACAAGTATCCTGTATATGATACTAAACCATCTAATGGTGAGGCTTCAGTAATGCTGGAGCTTTGGGGAATGCAGAGTATCCCTTCATTGCCATTGCTCTCAGGTCCACTCTGGTCCAGAGTGGTAGCACCTGATATCTATGGGTTAAATAGAACTAAACAATATACTTATGCTAAACTGAATTGTTTGAAATAGAATTGTATATATGTATAAAAATGAATTTGGCATTAAATAACCAACAATGGTTTATATGCCATAAAACCAAACCAAACCAAACCAAACTAAAACAAAGTTTTTATCAAAATAACTTGATTCAACATTAAATGACCTGAAAAGGGTTGATATGCCGTAAAACAACTAAGGAACAACAGATGTTAGGATAAGAGTTCTGTAATAATGCTAAAAGTAAAAAAGAAAAAAAAAAACTTATGATAGCTAATTTTTGTACTTATAATAGATTATATTGATGGCTAATTACACTCTAATAAAAATAAATGTATTTTTTTTTTTAATTCTTACCTTTGAAGCATCATTATTATTGCGACCTGTCATATCCTCATCATTATTAAAGATGTTTTCAGGTCTTACTGCAAATTTTTTTGTGCTAATATTTAAACATTTCTCTAAATTTCTGCAATGAGTTTCTTTTTATATTTACATTACCTGAACTCTTGTCCTCCTCGTCTTGGTCATTGTACTCTCAATGTTTGGACAGCAGAACAAAAAACAGTCTACCTGGTGGATTGAATAAAAGGTTCAGTTTGAAAATTCCCTGAAGGTTAACAGCAATGACAAAAGAAGGCTGAAGAGTGTACAGTAGGCAAGATGAAGACAATAGTCTGAACCATGTGAATAATTTGAACATTTATGTTATTGTCAGTTTTAACAATATCATTCCGATTTATTTGAGCCAATTTATATAAATCAAAGAATTGTAAATAATCAAATTAATTTCACTGATAGCTTACATAATGAGAGTATTTAAATGTAGATAGTCCTGATATTGACAACCAAGATGGATTGAAAAAAAATTTTTTTTTTCCTTAAACCCTTCAGCATCAAATGCCTTTATTTAATGAATGAAATGTTAGTCGAAATCCTAAGGTATAAGTGTCTTACTGTCCCACAAAAATGATTAGTATTAAAGAAAAGAAAAAAATTAACTACTCACTTTTTGTTGAAGCTGACTAGTAGGAACTACTAATTAATAATTATTGGTTTAAAGTTTTGTGGTGGTTCAGTTTTTGTATTATTATACTAAGCTCTTTATTCAACAAAATGTTATTCTCTTATTAGAGAAATACAAATGACTGCTGCTATCTATTCTATAATAGAAGTTACTATTATCTTAAAACGGTTTCCTATTTTTTGGGCGGGGGGGGGTAAAAACAGCTTTTTAGTTTCTATTGTCCAGTCAAGACACTTAATGTACAACAGATTTATTTGTTTAATATTTCTTGATAAAACGGCTTGAGTGGAGTTAAGTCTCTATCTGATATCCTTGGCTGCTGATTTCAGTATGGATGACAAGTGATAGAAATAATTTTGTCATGAGATTTTATTTTCCAAAACAGATCAGTAAAAAGATATAATCTCCAAAGAAAAACTACTTTACTGGTTAGGTTTAGAATATGCTGATTGTATCCCCCCCCCCACACACACACACACGCAGAGAAAGGTAAAAAAAAAGAAGGTTGGTTGGGGTTTTATAGCCTATCAACCCTTCAGGATTATTTAATACCAAATCCAGTCTTAAGATTTGTTATAGAATAATTTGTTGGTAACTTTATTTTTAAATGAGTTGTTAAAGCTCATTTGTTTGCACATAGTTAAATGGTTTCAAGTATTCTTATCAAACATTAGTAATTCTATTTGATATTAATCATTTGTTTGCATGCAGTTAAATGGTTTCAAGTATTGCTATTTAATATTAGTAATTCTATTAAGTATTCCTGTGTAATATGAATAATTTACACACCACTGTATAATTTTAAATGACTAATAATAATATTAATCCTTAGTAAATGATTGAACTGTTCTATTTGATGGGATCCTTACAGGTAGTACGAATCCAAGTTTGATTTGGACTTGGTTATAATGGCAATGAAAGGATACTCTACATTTCCCAAAGCCCTCTAGGACTGGAGGCTTGCTCTCAGATGCAATTTACTGTCATAATGGTACATGAACTGGAGGTGGGGTCTTAACCCTCTGCTGTTGTAGAGTCAATGCATTTTACAGCTCGAGCTGACAGGGTGGTAAAAAAGGGGGGGGGTTCCTCTGTATGACATTGAACTGCATTTGATGGTGAGACTCTGGAGAGTGTGGAGTACTCCCTTCATTAACATTACTCCCAGGTCCACTCATATCCAGAATGAGAGTACCTGTTAGGGTTCCATATATAGGTCAAATAGATCTGTTTAAGAATTATTTGTATTCAATAAAAATACTTGATAACATATCTTCAAATTATTTGTATTAACAATGATTATAAGAAGCTATTGGCCAAACATATAGAGTATTTGCCAATGCTCTGGGAGACGGTGGTTCAGTCCCAGGTCGAGTCATACCAAAGACTCAAAAAATGGTACTTGATACCACCTTGCTTAACACTCAGCATTATAAGGTAAGGATCAAGGGTAGTGGAGCAATCCAGGGAATGGAGTAGCGCCCTCCCTTACACCTTGGTGTTGTAGCTATTGAGCCTTCGAGTTGCCCTCGACGACAGTCGCCAACTTTATAATTGTTTTTTAAGGATTATTATTGATTACTTGAAACCATATGCAAACTGTGTGAAGACAAATGATTATGATTAAATAGAAATTACTTGAAAGCATGTAATTCTTAGTATTAAATAGGAATACTTGAAACCATACACTGTACAAATTATTTGGATTAGATAGGGATATTTCATATCAGAAATGTAAAATATTGTAAAAATGATAATGAATGCAATTCCCAAAAATCTAGACATAAAATAACTCTAGGTGGTCTGTCACAACTTTTATTAATTCAACTATTACAAGATAACTACAAACCATTGTGGGTTTCTCATTTATTTATTACTCATTGTTATATAAAAGAATCCTGTGTGTGTGTTTGATTTTCTTGTCTCTCAGATCCTCTGTAGAAATTCAACAAAAAGTGTTCTCAAAATGTCATTGTTTTATTGGCACCAGAAATGGAGTTGGTTAGCAGTGTAAACATTCTGGTTCAGACTACATGTTTATATTTGGTACTAATGCTTTTTTTTTTGCTCAGTTGGCTGGGGGTGCTGTAGAATACACTAACTGCAACTCTGCAGAGGGGTAAGACCCCCTCCTCCCACCAATGAGTGTCCTGGTAATGACACTAAACAGTCTGATGATGAGGTCCCAGTAATGCTGAGGCTTTGGGGAATACGGAGCACCCCTTCATTGCCATTGCTCCAAGGTCCACTCTGGCCCGGCATGGTAGCACCTGATAGGGCCCTATCTATGGGTTAAATAGAACTAATGGCATACTTATTCTAAACTGAATTGTTTAATTAAACTGAATAGCTTGAAATAGAAATGTTTTTGACAATTAAACCATACTTACATTTAAACTGTGTGCTTATGCTAAACTGAATTATTTCAAATAGAACTGTTTTTTGACATTGAAACTGTATTTACACTACACTGAATTGTTTAACATAGAACTGTTTTTGACATTTTACTGTGTGTAAACAAAATCTGTACTTATACTAAACTGAATTAGCTCAGCTTGATTAAACTGAATAGCTAAAAATAGAAATGTTTTTCACAATTAGACTGTACTTACATTTAAACTGTGTGTTTATGCTAAACTGAATTGTTTGAAATTGAACTGTTTTTGACATTGAAACTGTACTTACAGTAAACTGAATTGTTATAGATAACTGCTTGAATAAACTGAATAGTTTGAAATAGAAATGTTTCTGACAAACTGTGTACTCATGCTAAACTGTATTGGTTTAAATAGGACTGATTATTTACATAAAAATGAATTTGGCATTAAATAACCTACAAATGTTGACATGCCATATAACCCAACCAATCAATCTAATGCTTTTTTGAACGGTACAAACCCACATGTCTGTGTTTTTTCTTAATGCTTGATATTGTATTACTGGTATAATTATTATTATTATAATTATTATTATTGACTGGGTAACATACTTCTCTATGTAAGAGATTTGAGTCGGCAACCCAAATTCAAATAATGGATAAGGCTGTTTGCATTTCCCTTTGTGCTGCTAATGCTTTTGGGAAAGGTATGAACTTATCTGCTCTTTCCCTATAAATTAATAGTTGAGCAAACTGGGTTCTTCAGCGTTGATAAGGCAACTAGTCTAGAAGGAAACTTCTGAATTAAAACCAGCTTTACTCTGTTTAAAAATTGACTTTGTGTTGCATCCTTTCTGTGGCAGGGGTGTTGGGTAACATACTCTTCTTCTAAACCATTTTACCTGCCCAGCAAGTAAGTCATCTCTCATTTGTGTGGGAATAGACTTAATCCCTGACCATTGATAGCCCATTGTTCTTTTTCAATATACTGATTAAGTTGCAAAACTTGCTCAAACAAATCCTAGATTCACAATAGCAAATTTCAGTGCTTAATTGTCTAAATATTTTTTCTATAGCTAGGAACTATTTTTGTCTGTTAGTAAAGATAATGAACAGTTAGGGGGGGGGGACTGTGATGGAATAATGATAAAGTTTGTAGGCAGAAATAGATTTTATATACATATACTAAGTTCAAATGTAGTGGATGTTTTTTCTTGTACAAGTGGAACTTTCTGAGCCACTTTAACAATTTATCACAGGAATGAATGATTTTTTTTTATTTTTAGCATATGAAAACTCATAAGTGTGTGTGTGTGTGTGTGTGTGTATATATATATATATATATATATATATATATACACACACACGATGAACACAATAGTTTATCAGTATTCTTTTATATGATGAAGTTTCTAATGAGCAAAACATTTTATTGAATACTTTACCAAGTTCTGGTTTTCATGTCATAATCTCTTATCTATTTTTATTCATGGGGAAAACAGAATAAATCTGACTGAATGAAAATATGAAATAAAATCCTTGAATGGCTTTTTTTTTTTTTTCATATTTGTACATGTCAAGAGAATCTAATTTCATCAAAGTCTTGGCCAACAGAAATGGAATATCTAAGTGAAAAATCATCCAGAAGTATGGAAGTGTAGTGGGGAAATAAATATCTTGGTTTTTGTTAGAAAATAGATAGGAAAAAACTTTTATATTTCAGTATTATTCTCATGTAAAATAATGTCTCCTAAGTTGGGTGAAAACTGATGGAAGCTAGGTTGTTGTTTAATGTATTTGGAATGGAAGATGAATGCAGATTCTAACAGTTGGTAAGATTTTTTGCAATGTATGGGTTTAATTAAAGTGGCCTAGGAAAAATTGAAAGTGTTTGAGATCTAACATGAGGGAGAAAAGGGCATTTTGGTCGTCATTTATTTTAATTGATCTTTTATGTTCATAATCTTTTCTTTTTTTTCCTAGATTACATAGGGTTTTGCCAAAGTAATATTTGTCGCAATCTTTACATGGAATGGAATATATGCCTGCATGAGAAGTAGTTATATTGTTGGTACATTTTGAGATGTTAGTGAGATTTTTAATGATTTATGATGTGGTTTGTATAATTGGTATCCCTAATTTTGTTAATTTGTCAGAGGGAGGTTTGTTGTGTGTGTTAGTGGGTAGAAAGATAGGTCTGTGGGTAATAGGAATAGTGAGAGTGTTTCTTGAGTTTTTTTGATGAATGTATGTTGAGAGCATTTTTTTTTTTTTTTTCTAAGATATCTATTTCTCCACCACACATGTATACTTCTGAATGATTTTTCATTTAGATATTCTATTTCTGTAGGTCAAGTCTTTGATGAAATTTGATATGCTTGACAATGGCTGTAGTCCTCCCCCCACATCATCTTTTTTTACTCATCTTGTTGAACTTGCCAAATCTACCATTTCTCCATATATATATTTCTTTAAGAAAAACAAAAACCGGTCACATTAGGATTATAAATTTATTTCCATCCTGTTATGGGTATTGATATGAATCAATAACACCAAAAATAACAGGACTTCTTCAGATCTGATGGATAAGATAATCCTAAAGTGACTGGTTTTTGTTTTTCTTAAAGAAATTATTGCTCTGTGATGTCAGTTACATTGAGCTCTCTACCAGGAAAATTTAAATGTTCATAGTTGAATGATCTTTTATCCTGATGGAATTATTTCCGACTCTGGTTTAACTAGACTGAATAATACTTGTATATATGAAATAATGTTGTTTTAAGAAATTACTTAAAAGTTAGACAAAAATTGATTTGTTGTATTTTTTAGTCATTTTGTTTTTACATTTAATAACTGCATTTCCGTTCATGAAAATATCTAACTTTACTCATTCATTGATTTGATTGATCTTTATCACCCTGACATCATTTATTTTATTTTGGGTTTTTTGTTTATTCATTTTGAATGGAGATTATAATGAATCTTTAACTCGTGTTTATTCCCTTGGGTATTTTGACACCCCACATTTTTTTTAAAAATGTTCATAATTCTTAGCTGACAAATTGATTATTTCTCTCCTTCCCAGTATTCTCCTGATTAAATAACAACATTGAGTATGTAAAGTGGCATAAGTCCTCGTTCAGCTGCTGTGAAATACATAAAATATACCAAACAGGGTTTATGTAATAAATCTATTGTAATTAACATTTCAATTAATAATTATAGCTTTTGAATCTTATGTTATTCCTTTCATATTGATTATCATCAGATGTATATATAGTTTTAAAAAAAAAGTTTTAATAAACATAAGTGTCCTGTAGATATTTTCCAAATAGTATTGTATTATTTTAGATAAATAACAACCAGCTACAAGGCAATCTGTTCATCTGTGACTGCAGAGATATACTGAAGCTGCAGTAAGAGTATATTTTACATAACATGTCACCCAATAAGTCCCAAGCCTGACATATAGATGGTGCCACTAATAAAATATCCATATGATTTTTCTAAAGTACTAACCTTCAAATGGCACTTGTCAAAATTTGTGCCCAATACAATTATTAGTTTACAAATTACAGTTATTTAAGTGAAGCTACTGTTGTAAATTTTCAAAACAATGGAAAAATCTGAATTTTGTGTGTTGATAAAGCATTGCTTACTAATTGGAAAATTACTGTTCAAGCAAAATCATGGCTTGATAAGTGTTATTCGGACTCGGGTCATCCAAATTCAATGAAAACTTATTTATTTAAAATTAGTATTTTGATAGTTTGATATAAAAGATAATCTCTTATTAAAGAAAAGTAATGACTTGAATGCTGGGATATTGTCTTTTTTTCTTTTTTTTTCTTTTTTTTTTTTTTTTATCAACAGTATCCCAGCATTCAAGTCATTTTGCTCAATTTTGAGTTTTTTCAGAATTGTGAAATCTGTTTTCTACTGGAACCATTTAGAAATTAAAATAGTCAATTATTGGTATAGAAAAAACAGAATTAGCCAATATAACAGAAATTAAAACTATATATTGCAGTCTCTGTTAATACTGCAGGCTTTTAAATACAGTTTTGAGACGTATATAAACTTATCACGCACACGCACTCTTAGCGTAATGGTTACCATTGTAGGAAATGAAACCCGAGATCAAATCCTGGTGCAGGCTACTGGGTTCTTCAGCCTTGGTTAGATAACAGTCTAAGACAAAGCTGGGAATTTAAACCAGCTTTATTCTGCTTAAAACTTGACCTTATGTCACATCCTGCCTGTGGCAGTGGGGTTGGGTAAATACACACACACACACACACACACACAATGAAGTAGGTTTTGTATCGCTTTATATTATATTCCATAGGAAATGTGAGAAATTCTCTTTTAAAATAATGATACATTATAAGGTTTGTAAATAAATAAAAATTCTAAATGTTATTAATTCTACTGCCACCAGTTAATGAGAAAAGTTTTGAATACTAACCAAATAAAAATAATGTAAAGTTGGTATTTGTGTAAAGGAAATGATGTATCAAATGTTATTAAAATGATTTAAAGAATCTCTCGACTGCTTAAAATCTGTCTAAACTCTCCAATCATAGTTATAAAGGAATGTTGTATAGCCATCTTGTCTTTTTAAATAGGCTATGGGGATTATCTGTCAAAATTTCAAATTCACCTAGTGGGGAGGCATCATCCCCTAACCTTTACAAATGTCAAGGGTTGATGTTATTTTCTTGATGGTATCAATTCTACTTGTTACTTGGGATTTTGTCTATTTGAACTGAAATAAATCACTCTCAAGTAATAAATGAACAATTTAAAAGAAATTTATTTAATAAAAAAACAAAAACAAAACCTTCTTAGTGAGTTAGGAAAAAGGTGGGTGGGTTTCACCAAACTCAAAATTTAGCAACTTGATGATGGAACTCTGTTCATGTAGGTAAAATATGTTGCTGCCTACTACCTTTGCCATTATTCCATTACATGGCTCTTTGCTTTATGTAACTACATTTATAAACTATCTATATTATAATCTTGTTTGTGTTTCATTCATTTGCATGTTATACTTATCCACATCTCCTCCCCACTTCCAAGTGGAATATTCTTCCACTCTTTCCTATGACTGAGTGAGATATTCTTCTATGTTTCCTCCACGCTGCCAAGTGGAATATTCTTCCACTCTTTCCTATGACTGAGTGAGATATTCTATGTTTCCTCCCCACATCCAAGTGGGATATTCTTTAACCCTTCCCTCAGTCAATTGGGGTATTTATCAAACACTGTATTTAACTTAGCCTTGGGCTAACTTCATCTATCCTCAATAAGTAACGTTGGTGACTGCAGTCAAGGGAGGTGACCCAAAGGTTCCTTTTTCAATAGCTACAACACCGAGGTGTCGGGAAGGGCACTACTCCATTCCTTGGATTGCTCCACTCTAACCTTGATCCGTACCTTATAATGCTGAATGTTAAGCAAGGCAGGATCAAATACCTTTCTTTTCTTTTTTTTTTTTTTTTTTCCTTTAGTCTTTGGTATGACTAAATCTGGGACTGAACCCCCATCTCCCTGACCATTGGTGAACACTCTACCCATTTGACCAATGGCCTGGTTTAGTAACATAGTAAATATAAATTATTGTATATTGGTTTACTGAAGATCTGATGAGCTCTGAGGATCTAATAAGCTCCAATAATGTGCTGTCAAAAGGCTGAAAAAGAAGAGCTCTGAAGATTCCTCAGTATCAGTAATATCATTATCCACAAAATAGAATAGGCAACTAATATATTGATCTTGTAGTTTCAGTAAAATTAAATACGAATAAATGATATGTGTATTAGGTATTATGTATAGATTGTTATTGTATATTTTGGTGGATTATTAATTGCAAAGACAACTATAAGATTTTTATATAATCACATTGTGAATCGTCCTTTCTTGCTTAAATAGGTCTTTTTCTTTTTCATGAAATTTCCATGGGTTCTGCTTGTTTAATAATTATATAAGACACAAGGTGATAAGAATGAACACTGTTATTAACTGTTCAGGTAGTTAATTAATAAATTTGACAAGAGTCCTACCACCTTTTTATTGATAAATGACAGAACTGATACTTCCATTTTCCTTATACAATGGTGGAACTAGTATTTCTGGTTTCTTTACAACAATCCTCTCAGACTTTTTAAATAAACTTGATGATTTTTTTTTCTTTATCAAACTGTTAAATTATCAAGCGAAATCACTCTTAATTAGAGTTGTTGATATTGACAGTAATTGGGTCATTATTGACCATATCCTTTTTAATTTACACTGAGATGGGGTGAAATATTTAGACCCTTTCAAAATATTTTACTGATGCTTGAACTTGCACATTTTGGTATAAAATTAACAAATGTCCAAATACCTATCTCCCATTATAGATGACTCGATTTTATTTTTTCTTGTCAATAAAGGTCTTGTTTTTCTTACTGGGATGGTTTATGAGATGGGAGGTAAGTGGCCATACAACTGCTATTTTGTGGGGTGCTTTCAGGATTTGTTCTAAAGAGCATGCAACATCCTTATGTTGGTCCCATATAGTTTTTTTTCTCCTCTCAGTTTTGTTCATGTCAGAGTGGTACAACCATACAATAGTACTGATACAGCTTGAAAGATGAACAAGACATGCTGGAAAAATAAGGATAAACTCATAAGTGATGGACTCCTACACATGGGCATACCAATTCTGGCCAACCAGCAAACATTTACATTCATCTCTGTGCGTATACTGGATGCCATCTAAAGGACTTGCCAGAAGTGATGGTCAATAGGGACAGATGGTGAGAAATGTTCAAAGGGATTTGTGCTGTCAGCATGTCTTGATAATGGGTAAAGGCCCAGATTTCAACTGTTCATTTTGAAAGACATCAATTGTATCTATTTTTTCATTAGACTCTATTCTGCCTAGTTTATTTCAACATAGCAGGCTTAAAAGAATAAAATGCATCAGATCTATGACACCCTTAAATGTTGGTACAGTTTGTTTTGGGTTTATATCTTCTACAAGTTGGGTTTGGGGAAACTTAGAAGAAATAAAATCCTTTTAAAGTATAGAAAGACTGGGTCAATTTACTAAACTTAATTTCAGCACAAAGCCATAAGCATTGCGTATCCAGTGAGAATCAAAATCTGCTCACTTGTCCCATCTTGCAAAGCACTCCTACACCATGAATTATTAGAAATTCAGGCAGATAATTTATTTTGGTATAAAATTAACAATTACTAAGAAGAAAAAAAAATTATAAGTCTCCAAATACTTTATGACTTTTTATTTTTAGATCTTTGTATGAGTTAAAGGCCTTAATTTCAACTGCTCATTTTAAAATAGGCATAAATTGCATCTACTTTTCAATTGGACAATATCCAAATGTCCCCTCCCTCTAATTCCTGCAAATGGAATTCATTTTTGTGTTTAGCCATTGTTTCTATTTCAGTGTATTTGTTTGTTTTTGTTTTTTTTTTGTTTTTTTAATTACATAGATACTCAAGTTGGCACATGACAACACTATTAGAGTATCCATCATTTTTTAATTGTATCTATTTTTTTAAAACTCTGCATAGAACTTGTGTGTGGACATTGTTATCGTATCAGCCATTCATATAATTCAGTTGTTGCCCATGCCCACGTTTAATTAGCAGATACTTGGAATTATTTATCCCTATCTTCTTTGCCACTGCCTCCACAAATTTGTTACTGTATCAATCCCCCCCCCACTCCTCTTCTTGATAATATTCAGTTATAAACCTTATAGAATTTTTTTTCTCATGATATTAAGATGAAAATTGGATGGAGCAAGGGAAATTCCTCTCCTTCCTCAGACTTGTGCTCTTGCTGTTTTTTTTTTTTTTTTGGCGGGGACAGTAAAATATAATTTCCTAATTTTTTGAAAATATCTCAAATTTGATTCGTACTTTCTTTTCCCAATTAATTTCTGTGAATCAAAAATTGATTGTAAAAAAAAAAAAAAAAAAAAAAAATAGTTAATGCTTATTTTCTTTTGATTTTTTGATCTTGAAAAACTTTTTACAAACATCATAATGGAGATTGTCTGTCCTTAACCAAAACTACATCACCACCAACATCACAATTCTCTTAGTTATTTATGCTATATTCTTGATTATTTAATTATTAATCTTAATTATTCATGATGCCTCTATTAAAGTGTAGTTGAAATAGATTTGCCTCAAAACACTCCATGTTGTTAATACTTTTAAAATTGTGTTATATAATAACTAAGAAATAAAAGGTTTATATAGTATATGGTGTGGATAATTTACATACTGGTTTTAACAAAATATTTTTTTAATTCTTAAACATATTAAAAGGAATCCTATATATTTTATATAGAAATCTATTAAGATAAAAAGTTTAATCAGTTTATAATGTTTTTTTTGGTTTCAATATTCTTTTTAATTTAGTATATTGCATTAAGACTTAAATACTTGTGCCCAACAGTTTTTGTTAGAATATATAATTCTACAACTGTAACAGACATGAAACAAAATGGTGCTTGAAACTTTTAAAGAAAGGAATTGAATATCAATCTCTAAATCATCAAAATGATTTTGATCATCTTCCAGTTTTTTATTGTTTTATAGTTTGACTTGCTTTTTATCAAAATACACACATCACATGAAAAGAAAAAGAAATACTCTTCATTTTATAGCAAATGTTTTTCTGTGATCTAAAACATATTCTTCATATATTTAAGCAATATTCTTAAGAATATGGCAAAATGTATTGTAATTGTCTTTAATTGTTCATAGCTCACCCAGTCGTGCCAATGTCTTCCTCCACATGCCTGTTTCTTAAATAACTAATGGCTGCTGAGTTTGGCTCAAACTGTATAAGCCATGAGTTAGCTACACACATGAATAAATGAACCTGAGAATACACTTGTATTGCTGTTAATTCATTTTTTATGACAATTTCTCTCAATGCAACCATGGCATATCTAAGACTTTAGCTCTTCAGCATAGGTCAAACAAATCCTAACTATAATGGATGGGTAGTAGACAAAAACTTGGACAGTTTTCTGTTCAACAGCTAACTCTACTACTTCAAGGATGGCTATGGCATTAAATAACCCACAAAGATTGATATGCCATTAAACCAAACCAAACTGCAGTGATACTATTTAACTCGTAGCTGGGGAGATGAGGGAGTTCATGCCTTTCTCAAAAGTATTAGTCCAAAAGTGAACATAATGGTTCAAATTTGCTCATTTTGAGTTTGCTGTCCAGAACTTTATCCATTTCACCGTGGGGACTCCCTGCTTGACTCTGCCCTCTTTGTTCTTCTTGTGACCAACTTTGGTAGATGGGTGTCCAATAGACAATCCAACCACTCACTGGTCTGTGCTGCAACTGATCTGGTTAAACTCCTGATTCTTAATCTGAATATATAGAGCCCCAATTTCCCGAAAAGAAAACTGTTTTTCTTGTGTGGAACCTCTAGAAGTAAAGTTTTTTTTTAAATTCTTATCTACTAACCTCTAACTGTACTAGTGTGGAAGTCTTCTGTTTATTATAGACATCAAAAAAACAACAACCTTTTCATCTCCCATGTAAAAGTCCTTTCTCTATTTCTATATATGCCAACCATTGTAACTTGTTGAACTTTTTGATACTACTATACACATACATCCATATACAATGTCTGTACCGATACACTCACCCCCTGTCTATGTGCTACACCTATATACACATATCCCTATAGACACACTTACACCTATACACACATGTGCATTATTGCAGCTAAATTTGTGCACCTAAGAACAGAAGAGTTTAGTTTCACAATATTTTGATATAATTTATTATTTATTGAAAAGAAAGATACATTCTTGGTAATTGAGTTACTTTGATTTTTCTCGATCACTGCCAGTGTTTGGTATATAAGTTAGAGAATTTCAAATGCTCTTTCATCCTCCTACCAGATTGACAAGCTCCTCTGCCCTATTGGTCTATGTACCAAATTAATCCAAGTAAATATATGTATGTAATATTAGTTTTACTTTTTGGTGACCTCTATTGAATGTAAAGTCATTTTCCATTTGTAGAATTTATGATTATTTCCAAATGTTAATTATCACTAAGCTTTATTAAATTCAGTGAGGTCAAGTGAAACTGCTCTGTAATTAGCAGTTAATAGACCTGCAATTTCATGATCTTTTGTTTTTATTTATCTATTTATTTATTTAGTCAATTTAAAGTTGATTAAAAAAAATGCTTAAACAGCTTAGACAGGAAATTACTGTTTTCCAAGAATTTTAATGGTTTTGCACTGACAAAAAGTCTGTTACAGTAACAAACGAAAAAAAAAAACTAAAATCAGATGATTATAATCATTTAAATAATTTGGAACAGTTTTTGTAGCGTGAATGAATGTCTGTGGTGCAGTCAGCAAATGGATGGCTATAATATGATCAGTTGTGGACTACTATGTTGCTGAGGCTATCCATTGACTACAGAGTAAAGAACATAACACAACTTGACTTGTTGTGTTAGAATAAAACAATGGAAGATCCTGTCTCTTTGAATAGCTGATGCTGCAAAGCAAGAAGAAACGGTAGCTTCTTTGTTCTTTGAAGGACACTCATTGTGTGTTCACAGCCCAGCCACCTGACAAGGAAAAAAAAGCAAATCAAATCACTTGATATTTATACTGAGGGTTCACAGAAGACCTCCAAGACTATGTTAAGTGATACTTCCAGAGTGAAGAGGTTATTACTTGCTGATTGCTCCTCATCCCATCCTGAGTGCCAGATCAAGGGCATCTAATTACTTCAGCATCTTTTTTTTTCTTTTTTAATAACCTTGTAGTATTAGTTTGTAAAGCTATTGTTTTATTTTTGTTATTGGTAACTAAAACAGTTTGATGTACCAAATTTAGTCTGCATGGTTATGGAAACCAGAGAAAGAATTTTGTGGGGGTTGGGGAGCAATCCTTATTAGTAATCAGCAAGAAGCCATTATCAGGAAGCTACAACTAATATAGAATTTTGAATTTCCAAACTTAAAAAGATCAAATTGTCTTACTGAAATAATTGTTCACATTTAGATTTTTTCTAATTAAACCTATAATTAGTTCTTCAAGCTACAGTAAAATAATTACATCCTGCAAACAGCGATTGTCTGGCCACTTACCTTCCATCTCCCAAACTATCAAAGTAAAGTGAGCAAGACATGTTGGGCATTGTTGGAAAAGTATGGATGAACTTATGTGATATTCTATGGACTCCTCCTTCACATGGACAACCTAGTGTTAGCTGACCATCAAAAATATATATTCATCAGCTCTGTGTAGGCACCAGATGCCGTCTAGAGGATTTAGCAAAAGTGATGATTAATAAAGCTGGATCACGAGAGACAGTCAAGGGAATCTGCTAACAGGATACTTCAATGATGAAACTGCTTCCTACAATGAGATTTTGAACCATCTGCACATATCAGTCATTGTCGGCATGGGACATTGTTTGTCTATGATGATGTGACCTATTAATAATATGAAATAAATGATGTATATGCTAAAGTTCAGTAATCGGATTTATTTTTAGTTAGTCCTATAAGTTGAATGTTTTATCTTTTTTATTTTATTTATTTATTTTTTTTTTTTTTTCTTTAATCACAGTATTTTTTTTTTTTTTTTTTTTTTTTTTTTGTAAAAATTTTTTTCATCTCTTGCAGAAGGGTAAGAGCCTCCTCCTCCACCCCCCACAAAAAAGGGGGTGTCCTGGGTATGACATTAAGCTCCATGCAATGTTACTGTTAGGATCCTTTTAAGTTAAATAAATCTGTTTGAAAATTCTTTGTTTAAGAATAATTACTTTTATTAAACTTAAGATTGGTAAATAGACTAATTAATAAATAAATATATATATATTTATTTATTTAGTTTCATTAAAGTCCTTTAGTGAAAGATTTACTTGAAAATATACAGCCACATAATTTGTATTGTCATCTGCTACAAAAAAGTGTTCATATTAGTAGTTGTAAAGATTTAGATTCACCAATTCTGCACAGACACTGTATACCGTCTAGGGGACTTGCCAAAAGTGATGACTGATTGGGATAGATGGTGAGAGGGAGTCAAGGGAATCTGCTATCAGTATACCTTGATGAGGATTAGTTACAACTTGAAAGTTAAAACCTTTGATAATCTTATAATAGGAAAGTGTGTTTGTTAAAATGATGTTTCAAAATATCTTCTTTCCCTCATACAATATTGAAAGACTAGGATCAACTAAGAATTCACAATCAGAAAAAGAAAAGTTCTATTATAAAAGTGTTCAACCTTTCTGGCAATCATAATCATAGCTGATATTAACAAACCTCTGCATCTCTGCAGTAGGGTAAGACTCCTCCACCCCCAACAAGTGTCCTGGATATGACGTTAAACAATCTGATGGTGAGGCTCCAGTAATGTAGAAGCTTTGGGGAATCTGGAGTACCCCTTCATTGCCATCGCTTTCAGGTCCACTCTTGCCCGGAGTGGTAGCACCTGACAGGGTCAAATAAAACTAAACTGCATACTTATGCTAAACTTGAATTGTTTGAAATAGAACTGTTTATATGTATAAAATTGGATTTGGCATTAAGTAACCTACAAGGGTTGATATGTCATAAAACCAAACAATGTTTATATTTTATAATGGAGATTGTGTCTAAATGAAACTGTCACCACCATCATCACAATTCCCTTAGTTATTTACATTATATTCCTTATGATTATTAAATAATCATTATCTAATCTTAATTAGCATCTTTATTTGACAATATCTCTGTTAAAGATGAATTAGGTTTACTTTAAAAGAAAGTCAATGTTCTAAGTCAATGATCACTAAGAAATCAATATTTACATATTTAGTATATGGTATGGATAATTTGCATACTGGTTTTAACAAATAATTACTTGCTGTTATTGATTTTAAATATTGTTTTATTCTCAAACACATTAAAAGCAAAAAAAAATCAGATGTATAATCTTATTTTTTAATAGAAATCAATTGAAATAAGTGTAATCTTTTTATGTGTTCTTATTTAATTTCATTAGTCTTTCTAACTTAATATTTTATGACATTAAAACTTAAATATGTGCCCAGAGGATGTATATTTTTGCTTGTTTGAATAATAATTTCTCTTTACTTATTTGGTTCTCTTAAAAAAAAAAAAAAAAGTTTTTATTCAATTAAATGCTTAAATTAAAAAATTTCTCCCAAAGCCAAAAAATTTTAAACCATCATTTTACATTGTTTCAATTGTATAACCTTTTAATAAAAATAAAAAACCAAGTCATAAGGTCACATATTTCTATTATTGCTTTGGTCACAGCTTTTGATAATGTTTACTAGTTACTTTTAATCTCTGATAGATTCATGAATCATAATAGAAAGAAAAATCTTTTTGTTTATTCAGTTTTGTAATTATTTTTACTCAAAGCTATTTAATGGAAATTTTTATTAAGGTTTTAAGCTTGATCATTTAGATTAATTATTGTCTATCCATTTTTTTTTTCCCAAAATGATTTTTTGGGGCCAATTTTCATAGATATTTCTACAGAACCAGTCCTCTGAGGAAAATTTTCATTGAAATTCAATGAAAGTAAGTTATTCTTGTACCAAAAAACATGCATAATATTATCACATTACATAATGCAATGATCCTCAAGGCAACCCAGAACCTAGGTGTAACTGTTGCAAGAGGAAGATGTGCCTCTTAAACAGGGTACACATCTTGCTAATAACATAGTTTATAAAGTCTCTATACCTTCCAATGGGGAGTAGAAATTATTGTTTGTGTTCAACTGAAAATAGCTGGAGAAAAAATAAAATGAGCCTTAAAAATAGAAAATGTGTATTTACCCAACCCCTCCATCATAGACAGGATGTGACAAAAGGTCAATTTTTAACAGAATATAACTGGTTTGAATTTAGAGTTTTCCTTCACTTAGACCTGTTGCCACAGCAAGTTTAAAGAGTCCACTCTGCCCTACTATTTACTCATTGCTAGCGAACAGAGAAGAGATGGTATTAACACTATGTAAAATGTAAACTGTCTCATTTAGGATTTGAACTTTGATCACCAGATTAATTTCCTCTGATGATAACCATTGTGGCACAAATGTCTCTTAGAAAATGACTGTATCACTTTGCTGATGCAAGACCCCCACAAATAAAATGACACCTTGTTAAAAGTGCAAAAGCCTATTCCAGTAATGAAAGTAGATTCAATTTGTGCCTTGAATAAAAATGACAAATTATGATGTGTAAGGACAGTCAAAATATGCTGAACAAATACAGTGAATTGTTATAGAAATACAAACAAATTGTGATAGTAATATGATTAATCATTTTTCAGTTTGTATAAAGTCTAAAAAAATTTTTTTTTTTTTTTTTTTTTTTTTTTTTTTTTTTTTTTTATTCACTAAAATCTGATGATGATGATCTCAGGTCAAAACTAGTAGAGAACAATCAAAAAATAAATAGCTCTAAAGAAATATTTCTTACCACTTTTATTGTTCTCTCTTTCTCTCTCATATATATTGGGTATGTTGACATTTTTTCTTTACGAACTAAATATAAAGATCATTTACAAATAGAAGGAAAGTATAAGATTTATGTTACAAACATTGCAGAAAATTATGAAAACAATGAATTTACACAATTACAGATTTTTAAAAAATTTTTGAATACAAGCATTTAAAACTCCTTTTGAAAGTTGTAAAGAGAGAAAAATTACAATTATTTAATTTTCATTCCTGAAAACAAAATCCTTAACTAACACTGGATGAATTTTCCAATTTTCTTTTGGGTAATTAGCAACTATTGTTCTAAAGAAAAGTTTTGATGATTTTTATTTATTTATTTAATATGGTAAGCTAAATATAAGCCTGTTGATTTGAGAAAGGTAGATAACTGTTGTAAAGCAGTACGAATGGAATTGATATTATTTTGATTAGATGATGTTATTTTAATGTTTGTCAAAAATATGCCTGATTTTGCAGTTAGGTTATTCACTTGCTAAATTTTTTTTTTTTTTTTCCTCCGCTGCAACCTGAGTAGACATTCTGCTCTAGCCATCAATTTACCTCTCCCTCCCCAGTTTTTATTTTTGGGTGCTGCAGAAATGGTACCAGCAGTCAGGGTGGAGCTGCTATTGGACATATTACTTCTCCAACATAGCTGCTGCTGCTGCGAGTGACATTTGGCTTGTTAAAAAGCATCTTCTAGTGTTTACCACAAAGTTATCAACTTTTCCCTGTCCTATATTTTGACAACTTTTAAAACATTCTCTTTTTCAGCTGTTAAAAAGGCACTACGTATTATTAACCCAGTTTTTAGTAGAAACAAAATGCGTTCTTTACTTTGATACTGTTTCTATTATATTCATTTGTTAATTATGTTTTAAAAGATAAATAGTTTCTTTCTCCACGAAACTACCATTTGTAGTGGTTGCTGCTGCTGGTCTAGTATGCAAATGATCAACAAGTACTGAGGTAAGACTCTTTTTGTTTATCTTGAAAGAGCACCTCAAGGTTTTTGTATTATCTGAACCAAGCCTGAGCAACCTTTTCTGAGAAGTGAGCCTTATTGAGACATGGCTCTTTATCAGGTAATTTGACATTGAAGTTGCCTCCAAACCTTTTCACTACAGAAGACCATAAACATGCAATTGCAATGGGGAAAAGTTATTTGTCTTTTGTTGGTTTCTCTCTTTAAAAAGATCTCTCCCATAAAATTGTATTTGTGATATCAATGTGACTAACACCCACTGCTGCTGCCAAGACACATTAAAGAATAATTAAAAGAAAAAATTAATACTAAAAAAAATCAATGTATTCAATATGGATATCTAGGTGTAGCTGTTAGAGTATCTGTATTGGGGAATTTTTTTTTTTTTTTTGTGCAATCTATTGATAAAAATCTTAGAACTATTTTCTTTAAATTACAGGTATATATTTAACAATCTAATCTAATTTCATTGGTCACGTTTAACTTGAAAGGTAATTTTAATATAAAAATACATAATAAAAATGTACATTGATTTCTAATTTTTTCATTTGACTGTATGAAAAAAAATTATGAATATTCCTTATTTTAAAACATTATTTTATTTATTTATTTTTTTTTGTGAAAATAAGTTTTGGGATTTAATCCATATTTTCAGCAATATCTATTTGGAAACTCATCAAATAAATCTTTTGATACGTTTAATACTTGCTAATTTGATGTCACTTCATCAACAGTGTTATCAATTTGGTCTCTTGATTAGGTCAGTTGCTCTTCTGTTTATTTGGAAGTTTCTGTTTGTCCAGTTGTCCAAGTGAAGAATTACTGACCGGCCTTGTTTGAAGATTAGCATACAAGTACCTGTTTCAAATAAAGACCCGTACATATCTGGGATTTACACTACTATCTCTGCTAATCTAGATGAGTGAAATTCTAATTAGATGACTGGATTATTTAGTATTCTCTTTACCATTAAACTATTTCTACATAGTGCATTAAAAGTTGCTATGAACTTTATTGCAGTGTCAGATTTAACTGTCTAAACCCGCAACATTTTTTTACTAGATGCACTCCTTATAACCAGATTTAATTTCTATTCACCTCCAAATAAATTAACTGAATATTGTCAACATTTTTTCTTGGTCTCACAGGATATCATGATGAAATAGTTTGACTTATTTTTTTTTTTGTGTTCAGTTTCAAGATTTCTATATTTTGTAAAAATTTCAAAGTTATTATAAATGGAATATTGAATATTAACACCCACACCACCAAATATTGAATCCTATAATAACACCCACACCACCAAATATTGAAGCCTATAATAACACCCATACTACTAAATATTGAATCCTGTAATAACACCCACACCTCCAAATATTGAATCCTATAACACTTACACTTCCAAATATTGAAGCCTATAATAACACCCATACTACCAAATACCTAGCAATAGTAAAACTGACTTAACAAATGAAGATTCAGATTCCTTCCAACAGTCCAGGATTTTTTATTGATAATAATTCAATTTTATTTATTAAAAATCTGGATGTGAATTAAGATTTCAGTCACTGTATTTTGATTTTATTTTTTTCATTATTTTTCTTTCTTAAATCTACATGTTTATTCTTATTAAATAATTTTTTTTCTAAAAAAAAAAAACACCTTATAACCTATTATAAAAAGGAGTATTTTAGTATTCACTAATTTTAAATAATTCATGTAAAATAAAATTGTTTTTAAATGTTTTCTTTCACGAAAATGTGATTATATGCATAGCTAATAATGCTGAAAAGATCTGAATCATTTGTTCATTTAAATGACCTGTATGTTTTGACTAGGTCACAT
This sequence comes from Sepioteuthis lessoniana, assembly GCA_963585895.1. Taxonomy (NCBI): domain Eukaryota; kingdom Metazoa; phylum Mollusca; class Cephalopoda; order Myopsida; family Loliginidae; genus Sepioteuthis; species Sepioteuthis lessoniana. The sequence goes on from OY757908.1 coordinate 131,943,990, forward strand.
GTGAATGACACATCATTAATGGTCATCACATCCAATCAAGCATTCTACTGGGTGTACAATATCTGGTGACTCATCTTATATAATCCAACTGTTTTGTGTTCTGGGTTATAAAAGGATATATATAAATACAAGCTAATAAATTTACCCTCAACAGGTCTATGTGGACTACATTGAAAACCCCTAGTTTAACCTATAAGACTTCTCCTCACCCACTCCCACCTTTTTTTTTTTTTTTTTTTTTTTTTTTTTTTAACAATAAAATCAGATAAAGCATTAATCTGTGTTAATCTTTTGATGTTTTGAAGCAATAAGTTGTTTGTCAATTAACACAAACCAAAAATATGCAATTTATATTCAAAGAATTTTTACTTTAACTTTTGACATGAACTATTTTCATTCATCTCTTAATTTTTCAGACTTGAATCCTCATCACCAGCCCAGTCAGCTTGGGCTGTAGAATACACCAGCTGCATCTCTGTAGAGTGTCCACAGATATGACACTAAACTGTGCCTGATGATGTGGCTCCAGTCCTGGAACTTGGGTTAACATGGAGTATTTCTTGGCCGTTACTCCTAGCTTACCTATTTGTTTACAAATCAAATTATAGCTTACCTATTTGTTTACAAATCAAATTATATATATATATATATATATATATATATATATATATAAGCAAGATCAAGCCAGATCACATATATCAGAACTACATGTGATCTGGCTTGATCTTGCTAATGCGTACGGTTCAGTTCCACACCACTTAATCCGAATGCCCCTCGAATTTTTCAACTTCCCTAGCAAGGTTGAGGAAATCATAATGAAATACTTCAATTCAGCTTTCATGAAATTTACTGTTAAAAACTAGACCACCAAGTGGCAGGCACTTAAGATTGGCATCATGATGGGCTGTGTGATTTCCCCACTTCTTTTCGTTCTAGCCATGGAACTCATTTTACGAGGTGCAGCAAATACGTCGGAAGGAGCAATGAAAAATGATCATCTGACTCTTCCTCCTTCCAGAGCTTTTATGGACAACATCACCATTCTCGTCCCATCCCAAATCTCTGCCGAATGTTTACTACAAAGGTATTATGACCTTTTCACATGGGCGAGAATGAAAGCTAAGCCAAAGAAAAGTCGAAGCCTATCGTTAGTCGGAGGATCTGTCAGGGAGATCCATTTCAAAATTGGGGGTGATAAGATCCCAACAGTCAGGGAGGAGCCGGTAAAGAGTCTCGGACGTCTTTATTCAATCCCACTGACTGATCGTCATAGGGGTACAGAGGTCCAGAAAATAGCTTTGAAGGGACTAAGATCAATTGATAAAACTTGTTTACCCGGAAGGATGAAGGCTTGGTGTTACCAACATGGTCTGCTACCCCGTCTTTTGTGGCCCTTACAGATGTACGAGATTGCGATATCTCATGTTGAACGGATCCAACAGTACAGCAACAAATACCTGCGTAAGTGGCTCGGGGTTCCTCCTTGTTTTTCGAAAGTGGGTTTATATACCAATTCTGGAAACCTACAGCTCCCAATATCCTCACTGGTAGAAGAATTCAAAATTGGAAAAGTACGCCTTCACATAATGATGAAGGACTCAGCCGACGAGATCATTCGGAAGGCGTATCCCGAAATAAAATCAGGTACGAAGTGGTCGGCTGTTAAAACCGCCCAGGAGGCAGAATGCAGCCTACGAATCAAAGACATCATAGGCGTCACTCAAACCAATCAAGCTGGGTTGGGTAGCACGAGCAAAAAGGTATTCTTCAAAATGGACCCAAAAGGAAAAAGAGACATGGTGAGCGAAGAAGTCAGGATGTTTGAGGAAGAGCAAAGAAAAGCCAGTGCTGTTACTCAGGCCAAACAATGTGCTTGGAAAAAATGGAATGATATCAAACCAATTAAATTATCGTGGAAATCCTTAATTGCAATGGAACCACTGGCGATATCATTCCTTCTTCGCTCTACTTATGATCTCTTACCAAATGCGACCAACCTAAAATTATGGGGATATACCAATTCGGACCTGTGCTTGTCGTGTAAAAGTGATCGGGGTACTTTGCGCCACGTCTTATCTGCATGTCCACACTCACTTCAAATGTACACATGGCGACATAACAAGGTATTAGAAGTGATAATAGAATTGTTAAGAGCACAATGTGAGACAGCAAATCAGCAATCCATAACAGCCAAGGAACCCATAATTCAGTTTCTCAAGGAAGGTGAATGTCCTGTGAGGAAACAAAAAAATCCTAACATGAAGCTACTGAACAGAGCTAGTGACTGGAAAGTTTCAGCAGATCTCAAGACATCCCTACAATTTCCAGTTCACATTATTCAAACGGAAAAGCGGCCGGACATTGTAGCATGGTCCGATTCAAAGAAGAGTGTCCTCCTCATAGAATTGACTGTCCCTTGGGAAGAAAACCGGGAGGAAGCACACGAGCGGAAGAAAAACCGCTACGAGTCACTGCATGCCGACTGCGTGGAAAAGGGTTGGATAAGCCATGTGATTCCTATTGAGGTTGGTTGTCGTGGTTTTATAGGACACTCAGTCATTTCGTTTCTTTCAAAAATAGGAATCACTGGCCGCAGTTTGAAAGTTGCCTCGAATCGTCTTCAGAACACGGTACGATATGCATCAAGTTGGATTTGGTCGAAAGCGAGAAAGTTTCCAGCATGAAGGTAATACACGCGGAATCACCTTTCCTGTGTGATTACGTAAGAAACGGTTACTGTAAACGCGTAATAACATCAACCGCCGAAAGTAAACGCGTTTTTTTTTAAATCACAAACTGCACTCAAAAAATGAAGATTAACGTCCAATGTAGTCTCTGCATTTAATGGATCTGGTGTGTGTGTGTGTATATATATATATATATATATATATATATATATGATTCACTTAATACCCTGTCCGGTGGCAAAAGCTGCTTGGTAGCGCCAGGGGTGGCAGTACCGCCTTGAGCTACCGAAACTGTGTTATCACCCCTGGATGGCGGCTGATGAGGATATGGTATAGCACGTGCTTTCACACGTTGTATGATGAAAAAAAAATATATATATATTAAAATAAAACAGAATTTGGCATTAAATAACCTCCAAGGGTCGATATGCCATAAAACCCAACCAACTTTCTCATTTTTTACTTTTCTCTTATCCATGTTATAATCATTCTTGACTGTCCTTCTCTATTTTTCAGTTTGTTTTTTTGTTTTTTGTTTTTTTTTGTACTTAAGTCGTCTATACTATTCTAGGCTTTTTAAAAAGTCTAATGTTCCAAAATTGTTAGCTAATCAAATGCTAATTATTAAATAGAAATAGCAATACTTGAAACCATATAATTGTGTATAAATTATTAGTATTAGATAGGAATACTTGAGACTATACAACTGTGTACAAACAAATGATTAACAAAATCCCAGACAAAAAAAATAACTACAGAAAAAATGTAAATGATTCCCTCACCTTTAGGCACAAAATAACCCCAGACTGGGTGACATGCCATCAAAAATCAATTACATCATGAATTCACTTACCAGACTGAGTTGATGTTTTTTGTTTAAATTACTGCAATCTGAGTCGATGTTCCACCCGAGCCAACCATTTATCTTTCTACCTTCAGTTCTTATTTTTACTTACTGCTTTTTTTTTTTTTTTTTTTTTTTTGTTCATTTTATTTGTTCCCATTTAAAATTCTTAATCTTTTATTTAAAAAAAAAAGGTCCCATTCTAGATCTCTTTCACTATTTCTTTCTATTTTCTCTTTACAGTTTTTAATGCTTTGAAATCCTGACACACAGTGCTGTGATTTTTGAAGGTCATCTCCCAGGGAAGCAGGGGGAATTGGAGGAGTTTGGTGCATTGTGGGATTGTTAGTTGATCCCTTCCCCCTTGCTTTGATTGATCTGTTTAACCAAGAATCAGAATCAGATTTCAATTTTTATACTAACTCTGCTACCTACTATTCAACTGCAGCAAGATGAAGGTCTATGCTTTGTCTATTCTTTATAAGGGCGAAAATAAAGCTCGTTTACTAAAGGGTACATATGAACTCACATCTTTTGGATATTTTCAAAGATCAACGTAAGTACATTTCAATTTGTTTTAAATACACTTTAAGCTTTCATACACTTTGATCCAAGGCTGGAGATATATAATCCAACGCCAAGTCAGCCAATAGTGGGAACGATTCTATTTTTCGGATTTTCCATCTACAATATCAATGTAATTCAAAATCCAAAAGAGAGCTCAATGTAATATAACGAAATAAATTACAGAGCAAATAATTCCATATTAAAGAAAAAGCTTTAAAAGTTCTTTGTCTGAAGATGCAGATCTAATATTTTTTTAAAATATAGGTCTGCTGAAATAAATATTATTTCAAAAAAAATAGTAATTTTTGGGTGTGTATCATATATAAAAACAGAAAAAAACCAAACTATTAATAGTTTCACAGTCATCAATCAATACTATATTCTTATTATAGATAATCTAATCTTTAAACACTCTAAAATATATAAGCAGAAGTACCTGATTCATCGCCAGACTAAAAGGATTTTAGGAACACCAGTGAAAGAGATAGGAAGGGAGAAGAGAGAAGTAACTTAAGAATTAAAAATGTCTTTATTTTGTTTGTTTTGTTGTTTTTTTTTGTTTTTTCTAATAAATATTTTTTTAGTTAATAATTTTCAAAAAAGCAGCCTAGTTTTAATTTGTTCTTTTTAAAAAGAAAAAAAAAATTATTTTATTTTATTTTTATTTTAACAATTACAATTTATTAAGTTGCAAAAGTAGAAATTTGGAAAAAGCATTGAATACAAATTTTGACAATGGAAACAATGACATTTAAACATGTTGTGTCTTATGAACAGAAGAGTTGTACGTACTTTTTGTACTCACTCATGAATAACTGTAAAGAGTTTCAGAAATCAACTGACTTCCTTATCAGGAAAAAATCAAAAACTAAATTTTGTACTTTTCCTTGTGTGTGTGTGTGTGTGATTTTTTAATGCTCAATGACGTCTTTTTTCTAAGTTATAAATTAACACGTACAAACCAAAATAAGTAGATAAACTGAAACACAGACAACGGATTCAATAATATTTCCTCTTTATTTCAAAAAAGTGTCTGTTTTGGTTTATTTGTTGTACACTACCACTGAGTCTTGACAAATAACAAAGAACGTGTGTGTGTGTGTGTGTGTATATATATATATATATATATATATATATATATAATCTTATGCTTTCATTTGTCGAAGGCGATGCTTGTATGCAGCAATCAAGACAGTTTGCACACATGAAGGAGCCATTGAGAGTTGGAACTGCCAACAGGAACTGATTTGTTCCATTGTCACAGCTTAGAGCCATGCAATATATATATATATATATATATATATATATATATATATATATATATATATATAAACCAAAACACAGTCAATGGATTCAAATTAATTTTTCATCTTTTTTAAAGACAAAATATTAATTTGAATTTGTCGGTGTTTTGGTTTATCCACTTTCCCTACCTGCTTTTCCTAAGTGGTTACCCATCTAAGTACTGAGTGAGTTTATCATTGCTTAACTTCAGTGTTTTAAATGTGACTTTATCATAAGTCTTTAAAAGAACACTAAATATAGCTTAGATTTGGTACAAGGCTGCAATTGTAGAGCACTCTGTTAGGATTAAAATCAGTATTGATTTGAGAGACTAGCTTCCTAATAATTTCCCTGTAATGAGGAGCCTGATTTGAATTTTTTTTTTTTTTTTTTTTTTATATAGAGTAAAAGAGTTCATGGAATTTACGAGTCGGATTATTGTAGAACGGTCATCCACATTCTCAAGATCTTCTGTTAAAGAACAAGGTAAGGGCAAAATTCATTCTAAATCAAATAACAGAAAAGTAAGGAAACTATTTAGTTTTGGAAAAGCATGAATCCTATGGTTGAAATAGTTGGAAAGACTGGGTTCTTTAGTCTTGTTTTAAGCCACCAATCTAGAAGAAAGAAAACTAAATTCAAGCTAGTTTTCCTCAGAAAAAAAAAAAAAGAAAAAAAAAAGTTGACCTTGTGTCATGTCCTGGCCTTATCAAAGTGTTTAATACCCAGTGAGAATCAAAATTGATGGTCTGCTAGATAAGCTCTTTTGTGCCATCACAAAAGGTACTTCTACATTGTGAGATAGGAAGGGTTATTGATCTAATAAAAAAGCCATGTTCAATGAAATGTGTAGTACTGAGTATAGCTGTGTTATATCTTTTTATTTTTGTTACTCATGGTTGATACTCCAAATCCTGTGTGTAGTAAGACAGCAGCAGTCTCTTCTGCAACTATATTAAATCATGCCTCTAACTGCCCCTATCCTGCTACCTTTTGTTCTCGTTCACACCCTCAGCTTGATTGATGTATATGTAAATAAATTACAATGTATGCGACATGAAATATTTTCGCAAATTTTACTGACATGGTTTTATCAGCTGTGTCCCCCCCCATATCCTACCAGTTTCTGTCTTATCCGACACTTATGTTTTCCTAGAAAATGACAAATTTGAGCTGCATATGTATCCCCTGCTCTTTTGTGCTGTCAAGGATCTGTTTAATATTAAATTGGAGGCAATTTTTCATGTTATCTTCCCAAATCTGTAATGTTTCACTAAGTAGTTAAAGATTTAGGATTATATGTTTGACACTTGCCAACAAAAAATGTCAAATTGTCTTTAGAAGCCACAAACTAATTCAAAGAAAGAAGTTGCTTTTTGAAACTAAGTGAATTAGTTGACATATGCAACTAAAGGATTTGTTCTTTTGTTAATAAGTATTGACACTAAATCTTATTTTGTGCTACAATATTTTAAGTATTTTCTTTTTTACAAGACATTAAATGAGTCTTGTTGGTAAATTCATTGTATTAGATTAATTGCTCTTTTAGTTTTTTGAGCCCTAAACTTTTAGTTTTTATTATATTCTTAAAAGCAATGATTAGATTCTGAATTTAGTGACGAATCATTTATCTGCACTAAATTTACTGACGATGAATTTATTGCACATGGCATTAAACAACTTTTATATTGACATCTTTTCTAATCTTGGTTATTTATTCATCTGATACAAATGTATCATGTTGGTTGGTGCTAGGGAGGATATTTAGTTAAATCCCCAGTTGCTAAGGTCCTATATTTTAGTTTTAGTATATTCATGATGGACTTGTTCAATATTGCTTGCAGCATTCTTGTGTAATTGCCGTCTAGCTTCTTCTCCAGTAATTTTGTTAGTGTCCAAGTGGTGCTTCCATACAGCAGTATCGACACTACCGCTGCCTAGAAGAAACTGCATTTCATTTTATCAGTCAGGTCTGATTTATGAAAACTATCCAAGTTAGATGAACCAGACATGCAGGACACTGTTGGAGAAGCAGGGACAAGCTCATAAGTGATGTACTCCTATCGCCCCCCACATATGGCTGAGCAAAAGCAGGACAACCAGCTCGAACATACATACAGCAGCTATGTGAGGATACGGGATGTAGCCCTAAAGACCTGCCAAAGGCGATGAACGATAGGGAGAAGTGGCGAGAGAGGGGGTCAGGGATATCTGTGCTAGCGGCACGACATGATGATGATGATATTCATGATATACTTACACGGAATAAATAAAAGGAAAGACAAGTTCATTTAATATATAAATGCACTTATAACATAAAATCTTTATCATGACATCAAATGTAACACCTCTACACCAATGCATCTGCACGTGTCCTAAGTGTCTCTCCAGATGGCCATTCTGGTCAGTAGCAGGGCTGACTGGAATCTCCTCCAAAGGTCGTCTGTCTTAGTTGATGATTTGACCTGCAATCGAACTTCTACCTGCCATGTTGTATTTTCTGATCTCGGCCAGGGACTTGATGAAGCCAAACGTCTTGACTGAAACTTGTAATCAAAAGGTGAAAGGTGGTTATAAAGAATTGGTCTTTAATAGAAGGACAAAAGACAAAACAAAAGTTTTATATAGTAATTAAATTACGATTGTTAAAAAGAAACCTTTCCACCTACTGCTAGGGTGATGTTAGGCTGGCATGAATATTTCTGCAGCCTGAAAAGGGTTAAGATATAGTTTTGTCAGGGTCAGTTCAGGTGTCTTCTCAACACGACATCACTTCTATCGGCAACTGCCAAGATCTCTCTCAAGTCTAGGTTTATATAAAAATCTAATTGTACGGTAAGGAGTCTGAGAGTTTCGGGGCTACATTGATTCTCTAGTAACTTCTTGTTCATCAGTTTTAATTTGTAGTGAAGTCTGCATTTTGTTGACTTAGGTGATTTCACTCTAGTTTAGTAATAGTCAGAGGTTTACTTTGTCCCTTTTTACTCTAACCTCCTTCAGACTCTCCCAACAAAAGAGAGGTACATGAGACACCTTTCCTCCCACCCTCTTAGCAATCAATTCTGATCCCTTCTCTTAGGACTGTTTACCATTGTTTTAATGATAAATGTGATGTTGTCTACATGCATAGGTAAAAGGCAGTCAGTATGTTAAGCATTTAATGTTACCTTTTATTAAGATTCTCTGCAAACAAAGGAAGTTTCTTTGAAATAAACCAGATATATCTCACCCGGCCAAAAATGTATCAAAAATCTCTGTAGCAAAACAATATTTTCGTTTTATCATGGGATTTTCCTGGGTCCAAAATTAGGGGCTCCTCTGCCAGAGACAGCCCAGATGCCTCAGTATGATTGACAAGGCATGTCATCCATGTCCAGTCACTCTCTCATACATGTGGCATCCTCTCGAGAAATCTCAACTAAATTTTTATCAAATCCCAATTCTTGCTTTTCCTTGATACACTAATCAAGTAAAGAATAACACAATTCCTGGTTACACTCTGATACACTCTGCATGCAAAAGTCTATTGACAACATCTGGTTATTTCCTCCATTTCCATAGATAGATATCTGAACTTTCCTTGACCCCAATAATTTATGTCTCATACTAGAGCCATTCCTATATTCTGTTTAAACCTTTTTTTTTTTTTTTCCCTTTGGTTAACTCTTCTAACCTTCTTCCTTTTGGATTAACTCTTCTCAATTTTCTGTCTCTCAAGTTATTATATTACACACGAAGTATTGACAAGTATTGATGTAAATGTCTACAAATAGAGAAAAAAAAATTTACACATTGTTTTATGAACAAGCAAGATTTGAAAAGGTACAAAAATGGTCAAAGGGTGTACTTGATGAAGATGAATAGAGTAGTCATGGCTGAGATAATATCTCTACTGTTCAGAGATGAAAGTGACCTGATATAGATTCTGAGATTGTCACTTGTGATCCGTCTGACTTACAAAGCCTATTCATCAAGAGATAAAATTATTTTTTTGTCTCTCAACATGTATTTACCCAATCTCTCTGCCATGTGCAGAATGTATGACACAAGGTCAATTTTAAAGAGGGTCTGAATTTAATTTTTCTCCTAGATGGGTTGCCTAACCCAGTCTGACTTACTATTTACCCATAGCTGAGGAGAGAACAGATAGATTCATGACTTACGTGCATTAGCGCTAAGTGAAATGCAAATAGCTTCATCTATTTGAGCTTTAGTCACTAATCTATTTTCTATGATGATACAAATGTAGTCACCCAGTGAGGATCATACCATTATTAGCAGCAATGTGTTTTCTCTTATTAAGAGCCATGACAACCTCTGTGCATAGGTGTTGCTGCATTTTATTTATATATATATATATATATATATATATACTTTAATGAATTCTATAAGAGTGTACAAATTATTTGTAAGTTAAATCTTTTATTTCTTTCATGCTGAAATCTTTTTTAATAAGATATATATATAAAACTGCAAATGAGAAAAGTTTTAGCCTGAAAAGAGTGCTCAATGCTATTAAGGCAGATCAACATGAAACTGATGTGAATGCAAGACAGTCATTTACGTGTTGTTTGTGATTCTCTAAAGAAAGGCTGTGTTGAACCCTTTTCTCAACCTTTGACACTTTTCCAAGTCTTTTCAAATTCACTTGGACAGTCATGTACCCACCAAGTTCCCTCATGATAATAGTAAGGTTTGTTGCAACAATTTCTGCCTGCAGTTTTGAATCGATTCCACTAAAACCACTTTTTACAACTCCTTTTGCATACTGCATCAACCCCCTTAATGCTGTAGATGGGGTTTGTTGCTGCACTTGGGTTGGATCTTCTTTTATACTTAGAGAGCATGACATGTGAAATGCGTTCTTTTGTTTATTCAAATATGGGATCAATTTGAGTTTTCATAATGTTCTTTGCATTTGATGGTGAGGCTCCAGTTCTGGAGATGAATTTGAAAGAGTTTTCATAATGTTCTTTTTAACCTAAAAGGAAAAAAGAAATATTGAGGCTCCTGTTCTGGAGATCTGGGTAATGTAGAATAGCCCTTTCATTGCTATTGCTCCCAAGTCCACACTTACTTGGAGTGGTAGTACCTGTTAGTCTCATTTGTGGGCCAAAAAGATGTTTAAAAAATCATTTGTATTCAATTGGACTGTGTGCCTAAAAACCTCTTAAGGACCACACAAAAAATGTAAATAAGAATGCAATTCTCTCACCACTCTGCATAAAATAACCCTGGAAGGGTTGGCGTGCTATTTAAAACTAATCGATCGCTGGTATCCTATAACTGTATGCAAAACACTCCTACACAAAAAAAATGTAAATGTACGTGATTCCCAAACATGAAATAACCCATGACAAGTTGAAATGTCATTAAAATCAAATTCTCAATATAATTATGAAATGCTAATTAGTGTTTGATTCTTTCCTAAAGAGAAACATTTTAATATCATCATGGATTGCCAATTAGAACAAGAAGATAATGAATTTACAGGTGGTTTAGTAGATATATAAAATGATGGGTAGCATAGAAGTATTAATTGTATTACCCCACCCTCACCCCTCTTAGTGGGACTATTTCTGTGGCAAGAAATTACAACTTGGACTTCTCTTGCCAGTGTTTCTTTTTGATTTCATTTAATGAATTTCTTTTTGTGCAGTCTACAAATTGAGGAGGGAACCTCAAATTAAGAGAATTTCAGGTTTAACCAATAATATCCTATCTTCATTTGAGTACACATTCAAATTTTTATTTACATTAGATAAAAACTTACCTTGAATTCTTTTGCTAAACTTTCTTTTTTGTTACCTTTTTTAACAATTTTGATCTTGTGATGAGAACCAACTTGACCACAGCCCAGTTAGCTGGGGTCGTAGATTTGGTTTGGTTTTATGGCATATCAACCATTAGTGGTTATTTAATGCCAAATCCATTTTTATACAGATAAATGATTCTATTTTAAAAAATTCAGTTTAACGTAAGTACACACTTTAAATATCAAAAACATTTCTATTTCAAACTGTTCAGTTTAGTATAAGTGCATAGGGTCCTACTATGAGTCAAATAGAACTGAACTATCAGGTGCTACCAACTCCAGGCCAGAGTGAACTTGGGAGTAATAGCAAGAAATGGGTACTCCACATTCCCCAAAGTTCCACTACTGCTGAAGCCTCACCATCAGATAGTTTAGTGTCATATCTGAGACACTCACTGGGGGAGTTAGAACCCCTCTGCAGAGATGCAGTCTGTGTATTCTACAGCCCCGACTAACTGGGCCAAGGGGTTGTAGAGTATGCTAACTGCACTTCTGCAGAAGAAGACCTCCCCACCCAACAAGTCTTCTGCATATGACACTAAACAAAATCTGATGGTGAGGCTTTAGTCCTGGAGTTTGATGGAATGTGAAGTACTTTTTCATTGCCATTACTTCCAGGTCCATCCTAACTCGTAATGGTAGTATCCATGAGGATTTTAACTATGGGTCAAATCGAACTATTAAACTATTTAACTGTGTGCAAACAAATGAGCACTGGCTCGTTTAAAATGTTACCTACAAACTATTCATTTGCAAATCCTTTATATTATACACACACACACACACACACACACAAAAAAAAGTTGATATGCTATAAAACCCAAACTACTTGACAATTCTGTTAAAAAGTAGGATTCACTTTTCTTATTTCAACAGCCAAAGTCTTAAATTTTGTTATCATTCCACTTGTTTTATTTTCAAGGAAATTAGGAAAAAACAAAAAAAAACTAATAACTTTTCACAGAATCTCAGACAATTTCTACTACTTTTGTTTTCACTTTGATGACCCCTAAAAATTTTGGTGGATTAAGCTAAACACTCTTATTGAACTTATAACAAGTTGGGAATATTTTAAATCAGTAGATTCTTTTTGGGGGTTCATTAATTCAGCTCTTTTCCCCTTTCTAAAACAAATCCTGAATTGGCAGTGGCAATTTTAAAAGCTTAACTTTTGTTTTTGTTTTTTTTCCGTAAACATAATTGTTTCTTCCAAGAGAGAATAACCTCACTACTAAGAGTCCTACTTATTAACAACAGGGCTGAATATGAAAATCTATTCAGTTATAGAGAAGTCTCCACCACTCAATAAATTTTACTCATGAATATTAATGAGCTTAATATCAACCCATTCCGTAACATGAATTTTGGCCCTACTGACTGAAAATGATGAGAACTTTCCATTTTTCATTCCAGATTACTTGTGTCATGTCTATCTTCGAGGTGACTCCCTTGGAGGAGTATTAATAGCAGACCATGAGTACCCACAGAGAGTTGCACATTCTTTGCTTTCAAAGGTAAGAAGATACTGGAAGTGTTGATGTATTTGTCGTTATTAATATCAGATTTTATTGTACAGAAATATACAGGGTCTTCAGGCGAAATTTGACAGTTTGCATAAAAGAAAAAGAAAATACAATATCCCATTGAAAAATAAAAGTATGTAAAATAAAATAAAAAAATCCAGAAAATATAATTGTGTTGCTAGGAAGATCTTTGAAAACCTACTTTATTTTGGCCAGTACTTCTGCCTTGGTGTTGCACACAGAATGGTTAATGTCTTTCACAGCAAATAGTAATCCATGAGATTACAATTCAAGGAATTCAGAGGCCAGAAATTGGTGCTGGTGACATTGTAGAAATTCTCCAACAACCATTTTTGACTCTTTCAAGGACGTATAAATCTTGGTGCGACACATATGGCCTTCCAGCAGCAACCTCTTCCAGCCATAATTTGACTCCAGTAGCTTCACATAGTCATCTGAATTGAGCTCAAGACCCTGTTTAAAGATGTGGGGCAGTATGTCACCCTCACTGGAGACATATTCAAAGACCATTACAGTTAAGAAGAATATGGTTTTCATATGTGGGACACCCTATGAATTGTAGGCAAGTGATATGTTGTTCTGGGCATTGTACAAAAAAAAAAAAAAGAAAAGAAAAACAAAGTGTCCATACTATAATTTCATTAAATGAGGGATAAAACTTTTCATTTCAGTGTAGACAGAAATGAACCAATCAAATTTTAGAGGAGGAATTTTCAACCCACAATAATTGGGTGGGTGGGGAGTGTTCGGTTTTAATTTAGTCTAAAATTTTCTCTTTGTATATTTTGATTAGCATTTCCTTCACTTGGTGCAAAATTTATTCCTCTCTTACATTGACATTAATGAGATTTGTCATTAATTAATCAATGTATATAAGATATTCTTTGATGAACAAACTAAATATTCTGGGAGTTTAAAAAAAAACCCTTAATTCTTCAGATTCTACCTAAAAACTTGTTTTGGTGTTTAATCTGTATATTGTGCATTGAACAGTTGAAAAAAAGTTATTAATGGTGAGGAATTAAATGTAAGTATTGGTGAAAGAACAGGTCTATTAAATACATAGCTAAGGATTTTACAGTAGAAATTCAGAGCCCTGTCAGCAGTTGTGACTGCCCCTACAGAAGAATAAGATTATCCCCCCCCCCTACAGAAAGGGTTATCCTGGGTCTGACACTAAACTGCATTGTGTGATAAAGTTCCAGTAATGCTGGAGCTTTGGGGAGTGTGGAATACCTCCCTTCATTACCATTATTCTTATGTCAACTAACCTGGAGTAGTTGTTAGCTCTGTCAGCTGGGTTTGTAGAATACATTGGGTGCATCTTTGCAATGAGTGTCCTTGTATATAAAACTAAACAATCTGATGATGGGGGCTCCAGTAATGCTGAAGCTTTAGGGAATGTGAAGTACCCCTTCATTACCATTGCCCCAAGGTCCACTCTGACCTGGAGTGGTAGCACCTAAAAGGGTCCTATCTATGGGTTAAATAGAACTGTTTGATATTTAAACTGTGTGTAAACAAATGACTTATATGAAATTGAATTACTAGAAATAAAAATATTTGATCATTAAACTGTGTGCAAACAAATGACTGATGTTTAATTGAATTGTTAGTGATACATAACAATACTTGAAACTATTTATCTGTGTGCAAGAGAATGAGTAATGTTGAATAGAATAATTAGTATTAAATAGTGATTCTTAGAACCTCTTCACTATGTGCAAACAAATGATTGATGTTTAATTGTTATAAAGCAATACGTAAAAGCATTTAACTGTGTGCAAACAAATGATTAATATTGAATAGAATTATAAGTGTCTGATAGAAATAATTAAAACAATTTAACTGTAAAAACAATAGCAATTCTAGTGTGGAAACAAATTAGTTCTGATTACCAACAAACTAATCCCTTACATATCATGTATATATCTGTATAAATATGTGCCAACAAATGACTGATGTTCAGTTGTGACTGTTATATAGCAATACTTGAAACCATTTAACTGTGTGCCAACAAATGAGTAATAGTAAATAGAATTATTCATATTAGTTTGTAATGATTGAAACCATTTGAGTGCTTAAAAAAAATGAGCTCCCCCCCCAATGTTATCAATAAACTGTATTTATAAATCATATATATTCAATATATGAATGTATAAAGAGTATTTAGCATTAAATAACCTACAATGGTTGATGTGCCATAAAACCAAACCAATGGAGTGGTAGTACCTGTTAAGGTCACATCTCTGGTTTAAATAGATGAATATAAAAATTATTTATATTTGATAGAACTATGAGCAAAAAAAAAGGAAAGAAACATTAATAAGTCCTCAAAAATATAGATATGAATGTACAATAAATATGATTCCCTAACCTCTAGGCTTAAAATAGTCCCGATTATTTGACATCCCATTAAATTCCATCAATCTAAAAATGCATTGGAAATCAGAAGAGAGGGATTGTCACTGGTCAGGAATTAAGACAAGCATTAATGACTCATTCTGACTATTATATAAATAATATGAAATTGTTTTGAATTTTTTCTTGAACAGATTCTTGATGAATTCAAAGCTACCATTCCTGCAGACAAATGGGCTACCATCAATGAAAGGTAAATAGAAATGAATAATTTTTACCTTGTTTCAATTTTTGATATGTGTTCAATAATATTTAGTATAATTAATGATTTCTTCAACAGGAAAGTGAAGATTTATTTAAATATTCATCTATCATTTATGTGGATTGATTATAAAGTATTTTACTATAAAAATACTTGAATTACATCAGCTTGAGATTTTTATCAAAAGCAACTAAATGAATTAATCATTTTTTTTATTAGATTGACTTTCATGCATCATTCGTACATGTCTCTTTTTTGGTGTTCTCTAAAAAGAAACAGAAATATATTACATGCAGAAATAACATGAAACCTTACAATTTTGTGTAAATTCTACAGCGTTTTGCATAAAGAATCTTAGTATATAGAATAAATTCATACTTTTTTTTTTTTTTTTTTTTTTTTTTTAAACCAAATTAAAGACAGTTTCCATTATGTAATGAGCTTACACTAAGTAAAATATTTTTAAAAAATTGTATTAAATCATGTTCATATCAATGACCACCTGAAAAAATGTATTATACAAGTGAATACTGCTGCTGCTGCTACTACTACTACTACTAGTAGTAGTAGAAGTAACTTTGTAAGAAGTGTAAAGTAATTTGATGTTTATTGGCTCTGAAAACAGACTAAATTTCAAAGGGAACTACATGTATTTCTTTCATGCCTAATGCCTTGAGAAAAACATGAATCCAGCTATATTTTGTCCCATTGCCTGTTACCATGGCTATTGTCTGTTTACGAGGCACACCAATAATTGCAGGGGGGGGTGTCTACATAGATTATCTATTCTCTTATCAACATTACCTGTACAGGTGATGGCAGAAAAAAATAGCTGCTATATTTGTCTCCATCTTTGATAGATGAAGGGCTTGTAAATAGACTTACTGTCAGGACTTGGAATACACCAGAAGGGTAACCCTCCACTACCAAAGGGGGGTGCCTTAAGTATGATACTAAACTGTATCTGATGGTGAGACTCCAATTCTGGGGAGTGTGTAATGTCCTTTCATTGCCGTTATTCCCAGGTTCATTTAGACTTGCAGTGGTGTAGTACCTGTTAGGGTCCCATCAATGGGGTCAAATAGATCCGTTTAAAAGTTATTCATATTAGTTAAGAATATTTGATATCATGTGTTCAATTTTCCTTTTTTTTCTCTTTTCTTTAAGTGATGTGCATTTCCCAAAATGTGAACAATACCTAAAAGATTACCAGGTAAGAATTAATTGCACATGTACAGTATGCAAATTTTATTCTGCACTTGACAAATTTGATTATTTTCCATAGGGAGTCTTGGTAAATTCATCACATTAGATTAATTGCTCTTATAAGGTTTCCTTAACTCTTTGGCTCTTTTTATTAGATTCTTTAAAGTAATAGTAAATTTTCTGAATTTAGCCATGTCTAATTTTCCTGTGATAAATTCACTAGATTCTGCAGTTTTGCTGTGAAAATAACCCACCAAACTGTTTTTAAAAGAAATTCTATTAAGAGCTGTGCTGTGTGCCCCTCTAGAACCTAAACACAAAACATCTTTAAATGGTTTTATAAGCTTTGCAGATCATAAGCTGCCTGTTATCATTTTAGTAGGGTCTTGTTCTTTTGACTGACTTGGGAGAGATGAGGCTTGCAATAAATAAACATAGAATGTTTGTCATTCACCTGAGTTGTGTATATTGGAACTCTTCTCTCTACAAGCAGAAGATTCCAAAAATTTTAATCGCTGAGAATTTACTATTTTACACAGACAAAGCCTAGAGTAATATATATACCCCCAACCCTTACACCATGGGCAGGATGTGACACAACATTGATATTTATTTTTTTATTTTTTTTTTCTTCTTCCTAAGTGGAGTAAAGCTTCTTTGAAATCAGGGTTTTCTTACTCTGAAACTGGTTGTTAAAGAACAGTCTACCCTACTATTTACTCATAGCTTGGGTGGGGAAACAGTTGGATTTATTCCTTGCCCAAAGGCATTATTAGTGTGAAGTGAATTGCCAACAACCTTGTTCAGGATTTGAACTTGAGTTGCCAATTGTTTCCTAAAATGATAACTGTTAGGCTACAAGTTCAGTGCAGACTACCAACTGTAAAACTTATTTATTTGATTTGGAAAATTAGATTTCCTAATGTGGAGACCTTGAACAAAAAGAAACTCAATTTGTATGTAGATGTGATACATGACCAGCATTTATGATCACCAAGATGAAAGGAATAATGGAGCTTTTTAATGATTTTTGATTTTGTGGCCCTCCTCTTTTTTTGAATTGTAGTTGAATAGCATATTAATGCTCCATTTATCTGCCACCTTAAAAAAAGCCATATTTGTCAGCCTCATTTCCAACTCTTACTTCTTGGCTTGTCCTCTTCTAACTCTCTTAAATTAAACTTCAATTCAGGTATCATTTTATCCCCATCCTCCACCTTAATTACTTTTTCTAATTTTTTTTTTTTTTGCTTGCCAATCCCTTGTTTAAGGCTCCAGTTTACTATTAGCTAAGTATTGAATTTCTCTAAACATTGTCAATTATTAATTTAACTATTATTTTTTTCATTTTAATTTCAATTGCTTTTTATTGCAACTCTGAGATTCCATAATCTTTAGTGAGTAGGAATAGATGAGAAATAAGTCTCCTCTTGTGAGACTTGCAGCACCCTTATTCTTGGAAACCTGTCTTATTGACAGCAACAAAATGCAGTCATTCAAATCTAACCATAGAGCTTTATTCCTTATTCTCCACTTCTAACAACTGATACGTACAAGGCTTCTTAAAGTCATCCATGCAGACTCCTGGAGGTGAATAAAACTATGAGGTAAACTAGCTGGCAGATATCATATACTTAGCAGAATCCTTGATTGGATGAGATGGCTGCTAGTGATGTGTTGTTGACATAGGTCATTTAAATGAGGGATGTTAAAGGGCCAATTTATTGAAATGACTTTAAATTTTGAAACAAAATTCATGTACCTCTTTTAAAGGGACTGGATATCACTGAATGAAGGGGAAAAAAAACTTTTGCAATATCTCCTAAGCTTTGTGTAACTGTAGAGCCCATTTCACTAGCTTTTCCATGTTCGTATAGGGTGGAATCTGGCTTTAGTCAAGTGCATTATTTACTATGCAAATATAGAAGTACGGTGAATATAGATTGTGATGATTTGTGGCTCAAACTCCCAAACCTGCGACCTAATATTTATGGTCTTCTCATCAGCACTCATCCTTTCATTTAAAAAAAATAATTCAAGAATCAAAGGTACATTTGTATTTATAATTTACTGATTATACGTTTAGAAAACAAAAAAAAATTAGTCTTGAATGCTTAATATTTTAAAGACTCATGCAGATAAAACAGAATACATGTGCTTTAATCAAAGGGGTAACAGCTCCACACTAAAGGGTGGACCTTTTGAAACTCGTGGACAAGTTCACCTACATCGGAAGCAGCGTCTCATCAACCGAAAATATCGACACACAACTAGCAAGGGCATAGACAGATATCGATAGGTTATTGGTCTTATAGAAGTCAGACCTGTCTAATAAATTAAGTTTTTTTCCAAGCAGTGGTTGTGTAAATACTGCTATATGGATGCACCATGTGGATGCTGACTAAGGGTATGAAGAAAAAGCTTGACATCAATTACACAAGAATGCTGCGAGTTGTATTGAACAAGACCTGGAGGCAACACCCCACAAAGCAGCAGCTGTACAGCCACCTACCACCCATCATGAAAACCATCCAAATTACACGAACCAGACATGGAGGACACTGCTGGAGAAGTAAGGACAAACTCATAAACGATCTACTCCTGTGGACCCCTTTACATGGATGAGCAAAGGTTGAACGACCAGCTAGAACCATCTCCAGCAGCTCTGTGTCAATACAGGATGTAGCCTGGAGAAGATGATAGGAATAAAAGTCTGTCATCATTTTCTTGAAAGAAAAAGATTCTATCACAACACAATACATTTTTAATACAAGTGTTATTCAATAAATAAGGTGAAATTTTGCCAAACGATTTGGCATTAAGAAACCCTACCTACTGTTGCACCCTTCCCCTCTCTCTTCAAGAAAGTCAATAGTGATGGGTCCCTTCATGTCCCAAACACTGTCTGCATAACCTTTTATACTGATTGCTGTGCCTGGAACTTTTTCTTTACCAGAGAGTCTTTATATTTCAACTCTGGCTCATAGCAAACCCATGTTTACTCTATTTGTAAAAAAAATAAAATAAAATAAATTTTTTTTTTTTCTCTGTACACATCACACATTCTTCTATGGTAAATTTCACATGGTTTGCTCTTCTCAGCTAGCAAAAGTTTAATGACAGACCTCTGTTTAATTTGCTGTCATTTTTAATAGTCTCAAAACAAATATTCTGTGATTTTTTTTTTTTTTTTTTTTTTTGCATTGAACTAATTCCAAATAATGCAGTCTACATTTATGGAAAAAAATTCTTTACAAAAAAAAAAAAACATTTTTCGTTTTTCAAAAAAATTCTTATTTATTGAATGATTCTTGTATTTGTGGATGTTAACTGTATCATTTTTACAAATCTTTCTAATAACATTAAATTGTTTTCATGTTCTTGTTTTTCATTTCATTCTTGCAAAATGACAGAATCCAAAAGAATGTGATGCTATGACAAAAATCCAGAATGACTTGGATGAAACAAAAATTATTTTGGTAAGTTTTTTTTTTTTTTTTTTTTAAGTCTATTATTTCATTGTTTTAAATATGAAAAAGAAAAAAATGTCTCGTCATCAGAGTTTAAACTGCTGACAGTATCCTCTGCAGAGTGATAAGACCCCCACCCCCTTTAAAAAGGGATATCCTGAGAATGACACTGAAATACATCTGAGGTTGAAACTCTAGTGCTAGAGCTCTGAGGAGTATGGAGTCAACTCTTCTCTGCCATTACTGCCAGGTTCACTTTGATCCAGTGTGGTAGTACCTGTCAAGCTCCCATTTATGTGTCAATGTTTGAAAATTATGAATATTTGATAAGAATACTTGAAATCATTCAACTCTATGCAAATTATTTGGTTTAGATAGGAATACTTGATATATAACTGTGCAAAAATCCTCTTAAACAATTACACAAAAAACATGAATGTGATTCTCTAATCTTTTGGCATAAAATAACTCTGAACAGTTTGACATGCCATTAAAATCAATCACCATTCCCCAAATATGGAAATCTATTCAGCAGTCTCCATTTAAGTAACCTGATAATTCTTTTGACAAACTTATGCATTTTCTATGAGAGTGATGGTTTCTTTAATATCTCCTTATGTTTTCCTGGAAATTTTAAAGACTGCATCTTCTGCTGTTTTAGAAAGATTTGCTTCTAACTTTTCCAATCAGATATCTCCACAAAAAATAATTTTGCTTGTGAAAGGCATGAATCCATCTGTTCTCAAGCAGTGAGTAAATAGTAGGGTAGACTGAATTCTTAAACAACCTGTCTCGAAGTGAAAAAAAAAACACAAAAAACTGAATTTATAATCAGCTGTACACCTTTTTAAAAAAATGAATTGACCTCATGTTGCATACAGCTCTTAGCAAAGGGGTTGAATAAAAACGTACATTTGAGTTGAATACACACACACACACACACACACACACACACGAATAAATATATTGATAAAATACCCAATAGAATGGAAGAAAAATAGGGTGAGAAAATTAATTTTAGCAGGTTTAAATTCAGTGTTTTCCTTCTCCTAGACTGGTTGCCATACCCATGTTAAAGAGCCCAGTCTTCCCTTCTAGTTTACCCATAGTTAGGTTCATACCTTTCTCTAGGATATTAGCACAATGTGAAATGTGTGAAACAGCCAAATCTAGGATTTAAACTCTGGTTACCATATTATTTCCTCCAATGATAACAATCATAGCCTGTGAACATTCTACATAAACTGAATTAGTTGAGGGTTTATATATTTATTATGGTATTTTATTTTGTACGAGCTTCATCTGATAAGGATTGGGAAAATGAATAGAAACTGAACATAATCAAAGAATGAATATCAATTTGAATTAAAGGTGTAAATTATTTTTTTTCTTCTTTTTCCCTTCAGCACAACACAATAGAAGCTGTTTTGGAGCGAGGAGAAACGCTGGATAAACTTGTAGAAAAATCCGAAGGTCTCAGCAATCAGTCAAAAGCTTTCTACAAAACTGTGAGTATCACTTTTCTGCATCCTCAATGTTTATAAGACAAACATTAAAATGGGTTTGAAGATGCTTGGTGCATATTAAAAAAACTTTTTTTTTTAAGTGTCAAAGACCATTCTGTTTTCTGTTAAATTTGATTGTGATTCATATAAAAGATGATAAAATTCAGTCAAATCTCTTATTCTGATAATATCCTCATCTGTATAACAGTGTCCAAACAAAGGATGATTAAATAGGAATACTTGAAACCATATAATGGTGTGTGTAAATTATTAGTATTAGATAGGAATACTTGAAACCATATATAATTGTGTATAAATTATTAATATTAGATATACTTGACATTATATAACGGTGTACAAACAAAGGATTATAGACGAATAAAAATAAAGTAGAACATTGAAAAAATTATTACAAACATTTACAAGCCATTAAACAAAAGAATTTTTCTTTTTAATTGTATGGAATAAGTTCAGAAAATCATACAACATTATTGATTGAAAGGCACTGAATTTCCTTTTTATACAAACTTGTTACTTGTTTAATAAAAAGTATAAAATGTAATTTTGAGGTAAACTTGTTGAGAACCTTTCAGTGTAAAACATTTGAAATTTGTAATCATAATTGAATTATAATTCTGTTCTTTGTTGTTTTTATGAAAACTTTTTAGCTAATGCACGTTTTTAGCTGTTCTCATTTTCTTTTATCTCCATCTTCTCCTCAAATCCATTCTTGGATCATTATTAGTGGTTAAAATCAATTGAATTTCTCAGAATTTCAGTCTAAGTGATACTTAACACGGCAATTTATGTAAGTGACATGTTTAATATCGTTCCAATTTGAATTCCTTTTTAATAATTTTCAATTATTCTTTAGTAGCACCGGACATTGGCATAATGGTTAGTGTCCGCCAATGGCCCGGGAGACCTGGGTTCAATCCCAGGTCGAGTCATACAAAAGACTTTAAAAATGGTACTTGATGCCTCCTTGCTTAACACTCAGCATTATAAGGTAGGGATCAAGGGTAAAATGGAGAAATCCAGGGAAAGGAGTAGCACCCTCCCCTACATCTTGGTGTAGTAGCTATCGAAAAGGGATCCTTCGGGTCACTCTCGATTAAGGTCGCCAACTATACTTTAATAACGGATGAAAAGAAATTGCTTAGAAGACAATCATTGGCCTATAAGTCAGTAATTTTCTGACTAGAATCATTCACTGGTCTACAGTACTTCCCCCCTATTGATGCAATTGAAACACAAATGAATTTATCTTTATTATATCATTTTCTACATTGATTAGTGGTTCATTGTTTTAAATCGGAACACTTTCCAGCTATGAAACTGGTTGTCTTTTCAAGGTTTAAGAAAATAATGTAGTTGCGCAAATCCTAAAAACTAGATGCTTGTCTATGCCACCTAAACACCCTCCCCCCAGGTAATGAGCTTTTGAGGAGTTAAGATGATCCTCTTAATTACAGCTTATGTGAAGAAAAACATAAAATCTATCTC
This sequence comes from Sepioteuthis lessoniana, assembly GCA_963585895.1. Classification (NCBI taxonomy): domain Eukaryota; kingdom Metazoa; phylum Mollusca; class Cephalopoda; order Myopsida; family Loliginidae; genus Sepioteuthis; species Sepioteuthis lessoniana. Next base: position 131,967,041 of record OY757908.1, read on the forward strand.
TGGTATCCGACCTGAAAATAACAATCTGATATTAACAAAAAGCACATGTTTAAAGAAAAACTCTGAATTGAAATCAAGATTTTGTCATCCCCTCATTAAATGGCAAACCTCTGAAATTAAAAGACCAATTCATATACATTGGTAGCAATCTCTCATTTACTGAAAGTGATCTCAGCATACACATATATACAGCATACTATTGTATGGTTGCACCACTTGGACTTTAGCTGGAAGTCTGACAAAAAAGCTAGATGGGAATAACACAAAGGATGCTGCATACTATTTTAAACAAATCCTGGAAGCAACATCCTGTAAAACAACAGCTGTATGGCCACTTACTTCCCATCTTGCAAACCATCCAAGTAAGGCGAGTAAGACTTTTTGGGCACCGCAGGAGAGATAGAGAGTAAGGATCAACTCATAAGTGGCATTCTATGGACACAGCAAAAACTTACATTCATCAGCTCTGTGTACAGACACTGAATAATGAGTGATAGGGATAAATGGTGAGAGAGAGATTTAAAGGAATCTGTGTGGTCAACATGCCTTGGTAATAATGAAGACAAAACTTAATGCTTTGCTTTCTCTACAGCACTCAATTCCTCAGTAAAGTTTAATATAGTCAAAGTTATAAAGTGGAGTAAAGGTTAGCCAAACTTAGACCTGATTTTTCCAATGCAGAGTTGGAAATGAGCAAAGTTTTGATAAAGTGACCAAAGCCCATTTACCAAAGGTTTCCTCCTCTTCCTTCCTCCTCTTCCAATGACATCTGTCTTAATCTTTATTTGTGGCTTTTCTTTCCTTCTCTCTCTCTCCCTTTTCAGTCCATAGATCTGAAAGAGACTACAAAATGACAGTACTGTTTACTATATAACCATTAATTTTCATTAGTATCTTTATTTTTGCTCAGTTCTTGACAAAATCTTGAAGAATAAGAGGGGAGGAGAGTTATAAGGACACATTACTACTGTTGAGCGAGTCATCATTTAGTTATGAATGTGAGACCAGCATTTATGGCAAGAAAACATGGACTCCAAATTTATTTCAATGTTTGGCAATCATCAGCTCTTCACCATTTTTTTTTCATTGAAAGGTGATTAATTTTAAGGATTTAAATGCTCTTTATTGTAAAATAAGGAAATTATTCATTCTTTGCAATCAACTTCATTGCTTAAGACATTTGAAGCTTTTCTCCCTTCCCCTTCCATTAGATAATTATCATTATTGGAAATGGAATTGGCAATGAGAGTTCAAATCCTAGACCAGGCGGTTGGTGTCATTTCACTTTATGCTAATGCCTTTTCAGAAAGGCATGAATCCATCTCTTCTCCCTCAAGCTATGGGTAAATAGTAGGACAGACTGGGTTCTTTTGCCTTGATTAGGCAACTATTCTAGAAAGAAAACTGAATTCAAATCAGCTTTGCTCCACTTAAAAATATTGGACCTTATGTCACATTCTGTCTATAACAGGAGGCAAGTTTATCAAATTCTACATTTACACTTTGATTTTAAGCAACTATCTGATATATATATATATATATATATATATATATATATATATATATATGATTTTTTATTTTTTCAATTATTTTATTTATTATATTGATTGCCTTTCACATCTACCCCAGAATTATTTACTGCCTTGTTGCCAAGGCTTAAAATACACTGACTTTATCCACTGCTGCAGAATGGGTAAAACCTTCCATACACAAATAAGGGTGGTGTCCTGGCTATGACATTAAGATGTATCTAATGGTTAGGCTTCAATTCTAGAGAGTGTGGAGGAGTACTTCTTCATTGTTATTATTTCCAAGTCCACTCTGACCTAATGTGATTGTACCTGTTAGGGTCCCATTTATGGGTCAAATAGATCTGTTCTGAAAATTACTCATATTCAATAGGAATACTTGATACCATATAACTGTGTGTAAATTATTTGTATTAAGAATAATTACTTGAAGTTATACTTGCTTACTAAGGATTATTATTATTACTTACTTGAAACCATATACAAACTGTGTGCAAATGAATGACTTTTATTAAATAGAAATAATTACTTGAAACCATAGAACTGAGTGACAAAAATAAAAAAAACCTTTTAGAAACAACTATACAATGAATGCAATTCCCTAACCTCTAGTCATAAAATAACCCTTGACTGGTTGACATGCTGTTAAAACCAAACTGATTTATTTCTTTTCGTTATTAAACAAGCTCAGCTCTGCTGCTTTCTCTTCTATCTTAGTTTAATTAACCTTTGACCTTGGTTATGTTCCAGGTGAAAGTGAAAAGTCCAGCGCCTCCGCCGCCTCCCACCCCGCCCCCTTCCACTACTGAACCCCTTCCCCACACTCCACCTGCTGTTGAGCCCTTAATCAAGGCACGAAGAAGGCCTATCGTTGCCCAACTGTCCCCCGATCATCATGGCAATCCCTGGCAGCGTGTTGTGTTTTTTCTTCATTCCTGTCGGCAGGCACTCTCTGCCTGTTTGCAAACAGTCCATTCTCAAGTGCAGTCCCTCATCGAAAGAGTAGGTCTTCTTTTGTATCTGGCTGGCTAGCTGCTACTCTCTCTCTCTCTCTCTTGTGCGCACTCTCATCTACTCTTGCATATGTAGCTTAGCCAATGTTCACAGTTAGGAGGGGGGAGGACAAAACTCCTAAATCCTCCAACCCGATTCACCCCTACCTTTTCAAGCATGTTGCTAACTCTTTGCTTTTCTTTATAGTTTCCAAAGAAATCAGATTTTTCTTTCTTTGTATTGCTGTCAGATTTGCTGCAGATTCTACAACACTAATTTCAATGCTTGGCAGTGTTTCCTATTGGTAGATGAATTCTCCAATTTTTTCTTAGATTAACTAACTTGCTGCTGCAAGCCACATAGAATAGGGACCTAATATATCTGGAGTGAGAAATTATATTAAAAAAAAAAATTCTCTTTTAAGGCCCAAATGTTTCTTTTCTCTTTTCACCTCTTCTGTTATATATATATATATATATATATATATATATATTCCATTGGATCTGAAGAAGTCCTGTTATATTTTTCTTCGTGTTTTTGGTTTACATCAGAAACGCAAAACAGGATGGAAATAAATTTATAATCCTAAAATAACCAGTCTTTGGTTTTTTTCTTTAAAGAAAGTATTGCTCTGTAAAATTAATTACATTGAGCTATCCATCAGGAAAATTTAAATGTTCAGCTCTTGAATGATTTTCTTGTCCTGAAGGAATTACTACCAACTCTGGTTTAACTGGACCGAATAATACTATATATATATATATATATATATATATATATATATATATAAAATGATGCAATTAGTTATATTCATAAATAGTTTTCAATATCAGTGATAGAGCATGTGTGCATCTAAGTTGAAATAGCTTAGACACAGTCAACACAGTTCTTGATCTGATAATCCCACAGGTACAGCACATACATAGACACTTGGATAAATTGTAACAAAAACGTTTTTTCTTAAATCGGAAAAGTGCTTAAAACTGGCTCATTGGCCTAGTGGGTAGACTGTTCATCAATGGTCTGGGAGACCGGGGTTCAATCACAGGTTAAATCATACCAAAGACTTTTAAAAAATGATACTTGATACCTTCTTGCTTAACACTCGGCATTATAAGGTACATATCAAGAGTAAAGTAGAGCCATCCAGGGAAAGGAGTAGCACCCACCCCTACACCTGGGTGTAGTAGCTACTGAAAAGGGATCCTTCAGGTCACCCTTGACTACAGTCAACCTCTTATTGTTAATACTAAGTTTTTTAAGCTGAGTTTTCTGGATTTTGATCTAAATTTTTTCTTGTATTTCCCTGATTAGCACTTGTAAATGTTGAATTAAGTTAAACTTCAAGAGAGGAGCAAATATGACAAGTGGCAATTTAGTGAGGAATATTCAAGGTCATAAACACTGGATTAGGATAATTTTTTTTGTATCATCTACCTTTCATGTTCAGAAAGCCCCCACTCCCAACTATTCAGTTTCTCTATAATATACAAAAGTCAGTCATTATGCAACAGTTGAATTAATATTTCAAGAAAGAATAAGTAAGTATATAATTATAAACAGAAGTTTTATGTGGTGTGCCCAATTATTAGACAGAAATGTGAGAAAAGTGACTAACCAACTGTATTTATAACGTTAATGTGTGTGTGGATAACAAAGTACTGGACAAAAGAAGTGAACTGATATCAATGTAAGCGTGTTAATAAATTTCTTTTTTTTTCCTTGTATTGTGACAACTCCCACCCAATGCAGTTGATTAACCACTTTTCTGTCTGATGATCATGCACATCGCATAAAACTTGAAACAACAAATTTTTACTGTTCCTAATTTGATATTTTTAGGTTTATACACGTTTTGTTTTGTCTTTTTTTTAAATATATTATACATATTTCCCCAAATTATATACTTGTTCTTCAGTTAACAATTTTTTTCTTTTAATTCTAGGCTCGAAAAACCAACCAATGCTGCGTGATTTTGTAACATTTGGAGTTGTCTACCCCTTATTTGATCACATGTTGTGCTTTCTCGTCCGACATTAAAGTGTGTTGCATTCAAAACACATGCATCAATTTTCTGCGTACACAGGAGGGGAAAAAAAAAAAAAAAAAAAAAAAGTTCTGTAAGTTCATATCCCAAATGTCAAATGTCTGTGTATAAAGTCCAGCTCTCTTTCTCCTTCCCCCCACACACTTTAAGAAATGTTATTAAAACATGATTACATCCAATAGCTTTCTTCACCAGCACAAATTATTAAACACATGTGCACATTTTGTGTACATCAAAACAAATAGATAAAATTACATACATGTAAATAATGTTTGTAGAAAAGTGTGTATAAGACTTAAAAGACAATGAGTGAAACAACAACCAAAAAAAAAAATCTATTTGATGAGAACTAAATGAAAGCTATTTTTAATACAAAGATGTTGGTTTTTGTGTAATTTTTCAGAATGTTGCATCAGGAAAAAAATAAATAAAATAAAAATAGATATTTATTCATTTTCATCATTTTTTTTCCTTAATTGGTTGGGTGGGATTCCAATTAAAAAAAAAAAAAAATTTTTTTTTCTTCTTTTTTCATTTCTAGTAAATTTTTTACTTATTTTTCCCAGCCATTTATAAACCAAGAAAAGCCTTAACTCTGCATGAAACCATCTCAGACGGAAACTTGTTGGCTGCCACAAGAATAAATAATCTTTATTTAAATTGAAACTGAATACAGCCCTGTTTGATTAGAACGATTTCATTTCTTTGAGATTTTTTATTTTTTTCAGGGGTTTGTCAGTTTTATACTTTCCAAACTAAAATTCAAATTACATAAATCTTATTTACCTCAGAATTAATAGTGAGGATTTGATAAGAGTATCATGCGAGTTTTGGCCTGTCATTTAAAAAAAAATTTAACTATTTCTTCTACAACCCTTTAAAAAAAAAAAAGCTTGACTTGTGGTCACATGATTTAACCACACCTCCGTCCTCCATTAGTAATAAAAAAAAATATTTACTCATTTTTAGAAATAAAAGGGGGAAGGCAGCTTAAATGTGACTGCTATCAAGTTTGTGTTTTTTTTTTTTTTTTTTTTTTTTTTTTTTCATATTGTGAAAAAAATGAAAAAGAGCCAAATATTTTATTTGTTTTTTATATTATGCGTGTATATCTTCTTGGCTTCTACCTACAGTTTTTATTTTGAAAATAAGAGGAGAAAAATGGCTGGTTTATCATAAGATTGTTCTTGCCGAATAAATTGTTGAATATAATTTGTTATTTTCATAGTTAAAATAAATTTCTTCACTAAGAATATTAAAAAAAAAAAAAATGAATAAAATTTCTCCCCCCTTCCCTTAAAAAGAAATCAAAGGTGAAGAAAATAAGGAAACTCAAATAGTTGGCTTAGTTGATGTATTTTGTCTGTGGAACTTGGTAATTTGGAAGGAAAATTCCCATTTCTTTTTGGAAGTGGAATAATAAAAAAACAAAAAACATTTTTCTTTCTTTTGTTTATATTTTATGATGTTTGATGCTAATTGTGTTTAATTTTACTCAACTGGATTTTTGTTTTTAGAGAAATGAATACATCAAAATATGAAGCTGATTTATCTTTTCTTTGTCTTCGATTTTGTTTTCTGTAGAAGAAAAGTACAAAATGCCAAATTAGATGAATAAAGAATGACATCAAAATTTGGCTGATTGCAAAGGGGTAACCCCCGCCCCCTTCCACACACCACACCACACAAAACTTCCTGGGTATGACACTAAACTGCGTCTGATGTGGCTCCAATCGTGGAGCTCACTTTTTGACATTACTCCCAGGTCCACTGGTCCCATCTATGGATCAGATCTATAAAAAATAATTTGTATTTGATGGGATCAACTACTACTACACAAAAGACCCTACCAAAAATAAAGGGAGGGAATATTCTGGGTGGGCCCCTTAACTATATCTGGGTAATATGCAGTTAACCCTTGATTATTCTTAAAGTGGTAGTACCTGTTAAGATCGCATGCTTGAATCAAACGGGCATCTGCAAAAGAAAAAAAAAAAAACAATTTATTCCATCAATTATGAAACAAACTTTCTGATTATACAAAAAAAAAATTGAATACATGTTGGTTTTGTGTAAATTTTATGATAGCAGATATTAATAGAAAACAAGTCCCATAGATTAGGCCATTTTGGGGGGGGGGGTCAGAATCTGAGATATCTGAATAATTTTCCAAATTGAAATAGTTGGAATTCTTATTCTATCTGTAACTGACCAGATACTTTTTCTTGAGTTTTATCATTTGTAATGTTAGTAAAAGTGAGAACTGAACTGGTTAAGGTTCTCTCCCTAAAAAAAGAGTAAATACTCCACAATGAATCATCATATTAGAAAAATTAAACAGACTATAAACATAAATTAGATAACTAAAAGAGAAAAAACTCCACTAGAATTATATCACAAAGTCTAGAATTACGTAAGGTATTTTGAGGATAATCAAAACAAAAATTTCGTTTCAGTGAAGTATACACACGCCCCCATAAGTTATCTCCCCCTGAGACAAACTAATTTTCAGATAGATTAGTTACTTCCCCTTGGGTAAATGAACTTTACCTTATTTCGGACCATTGTCATTATCTAGATTGATATAATCAACGTTTCAGTTGCTTTTGTCTTAGTCAAGCCGTCTGAGTCAACGGCTATTCTAACTAGAATCAAAAAAATGATTTCTTAGAGCTTTTTCAAAACTTAAAAAATTATGTTCTTACCAATTCAACTTTTAATGATAGCATCTGTTATTTAAATTTGTTTTAACGATTATAATTTACAAAAATTTATCAAGAAAAAAAAGTCAAGTTTACTAAATAAAACAACTGATGTGTTTGAGTAATGAAGTACCCCTAATTTTTTTGGTATTTTAACTTACAAAAAATATCCAATGACATAAAGAGAAAACATTTAAACACTTGTTTATACTTTCAAAATTTCTGTAAGACAATCAATTCAACATTATAAATAAACAACGTTAATAAAATAAAAATAAATTCATTATTTTAACAAATAGCCATTATTTAGGTATAGGCTAGTGATTCCCTGGCTAAAATTCTGAGCCCTCCCACCCACTGTAATATTTAATTCTTACATATTCAAAATTTTACTGCAATTTTAAAAGACCATTAACTTGGTCCCTAAACAAGCTCCACCAAAATATTACTATGTTCCTCTGGTGGGGCATGCACCCCACGTTGGGAATTACTGGTGTAGGTCATGCGGGGACATTTTGGATGGAATTAACAAGGTTAGGCCGAGGAACAAAACATATCGTGAGTAATAAACGACCCCCCCCCCTTTTTTATGTGTGTGAAAAATTGGTCTTAAGAATTCGTCCATTACACAAATAACTACGTTTAAGGTGAAGAAAAGTTCGAAATAACTTCTCAAAAAATTTAAACGATTATTTTTTAACAAGGGAGAAAACTCCTTTAATAAGAAAAAAAGTTCTTTCCCCTTGATTAAGTTTGTTTTTTTTTTGTTTTTTTTAATAGAAATGTAAATTTTTTTCACGGTTCAAATTATACAAATTTCCTTTAAAATGTAAACTTGTTTTATTTCTATGTAATCAAGCTCAAGTGATAAAAGTAAGATGAAGCATAATCCCCGTTCCTCAAAATTAATGACAATATATTTTGGTTTCTTCTCTTCAAATTCAAAGAGGCCCTTATATCCAATTTCAACCTTCCAACAACTATTTTATTCATCCACTTGAAAACTATTTTCTAAGCAAAGAAAACATTAATTTAAGCTGTAAACAAAAAAAAACCTACTCAGCAATTAAACTCATCAAAATGATTTTATTCATTAAAATTTTTTATTTCCTTTAATAACCAGGTTATCTGATGTTTCCTACATTGCTTACCAAAATGCGCTTCCTTCTTGATCTCATTTCTCTTCTTCATATTCTTGATTAAAACACATAAATTCTGTTTTATCCGAATTCTCATAGAGACAAATACTTCTTGCTGCTTACTCTAGGCAGCAAATTATACAAATCAATTTTTTTGCAAACTGATAACATTTATAGATATTTTTTAAATATTTTTGGATTAGATTTATTTTATAATTTAAGATCAAAAGACAAAGAAATATCCTGACGAGTTGAGCTCATTTCAGAAAACGTCAGTCACAAAGACAATTTTCAGTTGGTGAGGCTTGGATTATGTGGACTGTATCCCTCCCCACCTTGCAGAGGGGTGAGACTCAAGATCGGGAAATCTGGGGAGTCACCTTTTCAGTGGATTTTATGCCCTGCCTACAAAACACTTTTTTCTTAAATACATTTTTATTTTTTTTTTTATTCATTGTAATCTAATAGAGAAAATATTCCTTGATAAATAAATAAAAATAAAGAGGAAAGACAGAGAGAAATTGTCTGCAGAGTGAGAAGGAAAAATAAAGCATTCTTCTACAGCTGAACCAAGTGATTGAAAATGAGTCTGTGAAACAATGATACATCTCGGTGGTAAGACATTACCTGAATTCTATTCCAATGAAAATAAAATGGGCTAAATTTAAAGGTTTCAATTTTTATATAGAACATTATTGAGCAAAAATTCTATGTATCAAATAAAAAGAGGTAGCTATTAATAATTTAAACAATGTTAAATGAGGAAATATTGTATGCAAAGTGGGAACACAAGTAATGAATAAATCAATAACATTACTTGTTATCAAATGCCCTATTACTTCTGATCTATACTTTAGATTAATAGTTTTCAAACTTTTTGAAGTTGGGAACCCTTTCTATTTTAGGGTCTATCTTGTAGACCTCCATACGATTAAAAATGAAATCTTGTTGACCCCCCACCCAATAAAAATGAAATTTATCAAAAATATTTTATGGAAATCATAGCCAGTATTTGCACTGAGCAATGACATTTAGTGAGAGTGATGTGCTTGTCAATTCTTAAGGATGTTTTTGACAAAAGATAGATGCAATTCCCTTTGTACAACATATCTAGATCTATAATTTGCTCATCTTCATAATAAATGCTGAAAATGCTGTTTTGTATAAAAATATTGTTGCAAAAAGTAGCAGCATTTTGGCTGCCTTTTGAGATAACAATGGATACTCAAAAGCCATATAAAGCCAAAATTTTGAGAGTGGTTACAGTTTAAACTGATTTGCTTTGGTTTGGTTTTATGGCATATCAACCATTTTAGGTTATTTAATGCCAAACCCATTTTCATACTTTTAGACAGTTTTACTTCAAACAGTACAGTTTAGCATAAGTAAAGTTTTTGTTTACACTCAGTAAAATGTAAAAACAGTTCTATTTCAAACAATTTTGTTTAACATGAGTACGCAGTTCTGCTCAAACTGAATTTTCAAAGGTGTATACTCAAACTAGAAATATGAATTAATGATTTTAGCGCAAATCAGATTATATAATTTTTCAAGTTACCTTTGCAGTATATTGTCCTTAATTGGAATCATTTTTTGAGATGAGGCTCTTAATCTGAGAATTAATTATTTATTTATTGCGGACTTTTCCCCCTCATCTTGGTAGTTTTTTGTGTTGTTTCTTCTTTCACTACGTTTCGGCCAAATTCCCTCTGGCCTTCTTCAGGTGATTTACCGCGACCTCGAGGTCGCGGTAAATCACCTGAAGAAGGCCAGAGATGAAATTTGGCCGAAACGTAGTGAAAGAAGAAACAACACAAAAAACTACCAAGATGAGGGAGAAAAGTCCGCAATAAATAAATAATTAATTCTCAGATTACCTTTGCAGCATCTGCAGACCCCTGTTGTTATTGTTGGTCCCTGGATTACAATTAGAAAACCATTACGATAGATGAATAGGTTTCAGCATTTTTTTTCATAATGCTACCAACTGATTCTACTTGCACTTCGACTTCACTACTACTTTGCTGAGTAAAGGAAAAACAAACAAAAAAATATTCCTTTTAGGAGAGAAAAATATTTTAACAAATTTTGCATTTTTCAATATTTAATCTGCATTTTATGCATTTTAAATAAGAAAATAATGAGAGGAATTGTCAATGAAATGAAGGCAAATATTTCTAACAGTGAAATTATTACAATTGGGTTTGTGCATTTACAAAATCAGAACATTTCGTAAATGCCAGACAATTAAAATGGTTGGTTGGTTGGTTGGTTGGTTGATATTTTATGGCATATCAACTCTTGTGGGTTATTTGATGCAGTTTAGGAGGAGGGCTTTACCTCTCTGAAGAGATATACTTAGTATATTCTACAGTCCCAGCCAACAGGGGAGATACTGCTAAAATTATGTCACTTTAAGAATAAAACCTTATTAATTATAAATTGGTTATTGACATAGAAAGTTGATTAGGCAACTTGAGTTCAAATCCTGAATGATACCATTTGCATTTCACGTAGCTCTAATCATTTCCTTGGAATAGGTATGATTCAGTCTCCCTCCAATTATTAGTAACTTTGATATGCCGACTGGTTTAGGGAGAAGGAAAACTGAATTCAAAACTTTTATTCACTTGGAAAGAGATGGGCTTTGTTATGCTATTCTTGCCTAAGAGAGGCTACATGATTAACCAGGTTATGGAACCAGTGACTAAGCTGAATTAACAAATAAACAAGCAAACAAACAAAAAAGCATGTCTAAGAAAGATAACTCTATATCTATTAACTGCCAATTACAGATCTATTTGCCTTCTTTTTAAATAGAGAAATAAAAATAAGCAGGGAAGAATCCTAAATGTTTGGTGATTAGCATTTTGAATTAATTTTCTATCAAAGACCTAAATGGCGTCTTTCACCCCAAAAAGCTATCATAGATTTTGAACTATATTATGTGTTAATTTGAAGATCATCATCATCTTCATGAAATCTTGGAGCACATTTAAATATTGGAAAAAAGGGAAATATCACAAAAGACTTCAACTCTGATTTTGTGAGGGATTATCAGTTAAGAAATATTGTTGCTTAAATTGCAAATGTAAATACCAGTTTTTATTTTCAAGTTCTGACTTTTCAGTAACAGTCATATTGTTGTATATTGACCCTTGACCAAGCTGTCAATCAAGAGATGCACCTGTGCAAATAAGTGGAAGAAGAAGCAGAAACAAGTGGGCATTATGAAAGAATATAGGCAGGTGCCGGCGGCAGTTGAGCCAGAGTGAGGGTTGTGGCCCTCAGCGACCCCCAGTTGAGCAACCCAGGCCAAGATGCAGAAGAAGTGCTGCTACGGCCAGGAGAAAAAATTGGGTCAATATAGCAGTCTGTCTCTGTCTCCACCCATCTCTCACATACCACAGAAACATCAACCCTTTCGAGAATAAAGTGTGAGAGATACATATTTTTATAAAGAAGTGTGTTCGTTCGTTCATTCATTGAAGTTCGTCATTATCTTTACTTATATTTATATTTGTATATGCTATACAACAATATGACAAAAAGATCATTTATTTTAGATTCTGGTTAGGAAATTTATAGCTAGTACTTTATACAGTAAAATAAAAAGATTTTGTTAAGTTAAGCGGATGAACATAAAGTAAGGGTCTAGTTTTACATTAAACTTACATTGTAAATCAAAGCTCTTTTTAAAATTTGAAAAACCTATATGCTCAAAATATGCTCCAATCTTTCATTAATAACATGTAAACACAATTTTTTTTTCAGAAAATATTTTCAAGTGTCTGAAATAAAAATGATAAAAATAGATAAATAAATAAAAACTTTGGTACCTGAAAAAGAAATTTTCACTAAGGTGTCTACTTTATATGTTTAAACAAAAAGATAAAAGATTCAGTTTAGCCAACTTGATGAACATAAAGTAAGGGCTCAATTCAGCATAATACTTAAATTACAAAGTGGACTCCTTGCTGAGGAATCCCCTGTGGTGAAGTGGTTAACATACTGAACTGCAACATCAGAGTAAGTGAGTTCAATCTTCAGTCATGCTATTGCATTCACTTTCAGATTAATATCCTTTGAAAAGGTATAAACTCTTTTATTACCCCCACCCCCCACGAGCTATGGGGGATTAAATAGTACCACAACTGTTCTTCTACAAGGATGGCTATGGCATTAATAAATAACCCATTAACGTTGATATCCCACCATTAAGCAAAGAAACCAAACCAATTTTCAAAAACTAATATAAAAACACATGTAGTCAAATTAGTAAGCACAAAATATTTGGTGGCTATAAGTCTAACTGTTGTTATGCAATGAAATATAGATGAACAAAATAGACATTTGGTCAATTAAAATTATCATCCAACATTTATATATATTTGCATTTTTATTACTAGATTAAAATCTTTGGTGGTTTTCTCTGTTAAATGATTGTATTATTGATTTTGGGTGTAAATCTGTCTTTTTACTCAGTCAGTCTGTCCGTCCATCAATAAATATTCCGCACACTAGCCAGACTGACTGCAGAAAATCAGAAAATAAATCTACAATGCATCATTGGGTTTAAGAACTGAATTAAGTTTATTGAAATTGCCACTTAGACATTCAAAGAGGAAATCCAGCTTTGAATATCATTACTGATAAAACAACTTTTGAAGCATTTTTTATTTTATCAGTAGAGAAAATAGCTGCTAGAAAAAGTCATTTTTTTTTTTTTTTTTTGGCCACCAATTCATTTTATGAAAAGATCCAAATGTCAAGTTGTATATTACCAAAGTTCTTTGATTTTAACAACAAACAAAATAATCTATTGTTTTATTTTGGGAACTAATATCTTCATTGTTATTTTTTATACACCAAATAATATCATACAGGGTCCTGAGAAGAAATATTTTCTTGATTGGGTATTTTTCAGACTAGTATCTTCATCTTTGTTGCTTCAAGTAAATCTTAATACGTTTTTTTAACCTTTCTCAGATATACATTGTATTTAGTGATGTATTAAAAGTCACTATATTCATCTCTTCAAGAACACTAAAATCCAACAGAATCACAGGACTATGTGTTAAGTTCACCTCTTATCAAGATCCTTTTGACAGCTACAATAGAAAGTTTTATCAGGTAAAGAAAGCTACTTACTTAAGAGAAAATGAAGAATTTTAGATTTTTAACACCATATGAAAACTAAGGTTCAGAATAAAATAATCTTAGCAGTCAAAGGCTTCCATAAGAGAAGAACAATAAAAGATTTTGTAAGATGAAGTTTTTGTAAATTTATTGATTCTTATATAAGCACTCACAAAAACTTAACAGTCCTAAAATATTCTGGTTGAAGAAATAAAAATGCCTCCATGATTTTGCCCACTCAGTTAGTGGTCAAAAAGATAATGTGTAAGTTCATCTTGTACATGTTGAATCTTCCTTCTTTCTCTCATCATCTCCTCTCTCTCATATCATCCTTTTCCTTCTCCTCTTTTAACTCTTAGTTCTATTTAACCCACAGATAGGACCCAATCAGGTGCTACCACTCCAAGCCAGAGGGGACCTGGGAGCAATGGTAATGAAGGGGTGCTCCACATTCCCCAAACCTCCAGGATCACTGGAACCTCACCATCAGATTGTTTACTGTCATATCCAGGACACTCATTGGGGGGTCTTACCTCTCTGCAGAGGTGCAGTTGGTGTATTCTACAGCCCAAGCCAACTGAGCAATACACAGAATTAATGTCAAAACAGTTTTATTTCAGATAATTCAGTTTACCATAAGTACACAGTTTCAATGTCAAAACAGTTCCATTTTAAACAATTAAGTTTAGCATAAATACAGTTTAAATGCAAAAAACATAAACTCAAGAAACCATGGTTTAGTTCTATTTGACCCATAGATAGGACCCTATCGGGTGCTACCACTCTGGGCCAGAGTGGACCTGGGAGTGATGGCAATAAAAGGATTATTGGAACCTTACCATCAGATTATTTAGTATCATATTCAGGACACTTGTTGGGGGGGGGTCTGAAGAGAAGCAGACCGTGTATTCTACAGTCCCAGCCAATTGGGCAAATGATTTTAGAGAAAAATTTAACAAGTCTCATTTCAAATTCTACATTCACTTGGACAAAAATTCTAATTGATAATAACGATCAAATATTTAAGGCACTTTTTTAAAAAAGAAAAAAAACTCAATGTTGCTTAAGGTATTTTTAAAACAATGATGGATTAACATGCTTTGGTCAAATATTTTAAAATTGATTTTAAAAAATAAAATAGAACTTCTTCCTTAGATAATATGAGCTCATTCCTGACTTTTTTTATGGATATTGACTGTTGAAATAGCCATAAGATGATTATAGCCAGAACAGAAGAAACTTTATTACAAAATAAGGATTCATTTTTTGAAGAAAGGCAAAATCATTTTCAATGCATAAATCTGGTTGAAGGAATAGAGAATGCATTACCCCTAAGAATAGCAAGGGAAGCAATTTGAAACAGGTATTCAGCTTCACAATGGGTTTGAGAGAGTTTTCTTGGAAGCTCCAAATAAATAAGAAAAAATACCAGACACAGTGTCTATTGGAAATAGTCTGGGGGAAGAATTATCATTATTCATGTGGATGAATAATGATAAATCTTCTCCCAGACCATTACTAGGATGAGTCAAAAGTTTTGCAATATTTTGGTAACATGAGGCATAGTTTGGCAGCACTGGATGCTTTTGATGCTGAGGTTGGGAAGGCGATGAACTGAATTGAGTGATGCCGAGCTCAAATGCCACCTCTTGGCTTGGAGTACAATCACGGAATCCATGCTTTTAGGCCTTCCTGACCTGGCCAGATCGCTGAGGTTTTTGGAACCCAAGTGGTGAAATTTCTTTAACTATCAGCTTACTGAGATCAATTGCACTTTCATACACCCACAGTTCAAACTTTTCAAGCAAAGGTTCTGGAATTAAACTGGATTACATGTTGATCTGTGCAACTTTCAAATGCACAGAGTAAAGCAATACATGTGTCAGTGCTTGAACTGCTTCATGTCACAAAACTAGCCCCACACACACACACACACTACCAAAATAGTAAAAACCTCATCCGAGCATATCTTTATCTTTCATGTTTTTGTCCTTTGACACAAGGAGCAACAAATTGGTCTGGGACTTCAACTTTTTGGGGTTTTTTTTCAATGAAATGCAACATACATGTGAGAAAGAAAAGTTGGTGTTAAAAACCACTTAGATAAAGAAGATAAGTTCAAACAAAATATAAAATTAGAAAAATGATTCCTCCAAGAATTTCAGAAAACAATTTGATATTGGGGGGGGGGATTGCCATAAAAATGAATCGTAAATGCTGGTTGAATCGATTTTGTAAACTCTACATACAAAAATGAATAATGTAATTCTATTAATTTTGCAAGTGTCTGCTGTAAAGCTTCTGCATAAAAATGGTTGGGATTTTTGCTTGGATGAAAATTCAATTAGTTTTATTTCATGTTCAATTTCAATAGTTTCACAAAAAAAAAAAAAGTGATCAGTGCTTTTTTATTGTTTTAGAAAGAGACAAGGCAGGGTTGGGATGGGTGTGGTAATTGTAGTATCAGATGACAACAACAACAACGTAGTATAAATGAAATTGCCAAGAAGAATGAGTAACTGTTATAATGTCGGTCTGCTCACCATAGCGTGGGTACATCATACCCAGGCTTAAATAAATCAATAGAAATTAAATCCATTAAGTGCATTAACAAAATTTCTATCTGGAAATTATATTATCTACTTAAAAGAAAAATTTTTACTTGTCGTGGGGGGGATAACAACCCCAAATTTACCTAATTCTCTGTAATAACAAGCCTCACCATCTAGTATTTTAGATATAAATCTATATTCTTTTCTCTATATTCAACACCCACTATTGTTTTATAGAAAGAGATAGACTTCGTATAGTGAGTATTTTCATAAAAATCATTGTTCAATAAAATCAAAGGCTGTGCTTTCTTTTTCTCAGCTAAAATTACAATGAGTAATACAAACCAACAACAAAAACAAAAGATTTTATTGTAATAAAATGCCATATCTCTTCGAGTCTTCACTTTTATATTTGAATACTTTATTAAATGATAAATTAATATTGTATTGTAGACCAGTAGTTTGTGGAAACTATACAAAATTTGATACAAGGGTCAATTATTTTTAAATGGGGGGGTGGTATCTGTACCCTCTAATGTGATACAGAGCTAGCATTTATTTTTGTTGTTGATCACAACACTGTGGGTTGATACACTACATTATTACGATCACAATTATTTTCTTCATCTTCCACAATATTATGAGACAATGACTGCTAAATTAAAAATAAATTGATTTAAAAAAAAAAAAAAGCAACAATAAGAAGATGGAGTAAAACTAGAATATAGTAATAAGGAGTATATGAAAAGAAATCTTAATGGACGGATACAAATAATAGACGTGATGATCAAAGTTAAGCTCCAGTCATAGTGGACATTTTCTTTTTGAGAGACAATACACAGCTTATAGCAACGTTGTTGATTAGGAATTTAACAAAAAATAAATAAATAAAACTCTAATTTACTCACGCAGCAAATATAACCAAAAAAATATTGAATTGTATTTATTAATTAAAAAGCAACCTAAACCCTGTTCACAAGAATGGCGGTTTATTAAAGATTGTTAAGAGAAACTGTTTTTATTTATTTATTTTTAGGTATTTTTATTTCTTGTTACAGACATTAAAATATAAGATTTTCAATAAAATTACATCTTCTTACGTCTAATCGGCTTGAGTTATTACGGGTATGTTATAATAAATGGATAATTTCAAAATAGGTTATATTCGCTGCGTTAAAAAAATCCTAAGGGGATTAAAGTTATTTTTCGAATTATTCTGTCAAAAAGTACATAGATTAATAGTCAATTGACATAGTTGATTTTTGATTTGAATTGCTCAAGACATTCGTCATTGAATGATGAAACATTATCACGCAATTTCATTCATTTATTCAACCACAATAATAATTTTATAACATAAGGAGAGAAAAAATCCAAATACGAAAACTGCGTAATTCGTTTTATTTAAATTAGACTTCAGATACAAAAACGAAATTAAATTCGATAATTCGATGTCGTCTTCTTCATCATTTATTATCATCATTATTATCCTCATCATCAAATATCTAACCAATTCTTAAATCTAAAAAAACCCAAACGAATTTAATATATATATATATATATATATATATATATATATATATATATATATATATATATATATTGGTTTAAAGTTCAAAAGCTCTGCAGGCGAATAGTTCTGTGGTATTTGCTAATTTATCGTAAATTGTACTGTAGTTAAACACCTTTGCGAGATGCAAGTGTTAAGAAGGAGAGATTGTATTTTTTTAAAAGACTTATTAAAATACTGGCTAGTAAAACACACACCTTTCTGAATATAAGATCGTGAAAAGAATATATAATTCAATTGGTATAAGAATTTGTAGAGGTCTGATTTATTGTGGTTCAGAGTGTATATACGAAGCAGAATATTGGCGCAACAGAATCTTCCAAACGTAGGGAGGTGCGGATCTGTTTGAAATCAATCGGTTGAAAATGTATGTCGACAACTAAGTAACAACAAAGAAAAAAAGACATCGTTTTCTTGTAAAAAAAAAAGGGGGGGTATAAAGTCTCCCTTTTTGACAAAAGTTATAAATCTGGGATGGATTTCAACATTATAGATTATATGAAGGCTTGAAATTCGTTGATTTCCAAGTAAATTGCAAGAAAATTTTGTTTACAACATATACGAATAAAGGAAGAATTTCTAAAGAAAATATGTAAAGGAATTTTTCAAAATATGATTATATTCTATTATCATTTTAAGCAAAAAAAAATAATAAATAAATAAATAAATAAACTAAATAACGATAATAAATAATTGCTACTTTATTTTTAAAAATTTCAGCCATTCAAATTTTATTGTAAATGCGTAAATTTTGGGGCAATCGAAATCATTCTCTCATTTATTTAGTCTCGAATTTTACAGGAAATTTTCATAATTTAATTAATTTTTTTTTTTTTTTTGAAGTGTGGCAGCAGAGTGGATTGAACAAATGAATAAAATTTAGAGCAAATGGTGAAAGATTTAAGAAAAACAGTGAATTAAATATGAACTAATAACAGCATTAAGTTT
This sequence comes from Sepioteuthis lessoniana, assembly GCA_963585895.1. Classification (NCBI taxonomy): domain Eukaryota; kingdom Metazoa; phylum Mollusca; class Cephalopoda; order Myopsida; family Loliginidae; genus Sepioteuthis; species Sepioteuthis lessoniana. The sequence continues at coordinate 131,985,660 of OY757908.1, forward strand.
TTACTAGACAGACTTTCACCCATCAAAAATCTCACCTTACCATAACTAAAAAAAAACACCCCATTTTTATAATCAGATTTGATTTTGGAATTCATATGACCAACAGCAAGATCGAAAGTCTAGTCGGTGGTGTCAACCGATAAAATCTATTATCATTATCATCAATATCAATATTCATCTTGTAATGGAATTTGTCCTTTTGGGGACTGATATAAAAAAATTAAAAATCCATTTTAATTTTATTGAAGACAACGAAAAAAATGGGATGCCGATTTTTTTATGCTGTTAATACAATAAATAAACCCCTTCATTTTGCAAACATAAACAAAAGAAGGAAGGACAGAAATCGCTTTGAAAAATTGATAAACTTAATACGCTAACTGCAGCTGCCTAAAGTGTAGCTTTAAGTTGGCTCGAAGCCATTTATCATTATATATACACTGCTATCCGTCCACCCACGTCCACCGTGAAATCTCGTGTGACTTAACGAGAATCTCGCCGTCCCGGCCAACGAGAGGTGCCCATATAGCCACGCCCACTTTGCTAGTTTCAGTTTCAGCATTCGGACGTGTTATCTTGTAGTCTTCTGTGTACACACTCGCATTTAGACACGCACGCACATACCTGCCTCTCTATCATCAACCTTTCTGTATTTTCTATCTATACACGCACATACACACACCTTTTTTTAAAAAAAAACACACACACACACGCACAAATTTAAGGGGGAAAAGAAAGTGAAAGCACTTCAACTGATCTTTTTTTTCATGAAATTCTTATTCTGCCCAAGGAAATTTGATCGAGTGAAGTGTGAGTGAAAGATTTTCGGAAAGAGAGAAAAAGTGGGCTCTTAAATGAATATTTTTGCACCTATTCATATATATATGTATATACACGTAGTCTTTTGAATTTATCGGTACATACCTAGAAATAGTGAAAAACGAAAAACCAAAAACGAAAAAAAAAAAAAAAAAAAAAAAAAGAGAAAGAAAGAAAACTCGCATTTTATGAAAAGCTTGCAGTGAATTAAGAGAACGGAATAGCTACTTTATTTACGTTTTGTTTCGAAAGAGGAGATAGCCACCGACTTTATTTTGAACAACTTCAGTCAGAAAGCATCCCCACTTAGCGATAAACGATGGCCGAAAACGGAGATATTGGAGACGCAACCCCTAAGACTGAATTGGAGGAAATTCAGCAACAATGCAACCAAGTGACGGACGATTCCTTAGAAGCAACCCGCAGAATGTTGACCATGTGCGAAGAGAGCAAAGAAGCTGGTATACAAACTCTTGTCAATTTGGACGAACAAGGGGAACAGTTGGATCGTATCGAAGAGGGCCTGGATCAGATCAATCAGGATATGAGAGATGCAGAAAAAAACCTGGAAGGGATGGAGAAGTGCTGTGGTCTCTGTGTACTGCCCTGGAAAAAGGCTAAGTCGTTTGAGAAGAGCGGGGATTATGCAAATGCCTGGAAGAAAGATGACGACGGTCCGACCAATACGAACGGACCGCGGGTCACGGTCGGCGACCAGATGGGACCCATGGGTGGATATGTAACACGTATCACGAATGACGCCCGTGAGGATGAGATGGAAGATAACATCAAAGAAGTGTGCGGCATGATTGGGAATCTACGGAACATGGCCATCGATATGGGTAACGAAATCAACTCCCAGAACCGGCAGATCGACCGGATTCAACAGAAGGCCGAATCTAATGAAAGCCGCATTGATGAGGCTAACAAGAGGGCCACGAAATTACTCAAGGATGCTTAAAAAAAATTTTAAAATTAAAAAAAAAAAAAAGGTTACAGGCGACAAAGCGAACGCGAAAATAATGTCAAATGAATTCAACTAGAAACGTCAAAACAGAATTGCAATGAAGATAAGAAAAAGAGAGCGAGAAAGAGAACGCGTGTGAGAGAGAAAGGAGAAAAAAGTTACAGGAAAAAGAAAAAATACACAAAAAACGAACTTTTCTTTTATTCTTCTTATTTCTTACCTCCCCCCCCCCACAATCTTCTTACCCAACCCTCATCTGTTTTGTTGTTTTTATTTTTTAAAAAAAAGAAAAAAATTGCTGCAAGTTTTAAAAAATTAGTTTTAATTTAATCTTTTTTTAAAGGAAGGGAAAAAAGGGTGTGTCTTCATTTTTTAAAATTAATTTCATATCGTCTTATGGAAGGAAAAAAAGGTAAAAGGGTCTTCTTCATAAAATGGTGATATTCGCAGATAGGTTATCTGCGTGTGTTTTCATGTGTTCCCGTTAGAACAGTCTTCTGATCCTCTTCTTTCCATACCCTCACATACCCTCTTTCTTACCCATAAAACTTCAGTTTTCTCAAACTTAGTTTTAGTGTCCAAACAAATTATACAACCTTCACATCATATCAATTCTAATTGTGATGAGAAATACCACCATTTACCCTAAGAAATTTAACCCCTAAAATAAAATAGAAAAAACAAAAATTAACCCACCCCACCCCACTGCCCAAAATATGAAATTCTTTAAAAGAATTATATTATTCCAATGCAGGCAGAGATAGTGTATTTAGTATTCTTCCATAGAAATATGTTTATTATATTAGAAAAATATCTACATAAAACAGAACATTTTCTTATATTATATTATATATATATATATATATATATATATATATATATATATATATATAAAAATCGTGATTATCATAAAAAGTTTTTATTTTTAACTTTGAGTGAAACATTCCATTAATTTTTTTTTTTTAAGTCTTCTTTCTCCATTAAAAAAACAAAACAAAACAAAAAAAAAAAAACAGCAATCAGTTCTATGATTTTCTATAAAATTATTTCAATTTCATTAAGACAGAAAACCATTTTGTAATTATTTTTAAAATATATTTTTAAAGGATTAAAAAAAAAAAAAGTGAAAAAAAGAGAAAAAAGAAAGTGAAAAAGAAAGAAAAAAAAACAAGAAAAAAAATCTGATTTCTCATCTTAGTTTTTAGAAAAGAGGTTTAAAAAAGAAATATCAAAGAAAAAATATTTTTTTGTTTATTTTGTATCACCGCATACAAAAATATAAGAAATACTTATATTTGGGTATTTTATGAAAATACAAGAACCAGAACATAACATAAAATTTAATAATGAAAATAAGCGAGTCATAGAAGAGAAGTCCTGCTTAATAATTAAGGGAATATAGAAAATTAATATAATAATTTATTATCATTAATGCTTAATTGTTAATATAAATGAAAATGTTACCCTTGAGAACACTTGATATGAAAGAGAAAGAGAGAGAAAAAAACGGGAAAGAAAAAAAAAGAAGGAAAGTGAAATGATGTATAATATTTAACTTTAATATTTGTTTTATTTTGTTTTGTTCTTGTTTTGTTTTTATTTTATTGTTTTTACAGTCCGGAAAGACAAAAATGAAGCTAACAACAACAACAACTGGAAGACCATTTGCAAAGCTGAACAAGGAGCTGATGCGTGAGTGTATATATATCTCAAAAGAGGCAGATATGTGTGTGTATGTGATTTGTGAATGTATGTGTACCAGAGAAGAAAAAAAAAATACAAAAAGGAGGAAAATTAAAACAACTTTTATTTAAAAAAAAATCAAAATGAAACAAAAACAAAAAAAAAAAAGAAAGAAAAAAGAAAGAAGATCTACCTACCAAAAGAGAAACACGAGAAAAACCTAAATACCTTTTTTAAATAATTATTATAATTATTTCGCTTCAACTTTTATTGCTGTTATTATTGTATTAAAAAATTTGAGTAATTTACTGAAACAAATGGAAAAAATGTGTGTATATATATATATATATATATATATATATATATATATATATATATAACTTTAAAAAAGGAAAAAAGATCTAAAAATAGGTGTAAAAATAATGACGGGAATTTAAGATATTTTGCATTAATTTTAATGTCAATAATCTTAATAATAGTGGAAAGCAAATTGATTCATTTGGATTGAACAACAAAAAACAACTTTAATTTTCAGGATAAAAAAATTTTTTTAAAGTTTAAAGAAATAGAAATAATTTCAATAAGAAAAAAAAAAAAAAAAAAAAAAAAAAAACAAGCAAACAAACAAACAAAGTGAGACCAAAAAGAAAAGCAAAGAAAAAAAACTGACTGAAAAAAAAAAGAAAGAAAAAGAAAAGACCTGAAAGAAAATTACACTCACTGGATTAAAATAAAGAAAAAAATAATGAAAAATTGTGGAAAAAAAAAAAAAAAAAAAGAAAAAGAAAAACGAAATAATAATAATCAAGAAAAAAAAAAGAAAACAGGGAATGAAAACAAAAAAAATTCTCTTCTACTCTTTCACCTTCATTCTTCTTCAGCATCTTTTACTCTCTATTAGCCTCTGTGAGTAACATTTGGGTGATTGATAGTCGAAAAATTGGGATGGATTTACCTTAAATAACAGGTGAGAGACTGTTTTTGTTGACTCAGCTTTATTATTCTAATAATAATAAAAAAGAAACTTAATTTTCTCAATTCTCAAATTTCCCAACCATAGAAATGGCAGCCATTGAAATAAGGTTCCTTGGTTAGCCATTCTTTTTCCCCACCCTCCGCTGGCATTCAAAATAAGCACTAATTCCCCACCCACTCAACTTTTCCGATCCCCCTCCATTCAAGAATTATTGAAAAGATACAAATCATGTAAAAATATCAAATGCTTAGACAAAGCACTAACCAAAGAAAACCCTAAATACCCTCTCCCCCTTCCTATCGCAATCCTAGCACACAAAAAAAAGCATGCCTGCACAGGTTTAATTCCTGCATGGTTCTTAGAGATGTAAAAAAAAAAAAAATAAAAAAAAACAGCATCTATTTTTGACATTCATGCATGTTTCACATTGAAAAACTTAAAAAAAAAAAAAAATTTTCATCAAGCAGAAAAACACTAACTACAAAGTAAAAGTAAATATAAGAAAAATTAAATTTTTCTAAAAAGCAAATCAAAATTAAATCATTTATTTCTATTATAAAAATTTTATGAAGAAAATAACACTGTAAAAAAAAAAAAAAATCATGATATAGTTTAAAAAGTCGATAGTCACTGATTTAATCTAGAAAATTCTATAATGAAGTAATCATTATTGATCCCTCAAATTACAATATTTTTCATGTTTTTACTCATTTGGACAAGAGAAAACTGAGGATATATAATGAATAAAAAAACAATGTTTAGAATATATAATTAGCAGGCATGTAGCGCATTGGGAAATTCCATGGTGGTTAGTAAAAATTAGATTTTACACCCACACGACTGCAAAAATGGCTTCAATCTGCAAACTTCACTCCTACCACCATTAGATACATGCACTGAACACAGTAGCTGGAGATCAGGTTAAACCTCATATAAATTGAGACAATAATAAAGTCTTCAAGGAGAGATTGACACCATTGGATTTCAACCACAAATTTATTGAAATAACAAAAACCACCAAAGGGTTAAAAAAAAAAAAATTTTAAGTGGATTCAGGCAAATTTCTAGAATTTGAATGGTTGAAGAATGCCAGATCAGATATAAATAACCCAATTCCAGATGATGGCTGAATAGAACAAGGTAAGTAAACAAATCAACAATCTCCATGTTGACAGTCAATAAGATGGAAAAGAGATGTAATCAGCTTTAAATTTCACTGCCAAATAGAATGATCAACATCACCAAGAACTAAGGCTCATCACAAGCACACTTGCCAATAAAGCTTAATGCTTACAGTCAAAAATTCTATTCTAATGCCAGGTTGGTGAAACTGATAATCACATCGAGGACAAGATTAACAATGAGTATAGTACTTGATAAATTTTGATATTATGTATAAACACCTAAGAGTTAAGGAGAGAGAGATACCCCCTCCCTCATCCACTATTAGAATTTATAAACAGTTTAAAGTAACTTTGAACTGATGTGGGAAGAAAGTGAAATTGTGTAATAAGAGGTACTAAAATAAAAAGTGAACCTGGCAGCAATTTCAATCTGATATAAGACAGATGAAATTTCAGAATAACAATTCAAATCAAAACCTGGCAAGTTAAAAGTTCAGAATTTTTAAACCTGGGAGAAAATATGGATCCTACCAGGTCAGAAGTATAAGCTTAAAATAAAAGCTACTTACACCAGCAATCTTTTTAGGAATTAGAAACATAATGTTTCATAGAATTAGTATATATTACTTTTATGAAAAGAAAAAGTCCTTTTGTAGCCTCTTTAATAAATTAAATATTAGAATATCTGATCAACATTTTCATAAATATACTAAATATATATATTATTTCAGAGCTATACATATCTGTATATAAGCATTGTTGACAGCGACTATTTCTTCCTTGAATATGAAAGAATAAGATTTCTTTTAACGGAATGCTATCTATACAAAACAGAATAATTGAAGTTTAATTTATTCGTATCTTGGCCCTCAAGTTGACAAGTTCCATCCTAAAATTGAAAACAAGTCTTTATAAAGCTTTAATTTGCAAACTCCCAACCCACATCTATAATGATCACTGTAATTATAACTTATCATATGACATACTCAATATCAATAAAAAAGCTATGCATATCATTCAAGTAGCCAGATCATTATACTGGATGTGATAATGCCAATGGTTCAGTCTTCACAATTGGATGAACGAAAAAAATAAAATAAAATGAAACCTCTAAAAAATTAGTTGATTTTCTTTGTAAAATTGGAATACATATAAATTATATCAAAAAATCTTTGAGTGTACAAGTATTGATTAAATATTAAGCCAGTTTTTGGAGGAAGCATTTTTTGATTTCTAATTAAGAACAAATGAAAGATTTTCAAATGGTCATCCATGCATCAAAATTATGTTCAATAGTGCTTAATTTTTGTGGTCAGAAAAATACTACTGTTAATACTACTATAACAACTACATTCAAAAGGTTTTAGTCATCAATCAATTCATTCATCCATCAATTATGGTAAAAAGCTAAACTAGTGAAAAAAAAAAACCATTAATTATTCATTATATTCATTAATGACGTTTTTTTATTATTTCAATTTCTGATTGCCTGCCTGCCTGCCTGCCTGCCTGCTTGCCTGTATTTTTTAAACCTAACTTTTTCTCCTACAAAATACATCTTTATTTCTTTTGTCTATCTTACTTGCTTCACTAATTGACTGTCTGATTCTGCATCAATCTCTCAATCTGTGAACAGTAGGTTAGCCATGTTGGTTGTTTTGTGGACAGTGTTCTGCTGCATTTTTAACATTTTTCTTCTCTTCTTATAATTCCTATTTTTACTGATTTGAGTCAAAAGGAATTTTATCATGATGCTTTTCCAATGATTGCATAAAAAGACATGAATCCTTGACCCTTTAGTGTATAAATCAACTATTTTGGGCCTTTCCAAATCAGCATAAAAATAACATATTTGCCAAATTAATTTTCATTAATTCTAATGAATGAAATAACAAAATAATGTGGTCATTACTAGTCACATAGTTTTTCAGAGAATTTACATACTTTTCCATTTCTACATCATTTAATTTTTCAAAACTCAATATGATCTTTCTGACATAGTGATATCTATATGGGTTATATCACACCAAGTAATTTCTTTTTGTGCATTTTTTTTTAATTGCTAAAGAGTATAAATAAATGAGTGCATAAAAAATGCCCCTTTCACACAAAATTATTGACTAAAGAGGGTGACATTTTACATATGACTGGTTCTTGCCAAGACTAACAATGGAAGTAACAGCTCTTAGGGATGACTGGCTTGGCCAAGTGTTCACTTATTTACTTTTTCTGCCAGTCATTGTGGCATGCCAGTGATTTTGTGATGAGAGACTGTAGGGAGAAGTGAGTTCATGCTTTCATTAAAAATATGAGTACAAAGTAAACAGCCTCAGCCAGAACTTGAACTCAAATTCTGTTTTCCATGCTCATAATTGTTATATAACTCCACACCTCCCCTTCCCTTACCAAAACTACTAAGTAACCATTAAACATTACTTGAAGCCATTTAGACTTTTGTGCAAGGAGTCAAAGTCAGTACTTTTGAAATCTTGTAAAATCTACATTTGTAAAAATCTACACTTGAAATTCTTTTAACTTCTCAGAGATTTTACAAGTACATGAATGTAGTGCAAAATATTCACCATAAACTTAACAATCTGAGCCCTGAGCTCCTGAGCCTAAATCTATAAAAATTAATTGACTGTGATCTCTGCATTGGTAAACCAGTGCTATTGTATAAGGGGAAAATGAGTACCAGTGTCACTAGCTCAAATAGTTAATGACGTAAATTTGAGCCAATATTACGAGTTAGAGAACCAAACTTTATACCAAATAAGCAACTGTACCAACGCTTCATATAAAGATGATTTCATGGAGAGATATATCGATCATCTTTTATTAGAATACAAACACAATACACACAGAATTCTTTATAACATTCTAGATTATTTCTTTTGTGAGATACAATGTGTGAATAAATTTACATAGATGATGAAGTTAGATTATTTTTCATTCAAGCAATATTCATATTTATTTGCAATCTAAATAAAATCATAATTCTTATTGCAACAAAATTTAATTAATATGTCCATAGAATTATTTTTTAACAACTTGATATTTTAGGGTTAACTAAGACAAACATTGAGCATATAAATATTAAAGCAATTAGCCTCTTGGAAAGTTGATTCAGTGTATTTTTAAATCATGGGGTCTGCTATGGTTGAAGGGTTATCTTTGATAACAAATCAAGTTGCAGTAACAAAAGCTGGGATCTATTTGATAAGCAAATCTAATGAAGAACAGGACATTTATAACCATCTCAAGGTGCACGCATTTACCCAACCCCTCCAACACAAACAGGATGTGACACAAGGTCAATTTTTAAGCAGAGTACAACTGGTTTGAATTCAAAGTTTTCCTTCTCCTATGTTGGTTGCTTAACAAATGTTAAAGAACTCAGTCCGCCCAACTATTTACCCATAGCTGTTGGAGAGAAGAGATCAATTCATGCCTTTCCCAAGGGCATTAGCATGAAATGAGAAATGAACAGTCTCATGCAAGAAATAAACTTGGGTCATAGATGCTATTTCCTATTATGATAATCATTACATCAAGTCCATCACACAATGTTGATGCAGAAAAAGGGCCATACACATTTCTGCTGCAATATCTCAATTGATTTAACATCAACCCTGGTTTATCTGATTATGCACTTTTGAAATGTTGGCTAACAATTAAAAAAAATAAGTTGGGTAACAGTGTGAGATTAGAATTAAGAATCTAACAAAAAAAAAAAAAAAAAAAAAGTCAAGTCCAATAAATATCACGTGAGATTTATCTTTCATAACTTAAATTAGTGGGAGATGAAAAAAATTCTTGGTTCAAACAAGAAAGAAGAAAACATGTACTTCCATATATTTATCATATAATTCAATCCACTCAAGGCTCATTGTGTTTCTCAAGCTGCTTTAACCTTCTAACATATTTGAGAAACTTGACTAATACGCAATGCTTGATTCAAGCAAGTGCAAGCTTTTCAGATAATATAAGACTGCATTTATCCAACCCCTCCACCAGAGGTTTTTTTTAAAAACAGAATAAAGCTCATTTGAATTCTAAGTTTTCCTTCTCCAAGACTTGTTGCCTTACGAAAGAACAGAGTCTATTCTACTATTTATTCAGAGTTGGGAAGAGATAGACTCATGCCTATCTGAAGAGCATTAGCATAAATTGGAATGCAAACAGCCCTGTCCAGGTTTTGAACTCTAATTGACATTTCCTTTTCCTATAATGATAACCATTACATAAATATGCCTCATCTCCAGATAATTTAAGAATATCATTAAATGTTAAGTAATGTTAATAAATAAAATTCTAATCATCATCTTGTTTCTAAAAGCAATATAGAAAATGGATTTTTAAAATATTTATAAAATTCAAGTTTATATTTGATATTCCTCCAAATTCTTGAGGCATATACAAATATTCATTGGAAGTTAAGATGGGAAGTAAAAGAAAAAATGAAGAGGATAGCTGAACTAGGAAAAGTTTCCCTAAAATTAAAAACTGAATAAATGAAAAGAAAGGGACTCAAAAAAGGTATAATTATCATAAATTATTTCATAAGAATGGTAACAAAAAACAAGACACATTAGAATTTGTTGTTATAAAATTAATCACCATTAAATTTTCAGTTTTTACTGACCAATATTGAATATTGAAAACAAGATATATCCAAATTATTGGAAAAGCACAAGATAAAAGGAAGTTCAACAAAATAAAGAATATTTCTTTAATAAAAAAGAACAAAGGTTTTGAATATAAATGTTTTTATACAATAACGATTCTAGAAATATTTCTTGCATAATTTTTGCTTCATTATATAAAGAATTCTAGAAAAAAGTAAATTGGAAATACTTGAAAAACAGTAAAAACAGAATTTAATGTAAACAGTTGCCTCATCTCAAATAGACAGTAACACACACACACACACACACACACACACACAAAGGTAGAAATGAACAATAAAAGGATGATGATAGAGGTTCAGGCATCAACAGACAGTGATAAATATTCATCAGATATATTTACCAGCTTATTGTACGTATGTTGTGTGCATATCTGCGTGTGTGTGTGTGTTGTGTGCATAGTGAAGAAAAAAAACAAAAAAAAAATTAAGTAATAGCAGTCATTGTCAAATGTACATTAGTTGATATGGCTTTCAACTATAGTGGCTTCTGCTTTCTGTATCTTCCTACATTGGTAGGGTAAGATATTTATTTGGGAATTTGGAAACAAAATTTAATACAATGGAAAGTTATCTGTACCCCTAAGGTGATACAGAACATGTAACTAGGCCATTTTTAAGGGTATTAAAAAAAAGCCTAGGGAATTTCGATCTAACTGTAGACATTGGAGAGTGCTTTGACCATCTCCTTGATTACAGCAAGAGGAGGATGCATTCTAGGAAGCATATCCTTAATGTACAAACTATATAGGTGATATTTTTAAAAGTAAAGAGACTAAGGAAAAAGAAAACTTTAAGTCATAAATAAATTAAATTTTCTTAATCAAAATAATAATATCTTTATAATGCTTTATCCCTTTTATTATATACAATAATTTTAAGTTATTGAAATGTGTCTGTGTGTAAGAGGGAAGGAAAGATATTTCAGAAAAGGAACAATACTATATAAAATATGCTAATGAAAAGAAAGAAATTGCTATACTGGAGTATGTATGTGTGTATATATATAAGAGATGAAAAGAAAGAAATTGCTCTGTGTGTGTGTGTGTGTGTATAGAAGAGATGCAAAGAAAAATTGCTATACTGGAGTGTGTGTGTGTATAGACAAGATGAAAAGCAAGAAATTGCTATACTGGAGTATGTATGTGTGTGTGTGTGTGTAGAAGAGATGAATAGAAAGAAATTTCAGAAAAAAAAGTCCAGTTTAACAACACAATAAGATTAACCCAAAACCAAACTTTTTTTTAGACCTTATTTTCCCAATGCAGGTATCAGGTTCCCTTTACTGCACTTTTAACCTGAATTCATACAAAATGTATAAAAGAAAAATTGTTCAGTACATGATCAGCCTACATTATAGCAGTCGATGCATTTGATTGGCTATCATAAAAATTTATACAATTTAGTTGTCCTTGCTCCTCATAAAATTAAATCATATCTGTCTTCTATTTGTCCTAATGTTGGTCAACATAGTCAAGATGTGGTTATTTGTTTAGTACAAAGGCACACAATTTTACATCCAGTAATGTTTGAATAACATGGCAAGGTAAAAAGAGAGGATATATAATTGAATATATAGAGATAAGATATCTTAATATGTACAGTGGAGGTTTTTATGAGGATTCTATTGGAATATGAAAGAATCAAATCAAAGGTTTTTCAATGTTCAATCTGATATATATTTCATATCTATAATAAATGAGAACAGATTTTGGATGTAAAGGAATTATAGAAATGACTTTATAATTTGTCTAGCATCAAATATGTATTTCTTTTCTATAGGTAAACGAATACACAAGCAGACATTTTGTCATCCCCAATTGACAAGTTGAAAAGAAATCTTAATTTGATAAAAAGAAAAGAACATACATTAGCAATCCAATTTTATAATGGCTGTATGTGCTTGGATTGAAAATGGAAAAAACATTCACTTTCATAATAACCTTTGTTCACAGTCAATAAACAGCGACTGCTAAAGAGTACAAAGAGTAGCGTTATTTTTGAAACATAAAAGCATTTCTGCTTTACTACAGAGGAATTTAAAAGAAAAAAAAAAAAAATTTTCCGCAGAAATTGCTAGCACCAAATAATAAAGATACTCCATCATCATAACTGATCCTATAACCTGGTATGGTTTGGGGAGGGGGAGGGGGGAACTACTTATGTAGCATGTCTTGGGCACAGATAGCTTGGCAGTGCCCATCACTCTTCAGGTCTACGACTGGTTTGAATTCAGAGTTTTCCTTCTTCTAGACTGGTTGCCATACCAAGGTTAAAGAGCTCAGTCTGCCCTACTATTTACCCATTTCTGGAGGAGGGAGAATAGTTGGATTCATATCTTTCCCAAGGCTATTAGCACTATGTGAAATGCCAACAGCCTCTTTTAGGATTTGAACTTGGGTAGCCATTTCCACTTCCTATGATAATAACCATTGCACTACAAGTGCCTTCTAAAAATATTCCAAACACACTGAAAAATAAATTTGCAGAGAAATCTAATAAAATACACATTAGAAAAATTTCCAAAAGAAAAAGTTTAAATTGATAACAGTGAAGCCAGATATTGAAATAATAATAAGCAAACTGATTCATGTTCATTATTTTAAAACATTATCTCAATGCAAAATATGTAGCTTAGTCCATTATCAAACTAACACAATAAAAAAATGATGCAGTATTAGCTGTGATTATTTATGGAAATTCCATACTGAACTCTAAGAGATTCAAGACATCCAATTGGCCTAATTCTTTCATCAGAAAGAATAATAACTCATTGCCAAGTGAATACACTAGTCCAACATACTGTCCATTGTGTAAATAAATGGAGAATACACTTGGGTTGGTTCTACTGAGTCACCACAACTTTGTGAGACATGAAATCTATAATCCTCTAGGAAAAAAATTATGTCAAAAACGATTCATTACAAGCACTAGTGAAGTGCCAAAGAGTTAGAGAAGCCCACCTAATAATGTGTAGCTCCTCTCTTTGACTAAATAACAGCAGCTACATGATGTAATATGGATCCTATGAAATACTGGAGTCTATTTACTCAAGCATATTCCAGGGCTGTCTATACTTGAGTTGTATTTGCTGGGTGTGGCCAGCAAGGAAGTTTGTGAGGCCTGCAATATGTCAAATACATGCTTAATGGAATTTAAATCAGGTGTGTACGGGGCTGGGGAAGGGTCAATACCTGAAAGTCAACTGAATATTTCAGGAACCAATTTCATGTTACCTCTGCACACTATGAGTGAGAGAGGGAGTAATTATTGTTATAAAACACACCATTACTACCAGGGAAACAGAGAAAGTATAAACGGATGCAACAACATCTGCATATGTCATACCTGTCAAGACAGTTTCACAAGTGACCTTGGTGACCTCTAACAGAACATACCTTACATAACTACAGAGATATGATTACCTTACATAACACCTCAGGATGACAAGCTGAAACTATGGCATTAGGCAATCTTTTGCACATGCAAACTCAACTCTCTGCTTGAAAAAGCAAGAAACATGACCCATGTGACCAAGCAACATGTTACTAGTTTTCACCAGTCCAAATAAAGCAGAGAAACTGATATTACTATACCAATAATGGTACCCACGACAACTATAAAACCCCATGATTACTATCTGGCCCCAAATATCATCCAGCAGTTCCATGGCTACCATAGCTACACTACCTCTTCACTTACAATGTCCTACATAATTCATTCAGCAATATCCATTTCTACAAGTGGGGAAGGGTAAAACCACCCAGTATGAAGCTGTCTCTAATTCTAAGACACGTTGGTTTAACCCTTTGAGTGCATTACACCAGTATTTCAGTGGCACTTTTAATCCCTGTTCCCTGATACTGTAAATCACATTCAAATGGTAAAGAGTAAATTTGAGTTCAGGACTCAAAAGGTTAATATTTTGATCATACAATGTTTTTTGGTCTTGTTTTGTGACTGACAACACTATATATATTTCCCACTGAGCCCAGATAAAAAAAAAAAAAACTAGGATTTTGGATACAGGTTTCTAAATTAGACCCTTCTTATTTGAAAAACTGGCACAACACAATCTTTTGGCTTTGTGCCACACTTAATAAAGCTTAGTATATACACACACACAGAAGTCTTCTATTGTTTTAATAGCTCTTTGAAAAAAAAAAAAGCGCTGTAAAATCTAAAAAAGCTATCAAAGATATAGATTGGCTTGACAAGTATGAACAGATTTTCAGTTTGGATATCAAAAGGAAACTTAGGTTAATGCATAGGCTCTTTGAAACTCATAAAACATTTGCTCAGCATGTGTATTCTGATGATTATCATTAATATGATCATTAGGAAATATTCTTTAATGTAATGTATTAGTCAGTATACATTTATACATTGGAGATAATTCTAAACCAAAACCCAAACTGACACAATAAATACAATCGTAAGGTAAAATGGAGTAAATTTAAGATTCTATAGCTAAAACTGTAGGCTGAGAGAAAGATTCAAACCTCATTTTTATCATCTGGGTTGATAGAGAGGAAAACTGAAAGGTCAAGTAACCAAGGCAGTGTCTAAAGGCCCAAAGCACCAAGAAGCCCAAGTAGTAAAAGTTTTATTTGGAATGTGTTCTAGCTAAAATGTTTTAACAACAAATCCCTGCCATTCTATTAATATACTCCACTAAATATGTCCATAACAGATACCACTATAAATAAACAACCCAATCAATTTTTCAATATTTTTAGAGACATGAAACTTTAGAAAAAGATGTGATTAATATTATACACACCTGTACATAATGGATGATAAGGTGGGATGGATTGAAGAACCAATAATTCTTTTTTCCCCAGGAGTCAATATTTCTGTCACTCTACCTCTGAGTAGGTAGCTTGAAGCATTCAAAAAGAGAAAAACTTGATTGATTGATTTTAATGGTACATCAACTTATCCAGGGTTATTTTATGCCAAGAAGTCAGGGAATCATGTATATTGTGTATCGATATTGACATTTTTTGTGTAGTCATTTCTTTTGATTTTTTTTTTTTATATACAGTTACACGATATCAAATATTCCGAAGACAAATAATTTGCACACAATTGTATCATTTCAAATATTCCTATCTAATACTGATAATTATATAGTTTTAAGCAATCATTTCTATTTGATAATAGTCATTTGTTTACATACAGTTTGCATATGGTTTCAAGTAACAAATAATAATCATCCTTACTAAACAATTAGTGCTTTGAATAACTATTGGTTTGGTTTGTTGGGTTTTATGGCATATCAACCTTTGTAGGTTATTTAACGCCAAATCCATTTTTATGTAAATAATCTATTCTATTTAAAACAATTCAGTTTAGCATAAGTACACAGTTCAATGGTCAAAAACATTTCCATTTTTAACTATTCAAGCAGTTGTATGTAACAATTCGGTTAAGTGTAAATACAGTTTTAATGTCGAAAAACAGTTCTATTTCAAATAATTCAGTTAAGCATAAGCACGTAGTTTAAATGTAAGTATGGTTTAATTGTAAAAATCATTTCTATTTCAAACTATTCAGTTTTACTCAAACAATTCATTTTAGCATAAGTATGCTGTTACTTCTATTTAACCCATAGATAGGACCCTATCAGGTGCTACCACTCCGGGCCAGACTGGACCTGGGAGCAATGGCAATGAAGGGGTACTCCACATTCCCCAAAGCTCCAGCACTGCTGGAACCTCACCATCAGATTGTTTAGTGTCATATTCACGACACTCGTTAGGGGGGGGTCTTACCCCCTCTGCAGAGGTGCAGTCAGTATATTCTACAGCCCCAGCTGACTGGGCAATTTGAATAACTATTCTAATACAAATAATTTAGATACAGTTATATGATATCAAGTAGTTCTATTTAATACTAATAATTTTCACAGATCTATTTAACCTATACATGGGGCTCTACCACTTAAGGTCAAAGTGGACCTGGGAGTAATGGTAATGAAGAGGTACTCCACCCTCTCCAGATCTTAAGAATTGGAGCCTCACCACTAGATGCAGTTTAGTGTCATACTCAGAACACTACTTTTTTTGGAGGTGCCAGAAAAAAAGGCCTTTTCACTGAGTAATATGTCTAAAACATTTAGGGATCTTTAATACTCCTACAAAAAAAACAAAACAGGAAGCTAAAACATTTATATAATTTAAATCTGCTGTTAGAGCTTTATACTGACAGCTTTTCAAATTTTGTCTACCATAACAGGTTGGTGAGATTTATTATCATATATAAAGTGATTAACCATCAGCAGAGCTTAAAATATGCTGATGGTATCACATGCAAACTAAGACCCCCACCCCAACTCAAAAAAAAAAAAAAAAAAAGAGGTGTGCTGGAGATGTCATTAAACTGAATCTGAAGATTTGAGCAGTGTGGAGTCACCCCTTCCATTGCTATTCTTCCCATTCTGACCTGGAGGAGTAGTATCCATTAAGATCCAATCTACGAGTCAAATAGACGTTTGAACATTATATTCATATTTCAACAGAAATACTTGATGTCATATAATTGTGTGCAAATTATTTGTATTAAGAAGAGTTACTTGAAGCTATGAAAATTATAGTTTATATAGTTTATGAAGGATTATTGTTAGCTACTTGAAATCATAACTCTATGTAAATAAATGACTATAATTAAATAGAAACAATTACTTGAAACAATATAATTATTAGTATTAGATAGGAATACTTGAAACCATACAACTGTGGCAAATTATTTATATCAGGAGTACAAAATGCTCTTAAGAAACAAGTACACAAAAATATGAACATACAATGAATACAATTCCTTAACCTCTAGGCATGAAATAACCCTAGATGAGTTGACATGCCATTAAAATCAATCAATCCTATGAAGCAGAGGTGACTGAAAATTTCTCTAATAAACTTTGTTGCAAAGTGAGGACTTCTTTTTAAATAGAATAAAAAGAAAACCCCTCTCCTTAAGTGGTCAGTCTAATATCAATGGTATGAAATCAGTATAAATTCCTTTCTTTTCTCAATTGAAGATCAATAAATAAAATCAATAATAAGAAGAAAAAAAAGAAAAAGAAAAAAAAGGGTTACTTTCAAACGAAACTAATCCCTAAAATCATCCCTTGCCTGGAAACAACAATCACCAACAAATACGACCCATCAAGAATAATAGAACATTTGGCAAGTTATTAACTAAGCATTGCTTAGTTGTGGTACAAGGCCAGATGTATGAGGCACTCATTGAGATTCAAATTCATTAGTCTGCTAGTCTAGCTTGCTAACCATTATACTGCATGAGACACCCAAAGCATTTGGCAAGTAATAGACTTACCATAACAGAGAAGATCTCTTCATTTAATTTTTTTTGGGGGGGGTCCTTTAAGGATTATTGAACTCAACCTGTCATTCTCAAATGATAAATTAGATTGAATATTGCTTAACTTTTATAATCTGGTATTTTTATGATAATTCTCAAAAGATCCAAAAAATTTTTCTTTTTTGTTAAATTTTTAAATAAAATAGAAAATGGTAAATTATTTCAAGCCTTCTTGACTAAAATGAGGGTTGCAGCTCATCAGGGAAATATAGATAGGATTTGAGCTTGGAAGTAAAAGATTTGCATTTACTTTATAGCTCAAAAGTTTAATAAATGGTAGAGCAACAAACTGAAGATCTGAAGTTTCTTCCAGAATACTGGATTGGTGATAATCATCATTACATTTACTCTGAACAGAGAAAATTAGCTTCAATCCTGAATTAAACATTCTTCTTAATCATTGGTGTTATTAACACTGTATTAAATATAAATCCTAGGCTAAAAAAACAATAAACTCTCATAAAGGTAAATTCCCAGTTTGCAGCTTAGGTATTAAAAGAAAAAGGAAGGGGGATTACAATGATAAACATTTAAAAATTACTTTGCAGAGAAAGTCAAAGAAAAAACAAAAAAAAACAAAACAACTAAATGATGGAATCTTGTTTCTCAAAAAAACACTGATACTAAAAGCAAAAGCATTATTTTTTTTAAGTGAAAAATATTGACTAAGAATAGCAGACATCCTTTACTTTTAAGTATTGATTTATCACAGCTCTCAGTTGGAGCTAGAATGTGACACAAGGTTGGGGTTTTAAGCAGAAACTCTCTTTCACATCTGTAAGCATGTGATACCAAAAATAGCTTAATTCTATGGGCATTCTCCTTCTGGCTTCACGCAATAAATCTAACTACCCCTTTTAAACAATATGGAAGGTGCTACCTTGTGGGTTAGTCCTCTGAAGCTAAGTTTCTTCATTATAATTCATTTGATGTATGGGTATGCTTGGTAATAGAATGATCAGTCATTGTTTGACTTTAAAACTGAGAGAAAAAATATTTGTATTATCAACAAAATGAAGAGGATGTAATGAGTGAGATTTGAACTCACTAAACTAGCAAACAATCTGCAAGACAAGTTTGCAAATGATTGCTCTAAATCTGCTGTAGTATGATATAAGGTTGTAGTAATGGAGCACTAGCTAAAAATACAACTCACAATATTAATGATTTAGTCTTTGAGAGAAGCTTGCTAACCAATGTGTTATGGTAGCAACCCAACTACATTAAAATGGTAAAAGCAAAAAAATGTGTATTTCAATTTTTAGAAAAAATAATTTTACTGACTGTGTTTGAATATCTTTGGGAAAACTGACCACATTAGAGAAAGAAAACCAATGGCACTCAATTTAAATATCACCTGACCTTAATTAAACTATATTTTTTACCTAATTCATCAATAAATCAGTATTGATTTCCCATTTGGACCATATACAATTTTTTGATTTGTTTTTTAAATCCTGATTTCTAACATTCAAAGACAAACATGTTTTGAAAATAATTTTGAAACTACCTAAAAATGCAGGAGCTATCTGAAGTGAAATATTCTGATCTAATGAATTATTTTAGATTAGTATTGTCACCTTTATTGTTTTGATCCTAATTTAGTTGGTGGTCTATCTCCCATTCTTCAGACGTATATATCATATACATTCTGGAGAGATACACTTAGTATAATAGTTATTATAAGAGGAAATGGACTAGAGTTTAAATCTTGGACAAGATTGTTTGCATTTCTTTTTGTGTCATGAATCCATCTCTTCTCCCACCACCCAGCTAGGAGTAAATAGTAGGGTAGCCTGTGTTCGTTAACCTTGGTAAAGCAATTAGTCTAGGAGACAGAAAACACTGAATTAAAAAAGTAGCAGTAAGTTGGCGATCTTAATCGAGGGTGACCAGAAGGCTCCCTTTTCGATAGCTACTAGTATAGGGGAGGGCGCTACTCCTTTCCCTGGATTTCTCCACTTTACCCTTGATCCGTACCTTATAATGCTGAGTGTTAAGCAAGGAGGCATCAAGTACCATTTTTAAAGTCTTTGGTATGACTCAACCTGGGATTGAACCCAGGTCTCCTGGGCCATTGGCGAACACTCTCAGTACTCAGCTTTAAAAATTGACCTTGTGTCACATCCTGCCCATAGCAGAGGGGTTGGGTAAATACATATAAATCATATACAATAATTTTTTTTTTTGCTTTCATCACTGGGGGTTGTCCTAGTGGTGTAATGGTTAAAGCGATGGACTGCGGAATCATAGTACACAAGTTTGTATTCCAGTCGCACTATTATGTTCATTTTGGGGAAAATACCCTTGGAAAAGGTATGAACCCCCTTATCCTCCCAGCTATGGGTTAAATAGTACCACTACTGTTTTTCTAGGAGAATAGCTTTGGCATTAAATAACCTACAAAGGTTGATATGCCATTAAACAAAGACACCAAACCAAACCAAACCTTTCATCACTAATTTAAATAGTGTGTGATGAGTCTTTATTGCTTGAATAAAGGTCAGGATTAAAAAAAAAAATTTTTTTTAAATTGATTTGAGAATGCAATCTTAGGAAGGTTAGAGATCTCATCAACTGAAACAATAATTAAAACAAAGAAAACTGTGAAGGATTCATTAAATAACCCAAAATATTCACTTCAAATTTTTATAGCACCAAATAATGTATTAGTAATACTTCCAGATCTACAACAGTAGACAAAGCAAAAAAATGATAGATTTTTTTTTTTTGTCAGCAAAACAGATTTGTAGTGTATTACTTCATCATGCAATACACTCCCAACAATAAACACAGCCAAAGCACTAAACGGTTGACCCCCCACCCAAAAAAAAAAAGAAAAAAAAAAGAAGTCTGCCACCAGTGATTGTATTTACAAGTTTATTATGTATTTACCAAACCCCCTTCACATGAGTAGGTCAATTTTTAAACAGAACTTGACAGGTTTGAATTCAGAGTTTTCCTTCTCTTAGACTGGTTGCCACACAAAGGTTAAAGGACCCAGTCTGCCCTACTTATTACCCATAGCTAAAGGGAGAATAACTGGATTCATACCTTCCCCATATTAGCGCTATGGGAAATACTAACAGCCTTGTCCAGGGTTTGAATTGCGGGTCACCATATCCCTTTGTTTCAATAATGGTCATTACACTACAAGTGCTTCCACCCACATAGGTAAAAGAGTTTATACAATGTGTTGATTCATTTTCTTTTTTTTTAATTAAAATAATAAATGTCTTTATGATGAACACCTTAAAGATTCAGTCTTAGATTTTTTTTCTTAATAAATAGCCCTCAAGCAATCTTGATTGATAGATTTTAATGGCATATCAACCTGCACAGGGTTATTTTTTGCAGCAATACTTCCCCCATAGTGATAAAAGGAGGAAGTCAGAGTAGTCTGATAATGTTGGTCAAAAGGAGGGAATTTTGCCCTTAAAAAACATGAGTGTTAAACTGACCATATGTCCCATATGACACCTGAATAAAATAATGCCTAAATATTTGCAAAAACTGTTTTGCCATATGCCATTTTTATACACAAGCATCAATCCCTAAAAAGGATTAAGGATTTAAAAGCAAGAGCAGCAAAATCTTTATGAAACTACAAATTGTGAAAATTAAACTAATCAACTTAGTTATTCAATTTGAGTAATTACAATATTGATTGGTTGGTTGGGTTTTATGGCATATCAACCTGTGTAGGTTATTTAATGCCAAATCCATTTTTATGCAAATAATCAGTTCTATTTCAAACAATTCAGTTTAGCATGAGTACACAGTTTAATTGTCAAAAACATTTCTATTTAAAACTATTCAATTTATTCAAACAGTTCTATATATAACAATTCAGTTTAGTATGAGTACAGTTTCAATGTCCAAAACAGTTCTATTTCAAATAATTTGGTTTAGTATAAGCACACAGTTTAAATGTAAGTACAGTTTATTTGTCAAAAACATTTATATTTCAAGCTATTCAGTTTAGTCAAACAGTTCTACTTCAAACAATTCAATTTAGCATAAGTATGCAGTTTAGTTCTATTTAACCCATAGATAGGGCCCTATCAGGTGCTACCACTCCGGGCCAGAGTGGACCTGAGAGCAATGGCAATGAAAGAGTACACCACATTCCCCAAAGCCCCAGCATTACTGGAACCTCACCATCAGATTGTTAAGTGTCATATCCAGGACACTCGTTGGGGAGTCTTACCCCTCTGCAGAGGTGCAGTCGGTGTATTCTACAGCCCCAGCCGACTGGGCAAATTGATTGGTATTATAATAAATATCAACTACAGTTAGTTAAACTGGCTCATTGGCCTAGTGGGTAGAGTGTTCACCAATGGCCCGGGAGACCAGGATTCAATCCCAGGTTGAGTCATACCAAAGACTTTAAAAAATGGTACTTGATACTGCCTTGCTTAACACTCAGCATTATAAGGTAAGGATCAAGGGTAAAGTGGAGCAATCCAGAGAAAGGAGTAGCGCCCTTCCCTATGCCTCGATGTAGTAGCTACTGAAAAGGGAGCCTTCAGGTCGCCTTCGACTACAGTCGCCAACTTTGACAGTTAGTTAACAAGCTTATCTTGATTTCACCTGGGGATCCACTATTATAGCCAGAGGCCAGACAATATCTATACTTTTTTCATATTAGCAAGGTTTCCTCTTCCTTTCTCACATAAAGGTAAAATATAGATATGTATTTAAAATGTTGTCAATTGTAGAGTAATGGATAACGAACCTTGCAAGCTGTTATTAATGAGGTGCATCCTTTACTATGCCAAATATACTTAAGTAAATATTCATATCTATCATTAAGATGATAAATATGTCAGAAGTATCCAAGTATGGAAAAAGGCTTTGGAAAATTCAATAGCAAGTAAAACTGATTTGCTATCATGGATCTTAAAACACGAATTAATTAACATGTATTTATGAATGTGTGTAGGCCTTGCAGAACAGACACTATGAAAATTTACACAAAATGTAAATGGAAATATTTTGTGACTCTGAAGCAAGTGAACTATAGTTGGTTAAATGTCTTTATGGAATGTGTCACTAACTTCGCCATTTTCTTTTCTTTAATGGCATATCAATTCATCTTGGGTTATTTTATGCTTAGAAGTTAGGGAATCAAGTTCATATTTACATTTTGTGTAGTAGCTTAAAGTTTATTGTTTTTTTAAACATGATTCTATAGAAAACAAATAATTTTTAAACAGATCTATTTGACCCATAAATGAAACCTTGATAAGTACTACCACTCCAGGTAAGAGTAGACCTGGGAGTAATCACAATGAAAAGGTACTCCACACTCCCCAGATCTCCAAAATAGGAGCCTTACCATCAGATGCAGTTTAGTGTCATACCCAAGACACTCCTTTTTAGAGGTAGTAAAGTAAAGTTAGCGACCATAGTCGAGGGTGACCCGAAGGCTCCCTTTTCGATAGCTACTACACCAAGGTGTAGGGGAGGGCGCTACTCCATTCCCAGGATTGCTCCACTTTACCCTTGAACCGTACCTTATAATGCTGAGTGTTAAGCAAGGTGGTATCAAGTACCATTTTTTTTAAAGTCTTTGGTATGACTCGACCTGGGATTGAACCCAGGTCTCCCGGGCCATTGGCGAACACTCTAACCGCTGGGCCAATGTCCCGGTTATGAGTATACCAATATAACAGATTTAGATACATTCTCATAGAAAATGCTTAATTGAAAACAACTGTACAATTTCAAGAAGCTAGATCTGCTATTAATTATCTTTTATTTCCTGATTCTATTAACAAGTCCATATCAATTTTTTTAGTTTAATATTTCAAGTAATTTTTAGTGCTAAGGTTTAATTTCAAAATAAGATTTTAAGGAACATTAGATTGATTAGACTTTCTAAAAAAACAACAAACTTATTTTTTCATAATTACTGATAATTTTTTGATTAAAAAGTAGCAATTCAAATAAAATTAAATCTCATGGGAAATCATTCCAATTTTTCACCAAAGTGTATTTCTGGTACCTAAAACAATGAGTTTTTCGAAGTAAAAAAGCTGTGAAAGAAAGAAAAAAAACCTTTAAGATAAATGGAGGATTGAAAAATAATGTTCAGTATGAATGTATATCCTACAAAATAATTGTTCATTTGCAAATTGGATTGGAAACAACTCTATTCTCTCAGAGCATTTTAAGTATCTTACTCTAATAAAAAAAAATCACTATGGTATGCTGTTTTTACAAGGTCATGGTTATATAAACACACAAATATAATGAAAATTTTAGTGATATATATCAATCTCTCTCTCTCTCTCTCTATATATATATATATATATATATATATCCCCTTCTTTGTTGGGTTAAGAACTTTACGGCATCCACTGTAAATATATACCCCTTCCCACCTCACTCTACTATAACAGAATTGATAAGAATACAAAATCTAAAGTTTTAATCTCAATAATTAGTTGTAAAATTAAAGTTAATCTTAGAATTTATTGCTAAAAAGTAGTCTCTAGTGGATGCTCAATAATTGTAGCCTCATACCAGACAAGGTTAAGTTGGGTATAATATCATCCAGAATCATTCCACCTATGTCTGGCATTAGTTTTGTATAAATACATGTAGGAATTTACTCATCCTATCCACTATGATGTTTATTTTCAGGTGGAAAAAAGCTGATTTGAATTCAGTTTTTCTTCTGAGATTGGTTGCCTAACTAAGGCTAAAGGACCCAGTCAGATCAACTATTTATCTATAGGTGGGGGTAGAGAACAGATGAATTTATGTCTTTCTCAAAAGTGTGAAGTGAAATGCAAACAGCCCCATCCTGGATTTTTCACTGGAATCATCAATTCCATTTTCTTTGATGATTACAATTACATGAGGCAAACTTGAAATTTTATAAACCCACAGAGCAGGATTATTGGCTATATTGAGAATCAAACTTAAATCTAATCTTGCTAGACCCATCTTAACCAGGTACATAAAGGTAATGGTTAGTTGGCTTTATGGCATGTAAATGTTTGTTGGGTCATTTTATGTAAAATTCAGTTAAACAAACATCGTCCTCAATTGTATAGATTACAAAACCCTAACTTTATCATGATTTTAAAGAGGTGAACACTTTATACTTAATTGAATTATCAATGTTTTAATGGAGTTTAAAATCATCTTAATATCTCAGATCTATTTGACCCATAAATAACAGGTACTAACACCACATGGATTATTTAATGCCAAAACTTGATTCATTTCTAAACAATTTATTACATTAATAACTATACATAATAGGTCAGAGTGGACCTGGGAGTAATGGCAACAAAGGAGTGATTCCACACTCTTCAGAGCTCCAGAACTGGAGCCTCGCCACCAGATAAAAATGAGACAAATGCATACAGAGCCAAAGAAATTGTTTTGATCAATCATCTATGAAGTGCAGTTAAAAATCCTTTTTAAAATGGACCATTTTTTAAAATAACTCTAGAAAATAAAACTCAGAAAATATTCAATCTATTTCAAAACTGAATTGGATGATCTGTAATCAATAGACAAACAGGTAAAATTTTATTTCTTGGCCAAGTGGGTAGAGTATTTGCCAATGGTCTGGGAGACCTGGGTTCAATCCCAGGTCGAGTCATATCAAAGACTTCAAAAATGGTACTTGATACCTCCTTGCTTAATACTCAGCAATATCGGGTACATATCAAGGGTAAAGGGGAGCAATCTAGGGAAAGGAGTAGCGCCCTCCCCAACACCTTGGTGTGGTAGCAATTGAAAAGGGAGCCTTCTGGTCGCCCTCGACTACGGTCGCCAACTTTTTATTTCTTGTTTTAAAGTTCAACATAAACCTTACAAATAAAAAAAATTTTTCATATACTTTTTTTTTCAAAAAGTTTTCTTCATCCTGTTTGTTTTTAATACAATATTCTGATCATTTCATTTTTTTAAATCTTCCTTCTCAATGTAGATGTTACATTTGAGCAAGATCACAGATTAATATAATCCTAAGATTGAATATCAAGTTTCATGTTAATTATTAATTTAAGAACTGATATGGTAATAATTATCTTTACTAGATGATCCAATTCTTGTATATTTGTAGATTATTGTAACACAACAAAACTACATTTTAGCAATGTTTTTCTTAGTACAATAGTGTTCAAATTCACTTAGAATAAGGCAATTTCCACTTCATTTTGCAATAATCTGAGTGTCTACATAAGCAACCATCCCAATTACTATAACTTCTCATGGGAGATAACTATGCTAATTATAGAGTACTTCCTCTTATCTACAATTAATTATAATATAAATAGGACTGAGTTTATTGGCTGTAGAAATAAAAAATTCTTTTTGTTTTTGTTTTTTTTTTGTTTTATTCTAGAGCAACTTCCATATCCTAATTGTAATGGGCCATTTTTAAATGAAAGAATTTATATACCAATGTAATTGACAAACTTAATGAATTTTTTCACCCAAAAGATAAGATTTATGTTTTAGATTTTTTATCTTCCTTAAGTAATTAGCCATATTTGTTGAATGTTAACTCCTATTCTTTGCTGTTTTTACAAGCATCTTCTGCATCCTGCAATTCTTGAAGTATAAAGATTTTATTTTCTACTTCTTTTTTACAACTTGTATGTGAAATTGGTTTTAAACAACTGCTCAACACAAAATCAGTCATTTTCAAAAGTTTAAACCATTATACAATAAAAAGTTTTTCTTTTTCTCCTAAATAAAAAAAAAAAAAAACATTTATAGATCATATGAAAATATATTTTTAAATGAAAACAAAAATGATGACAAATGAAAAAAGTTTAAAGTTGTAGATTAAGTGGCTCCATATTCAAGGGAGGTAATTGGAATGTCTTCAAATAAGTAAGTCAATGAAGTATTTAACTGTATGCAATCATTGTGGACATATTTTTTTTTTTTTTTTTTGGAAAGGGTTCATTTTTTAAGAAACCTTTTTAGTGCAGAGAGCCAATCAAATCACATAAATATACAAAATACACGAGGGCAACTTTAGTCTGCATTACTTAAAAATTTAGGATTTTGAGCAATATATACCCTTGAAAATGTTTCTTGTTAGATATATGCCAGTGATAAAATTTTTTTAAAAATTAAATAAAACGCATTTCTAATTAAACAGTCTTTCTTGCATTCAAGTAATCAATAATAAATATACAATCATTGATTTCTATAATTTGAGCTTAGATTCTACTGATCATAAAATGATTACGTTTTGAAAGCAATAAGAAATGATAGATTGGAAAAATCAATGAGTTTCTTAAACATGCTGCAGAGGGTTTACATTTTTTTTTACAAAGGATGACCCCCCCCAAAAAAAAATCTCGTATAAACATAAATAATAGAAGAGGATACATCACCAGCTATATTCATAAAGAATAAAGATGATCAAAATCAATCAAATATAGACAATGTTTTTCAATATCCATAATAATAACAGAAGACCACTTGCCTGCTCTTTTTACCCATTGGTCATCAATGGGAAAATCATTGATTTTATAGCATGTTGTCACTTGTTGGCTTATTTAAAGTGAAAGTCAGTCTTTTTCTTACCTAACAAGGAATTAGATGCTTTCAAGTAATTATTCTGAATAATATTAATAATAATAACAACAAGAAGCTATTAGATACTTCAAAAAAAAAAATTATTATTATTTTTTTAAATTTTTTTATAGGCAATTAAATGCTTTCAAGTAAATACTTACCCAACACCAAGGGTAAAATGCAACACAAAGTCAATTTCTAAGTGGTGTACAGCTGGTTTGAATTTGGACTGGTTGCCTAACCAAGACTAAAAAATCCAGTCTGACCTACTATTTACCCACAACTGAGAGGAAGCAGAGATGGATTCATGCTTTTCTCCAAGAGCATTGGCAAAAAGTGAAATAGCCTCATCCAGGATTTGAACTTGAGTCAGCAATTCCATTTCATAAGATGATAACTGTTATGCTTGCTGTGCCTCTAAGTTTCAAGATTTCTAAAAATAATTTCAATACAATTTTATGCTTTCAAGTAATTTCTTATTTAATAGTAATTTGCTAACAATTGTATTTCTTCATTGAACTATTCCTATCTCATAAATTAAAAGCTTTTATATAATTTTGAGTGATTAATCAAATACAAATAATTTGGTTGGGTTTGGTTTTATGGCATACCAACCATTGTAGGTTATTTAATGCCAAATCCTCTTTATACATATAGATTAGATATATATGACTTGTAAACATAAGTCAACAAAGTTAAATGGTTCCAAGTATTGCTGTATATAACTAACAATTCAATTAAACATCAGTCATTAGTTTACATATAGTTAAATGATCAAACAGTTCTATTTCAAACAATTCAGTTTAGCATAAGTCATTTTTTGCACTCAGTTTACAGGTCAAACAGCTCTATTTGACCCATAGATAGGACCCTATCAGGTGCTACCACTCTGGGAACAGAGTGAACCTGGGAAAAATGGCAATGAAGGGTTAGTCCACATTCCCCAATGCTCCAGCTTCACTGGAGCCTTACCATCAGATTGTTTAGTGTCATATCCAGGACACTCATTGAAGGTGGGATCTTAGACCTATATAGTGATGCAATCAGTGTATTCTACAGCCCCAGCTAACTGGGTTGACAAATAATTTGTACACAATTATATATGGCTTCAAGTATTCCTATCTAATACTAATAATAATTTACAAGCAACTAAATGTAATTCACAATCATTATAAACTATTAAACACTTCATACCGAGTTACAATGTCAATGTTTTAAGAGCCATTATATTACTGTGGTTCAAAACCATTCTAAATATATTCTCAACCAGATCAACTTGAGTCAGAGATGGGATCCTAACAGGTAGTACCATTCTGGGTGGACCTGGAAGTATTGGTAATGAAAGGATATGCCACACTCCCCAGATCTCCAGAACTGGAGCCTCACCATCAGATGCAGTTTAGTGTCATACCCAGGATACTGAGAAAGTGATTGCATAATATGAGTAAAGGTCATATATCAAGCAAGTGTTTTTTTTTTAATCTTCTGGTCATTTCTGATGTGTCTGTGTCCCTACAGGAAGAAGACTGACATTTAAAAAATGTTGGTAGCCTGCTTGCCTGTCTTGAAAATCTGACATAAAGCCAATTGGTGAAGAGGTTCTTAGAGTAGAAAGACTGCATTCTACCAGTCTTCCAATTGTGGATAGCCTGCTTGCTTGCCTTGAAAATCAGCATGTGAAATAATGGATTTCACAAGGTTTCAAACACCAACCACTGATACCAGGCTTATGTATGTAGTCTTCTTTATCACACACACACACTCTAGTGAGGTTTCCTGTCATTTTGACCCCACTCAAAAGACAGATACATGCCATATTTTCTTTTTTTATATGTTCTGCTATACCAGACTTGATGGAATCATCTCTGATCATCAATTTTCAATAAATCTAATTTTTAGAAGTTGGCTGTTTTCTTTCATATATTATATCACCACCATATGGAATGTTATACACTTTGGTTATGTTTTCCTTCCAAGGAGAACCTGGGGTTGTTATTGCTGTGGAAGGCCAAAGAACTCATCAGCCAAAATGTAGTGATACAAACATTAGAAACAAAACAAAAACAAAAAAAAAAATTAGATTAATGAGGTTGATAGGTCCTTAGTGAAATAACTTAGCTTGCAGTTATCTAAAAAAGTGAGAATCTTTTCTCTGCCATCTTTTCTTCAATTTTTACAGAAAGATGCCAACAAATGTATAACATAGCAATTCTTTTTTTTTTTTCATTTAAAAAAATTTTTTTTCACATAAATAAAAAGTCAGGTCTTCAACAATTTTTAAATTAAAATCTTTAAAAGAAAAGATTTATTCTGTAACAAGTTTTGGTTGTACTGATACTACTCATATAATGCGTCTTGGGTAGGAATGGCCTGATGAAACACATCCCTCTCCAGGTCTACAACTTGATGGAATTCAGTTTTCCTTCACCTCGATCAGTTGCCATACCAAGGTTAAAGAGCCCAGGCTGTTTTACTATTTACCCATAGCTGAAGGGAGAATATTGGGATTTATACTTTTCCCAAGGGGCATTAACACAATATGAAATGCAGACAGCACTGTTCAGGATTTGAACCTGGATAGCCATGTCCACTTCCTATAATGATAACTGCTATGTCACAAGCACCTCCAATACAATTATTAAATCAAGAAATAGAATTAAATGGAGCTTCATAAAAACTATTAAAGAATAAAATATCAATAAGTCTAATGTCTAACATCTGTGTAAAAATATAGCCAAAACCTTAATACTGTCAATGAAAAAATGGTGCCATAAGTAAATTATCTTATAGTAGAAATTCTCAAAAAATATAATAGCAATTTTAGGAAAATTTTAATACATTGTGCATATTGATGAGGGCAGTAAAGGGTGTTTTTTAAGCAAATAATACAAATTGCATAAGTTATACGAAATTAAATTTTATTTTATTGCAATAGATAAAATCAAAAGCCATGTAACATGTTTTATTTTGGTTTGGTTTCTTTGTTTAATGGCATATCAACTTTTGGGGATTATTTAATCCCCAAGCCATCCTTGTAGAACTGTAGTGGTATTATTTAACTCATAGCTGGGAGGGATAAGGGAGTTCATACCTTTGCCAAAGGTATTAGTTTGAGAGTGAACGTGATAGTGTGACTGGAGTTCAAATGTGCTTATTTTGAGGCTGCGGTTCAGCATTTCAACCATTATGCACCCACCTCCTTGGTTCTATTTTGATATGACAATTTTTTTAATTGTTATAACAACTATTCTAAAAGACTCCACTAAGGTTTCAGTTTGTTGTATGAGATGGTGTCAACATGATGTTAAAGAGGTGGTAAGTATTTTCAGTTCATCATCTATGAATTTATTTATTTTTATGTTGAATAAATTTTTTTTAAAAGGGTATTCATTCTGATAATTTATGAAAAAAATAAATTAACATCCCAAACTTCATCAAGCCATATCCAAATATCACATTATGACCCAATATAATATCAGTCTGTATACTTAACAAATAAATGTAAGTATATATATATATATATATATATTATATACACAGTCTGAATAGGTTTACTGATAACAATGAAATTTTTCCCCATATGTCCTGAGTATGACACTAAACTGCATCCACTGGTGAAGCTGCAGTTCTTCAGATCACCTCTTCATTGCCATTACTCCCATGTCCACCTGGAGAGGTAGCACCAGTTAGGGTCCCATCTATGGGTTAAATAAATGTTTGAAAGTTATTTGTATTAGATAGGAACACTTGAAACCATATAACTGTAAGCAAATTACTTGTATTAGATAGGAATACTTGAAACCATATAACTGTGTGCAAAGTACTTGTATTAGATAGGAATACTTGAAACCATATAACTGTGTGCAAATTATTTGTATTAGATAGGAATACTTGAAACCATATAACTGTGTGCAAATTATTCGTATTAGATAGGAATAAAGTAATAAAATGTGCATTGAACATTGAAAATATAGTTATTACAATCATTTACAAAATCAATAAAATATTGGCATTAAATAACCCATAAAGTGTTGATATGCCATTAAACAAATAAACTAAATCAAACTTTTCCTCTGCAACAGGATTGAACATAAACTATTTAAACTATAATAATAATAATATTAATAATATTATTATTATTATTATTATTATTATTATTATTATTATCCAACATATTTGCCATCATATATTGAATTTGTAATGGAAATATTATAGCAAGTGAAAATTTTTACAATATTTTGGTAATGTAAGGCACAATTCAGTAGCTCTGGATGCTTGTGTCCTCAAGGCCATGAAGGTAATGAACTACCCCTGTGAGATGCCAAGCTTGCCTGATAATCTCCAAGCGCTACTTGGCTTGGAGCACCGTTTAGGAATCCAGTTTTAGGCCTACTTCATAACTTGATCATCAAGGTTCTTGTAAGTTGAATAAAATTTCTTAAACCATCTCATTACTGTAATTAACTGTACCTCCATCCTTTACACAACAAATGTTTTTGGTTGCTTCTGTGGCATTATGGTCCAGTCCAAAGTATAAGTTCCTTAATTAAACTATATTGCACATTCATCTGTGTAGCTTTTAGATCATACAGAGTGAAGCAATACAGAACATGTCTGCTCACCAACTACCACTATACTACCAACAACAGCTGATACCTTTTGACAGCTTGCACTGCTTTTGATTCATTTATAAAAATATGACCAGGAATTTAAGGAAATAATTAAAATCTAAGAATGATTATATAAATTGTAAAACTAGTTTCAATCAAAGCTGTGCCATCTACAAAACAATTCATATTTTTAGCAAAACACTTAAAAATTTTTTAAATAATTTGAAAAATCAATCATCATTTATTGTAATAAGCAACAATAACACTGAGATATATATTTCTCATTGTTGGGAAATAGTGGACAAACTCAGCTTGAGTGCTTCAGAAATATGATCTTATGGCAAAGTAAACAATCATAGTAAATATTGATAACAACCTCTATGTGTCATCATATAATTAAACTTAAGCCTATCAAACATCTTTATGCGAGTTGGTTACTCACAAGGCAGAAAAAAGTTCATTCTTTGTAAGGGTGCTTTTCTCTTTTGAGGAATATTATCTGTGGCACTAGAAACCAGAAAGGATTCCCAACCTAACTTCATAAGATTATATGGTAATGACAGTTGGTCATGTATACCAAAGAAGAGAGTGATAATAACACTTGTTTATGAAAATATATCTCTTTTTTATAGTTACAAAAGAGTCAAAATGGCTACAACCGAGAGAAACCAAGAGACAGATTGAAGACTACTATCATTGACACCATGTTGGGGACAGACATTCGGAGCCTTACTCCTTTGACAGGAGGTTTGATACAGATTCATTTCTCAGTTGGGGTTACCCAGCCGGCTGGGGCTGTAGAATACACTGACTGCTTCTCTGCAGAGGAGTAAAACACCCCAATGAGTGTCCTGGATATGACACTAAACAATCAGATGGTAAGGCTCCAGTAATGCAGGAGCTTTGGGGAATGCGGAGTACTCCTTAATTGCCATTGCTCCCAGGTCCACTCAGGCCCAGAATGGTAGCACCTGACAGGGCCCTATCTATGGGCTAAATAGAACTAACTGCATATCTATGCTAAACTGATTTGTTTGAATTAGAACTGTTTGACTAAACTGAATAGCTTGAAATAGAAATGTTTTTGACAATTAAACTGTACTTACATTTAAACTGCATGCTTATGCTAAACTGAATAGTTTGAAATGGAACTATTTTTGACATTGAAACTGTACTTACACTAAACTGATTTGTTTGATATAGAACTATTTTGACATTTAACTAATCTATACTTATACTAAATTGAATTGGCTGAATTAGAACTCCGGCTGACATCTACTCAGATGACAGCTTCTCTCCTAATGACTGAAATCCCTGACTGAATCTTTGTGACTTTCTAGTCATTATACAATACTCTTAACACCCACAAATTTTCCTTCTGGTTCCAAATGTACATGATTCATTTTTGCTGTCCCTTATTTACACAGGTGCATATCCTGTTTAGAATCCACAACTAACATGTTGTCAAAGGTCAATATGCAACAACATGATCTAATGCAGTGTAATACTGTGACCTTCATGGCATCTCTATGATGAGGAGGATGGCTATTTACTGCAATTGATCCTTCACTGGATCCAGTTGATATCAAGAGGATAGGCTCTGGATCCATGCAACTCCTTACTCTCTTAAATCCACACATGTTCAATCTGAAGAATCATCAACTTTTGGGATGGATATTGATTTTTTTTTTAATATTGTAGTGTCTAACTTTTCTGGAAGTAACAGTAAAGTTTATATTTGATGACACTCAGCTATCATGGCATGGCAGTAATGAGACCTTAGCCAAGACATCTGGTGAGAGAAAAGGAAGCAGGGAAAGGTGAATATATACCATTTTCAAAGGCCTGAGTGAAAAGTAGACATATAGACACATATCTTGAGAATGTATTTGGATGAGTGACAAGAAAGGAAGTAAATGAATGAGTTTTTTTATAACTAACTTATCAAAGAGTAGCAATCAAAAGCTGTTACTCTCATTGTTGATCTTGATAGAAGCCATTAATAAGTTAAAAGTAGCTATGACCAAATTTGTCTTAAAAAAAAAATTTTTTTTAAATATTCTAATTTTAAAAAATCTACCAAAAATAGCTTTTTTAAAACAAAGTAATACTTGAGGTCTTACTTTAGTAATGATAAGAAAATGAAAAATAAAGTAAAATATTACTCAGCTTGGTAATTTTTTTTTAGTTTCATTTGTTAATATAACAAATAAAATTAAAGAGTGGCAAAAAAAAAAAGAAATATTTTACTTATAGATTTTTTGGGGTCTGAAAAATTCAAATGCAAATTTGATCATACCTACTATTTGAATGATTATATATATATATAGGTGTACACATATGCATGCAATAGTTACCAGTTTTAAATATATCATATGATATTTGATTCTAAACTGATATTATATACATTATACATATGTGCAGTTTTGTTAGTTTTTTTTTTTAAATCATTGGCATCGTTTAATTCTTTTTAATTTATTGAAAATAATTAGCGTAATAATTAGCATAATAATTGTACAGAAAAGATTTTCTGTAAAATAGAGTAGAGATATGAGTTTAGGAAATATATAAACAAATATTTAAAATAATTATACACAAAATAAAAAGATAATTGTATGTCGAAAATGAATGGTACAAAAAAAATTAAGTCAGTGGTACATCTTTTTTTTTTTTTTTTCTCCAATTAATTCTATAAGTTCTTAATTGGATTCACATTGTGACACTGTTCACAAGTAAAATATTTCTGGATTCATTTTGAAGTATGACTTTACTCAACGACTTTGCCTTGAACAGAATGCAATTTTTAAACCGAGTTTAACAGGTTTGAAATCAGAATTTTCCTTTTTCTAGATTGGTTGCCATATCAAGGTTAAGGAGGACAGCCTGACCTACTATTTATATCTATAGCTGGAGGGAGAATAGTTGGATACCAAGGGTATAAGAGCTATGTGAAATGCAAACAGCCTTGTCAAGGGTTTGAACTCTGGTCTTCATGACCATTTAACTATGATAATAACCATTACACCATGTGTGCCATACATATATAACATGAACAACTAATTTAGAAGTATGTTCATCATGCAGCAAGTTCCAACTATGCTTCAGTTTTAGATTTCTTATAGACATATTCAATTTGACATCCAGTATTTCATAATAATCCTTCTTTTTTATTACACCATTCTTGTTACCTTTGCAGAGAAATATGCACACACACTCCAAAAAAATAGATGTTTTGTTGTAGGGATAATAATGATCTTGAGAGTGAAAACCTCATCTTGATGTCTCTGAAGAGATTTCTTCTGATTATCTCCAAAAACCTCCAGTTTTGTCTTATCTGATCCAAATATATTCTCCTAGATTGAGAGACTTATCAATGATTATTTGCAAATGCTAAACAAGTTTTAAATTATGAGCCTTGAGAAAAGAATTCTTATAGAGTTAGCATTCTTGTAGGCCTGGTTTGTGCACAACCCTAGGATTAGTATTTCTGGCTATTTTCACACCAGCAACAACAAAATTATTCCTGAGATTCAGAGTTGTAATGTTTGAGTTATTTTCAATTATTCTTAGGTTTTGTTCTGATATGACCAACAGTTTCATCTTCTTACCATATCTAAGTTTACAACAATGTCCTCTCTATCTCAAAATTTAGAATGATGTTTCAAACAGTTGATTTTGGGATAGTAAATCATTTAGAAATGACATTGTATCAACTGCTTGACTTGTAGGTACCAATAATCTTGGGTCTAATTTCTAAACTAAGTTCAGATGTTGATACCATTAAATATGCAGAGATCTTAATGCCAAATGAATTCTTTACTGTGAATAAATATGGTGGGATTGATATCACCACAATGGATTTTTCTGGAAATAAAAGTAAGTAAAGAGGGCGATCAGAAGGCTCCTTTTTCAATAGCTACTACACCGAGGTGTTGGGAAGGGCGCTGTTCCTTTCCTTGGATTGCTCCACTTTACCCTTGATACATACCTTATATTGCTGAGTGTTAAACAAGGAGGTATCAAGTACCATTTTTTTTTAAGTCTTTGGTATGATGTGACCTGGGATTGAACCCAGGTTTCCCAGACCATTGGTGAACGCTCTACCCACTAGACCAATGAGTCGGTTCATCGTTTAATATTAATCCTTTATGAATTAAAAATCAGTTTTTCCGTTTATACTTTTTTTCGTGCCATAAATGTTGAGCATAGCGATTTTTTCAAACTTTGTTGTTAAATACAAATTCTAGAAAGTTCTTTTTGTGCATTCTTCTACCTAACTAGAAAACTGTTACAATTCAATTTCTATAAATAAAGAAACTAATGCGAATTCCAATAATTTCACAGTTGTAACTGAACTTCAAAGGACAACCAAAAATCAGCTGTTCTAATACTACCTCTATCTCATAATTATTGTTACAATTAGTGGATAAAATATAACTGCAAATGTAATAACTTTACAGCATGTCAACCCTTCTTGGGTTATTTAATGCCAAGGTTAGTCTTTTTGGAAAGCAATTATATGATTTCAAGCAATAAATGATAATCATTTTAAAACAATTGTAGTTTCAAGTATGGGCTGAACATGACACAAGGTCAATTTTTAAGCAGTGTACACTTGGTTTGAATTCAGTTTTTTCTTTTCTAGAATGGTTGTCTTATCAAGGCTACAAGAACCAATTGCACCACTATTTATCCAGACCTTCAACTATCCTTATCCAATAATAATTATTTGTTTGCAGTTATATGGTTTCAAGTATTCCTGTCTATTATGAATAATTTCCAAATAAGACCCCCACCAAACATGTACTATGATTCCAGGTCAAAGTGGAACTGGGAGTAATGGCAATGAAGACAAGAGTTTACACTTTCCAAAGCCCTAGAACTAAAGCCAAACCACTAGTTATAGTTTAGTACCATACCCAGGGTATCAACTATTATGGGGTAGTGATACTAAAAAAGGTATATACTAACACAGTAAATGTAAAAAAGTGGATAATCCTGATTGTTGATTAGAGGATTTATGATATGAATATAAGATTTCTTATTAGATAGGCGTGGATCATTAAAACAAATAATCTGCACCAATTAAAATGAATAAAATTAAACAATTTGTAGATGCAAAAGTGCATAATTTATTCAATTCAATCCTTTTATCCATTATTATATTTAACATAAAACAGCCTTCATTGTGAGCAAGGGACTAAAATTCAAGCTTGTATTTTGAATACTGATTTTTAAGGCAGGCACAACACAATTTTCCAAATGCCTCAGTCTCATCCCATTTGACCTTGGGGCAGATAAAGCAAAGGAAATGTTTATAACAAATTTGTTTTAGGTATTAACATTTTATATACATATAAATATTATACAAGTAATTGCAGGACCTCTGAGAGAAATTTTACAAAACAGTACAAGACTATTTTCAGACTCCCAAGAGGTGCTGCTAAAAATTGAAGATTTAAGGACCAAAATTAAATCTTTTTAAAAATAAAGATAATAGGATAAACATTCAATTTTTAAGTTGTATTTTTTTCTCTTTTCTTTGAAGAAAAATATGTTTACTATAAAATATGAATAAAGTCAACATCTTTTGATGTATGAATATGAAAATATAATTTGAATATGAGCACAGATAAATATTCCTAAATGCTTTATTCTCAACCAGAATGACTACTCACTAATATGCTTTATATAAAGCTTAATCAGATCATAGAGATATTTTGTTTTTGTTTTAGACAGGGGCTATCAGAAATTCCTGGATCTCTTTTCAGTTCTTTAGTCTCTAGACCAATGTGTTGGTTAAACCCTGTGTAAAAGTAGGGTCACACTCAGTGAGAATCAAACCATAGAATTAGCTCGTTAACCATCACTTTTACCATTGGCATTCTTGTGCGCATGTATGCATGAGCATGCAATTTACAAAATGTTTTTATTTATTGTATTATTATCAATAAATTATATGCATTTTCACCACCTTTTACCAAATAAAAAATATTTGCAGCATTGTTTTACATGTTTCTATTTTTGTATTTCAATATTATTAATTACTTCAAATCTTGAATCTTTATATTTAAATAATTAACAGAGTTTCCATCTTTATATTAATGAAATTCATTTTGTTTTCTTTTGGAGTTCAGTATATTAATGTATGGGTATATAACACACACACGTATTTAGCACTTGATAAACCTTAAATAACTGCCACACATGCATATTTTATATATATATATATATATATATATATATATATATACACGCACACATACCTACAGTAGTATATCTATAGAAAATAGAGCCCTATGGCAAGCATTGGAATTGTGCCTCTGTCTAAACAATGAAATTCATTTTTTTTTTGATAATTTTACCATAAAATCAGCTCAAAATTACAAGTTGATTTATTAATTAACAAATTATAGCACACCTGGAAACTACAATTACACCTTCCTAGATTTCACTAATGCAAATTAGTCAATGATGGGATGCCCAGGGAATGTGCCCTACCTGCCATATCGTTAATACACCACTGTGTGTGTGTGTGTGTGTGTGTGTGTGTGTGTGTGTATATATATATAAATAAATAAATAAAGATATTAATCTTTTTTTAATTCAATTTTTTCTATTTAATCTTATAAACAGCGAGATCAAAGCAAAGTGGCATAACGAAGATCAGCTGAGGAACAAACAAATTAATCATCAGATGTTTATCATGTGAGTTGAAATTATTTGACAATTCTTTCCTGATTTTTTTATTATTGCTTTCTTCAAGCCAAACAATACACTACCATCTTAACTGTATGCATGCAAAATTAACTGCTCTCCCCCCTACACACACTTCTTTTTTTCCTAGTGATGGGCATTTTTCTGAGTGAGCAAAATTGACTTAAAAAAAAACAAAAAAAAACATATCAGATGCAATATATAACCTGTTGACTAGGAAAAAACTGGGTTATTTAGTCAAACAGATAAGGAAAAAAAGGCTGAAAATAAAAACCTATCAATTAAAGCAGATAATTTTGCCATTGAGGCTGTCTTCTTTGTATGTCGCCATTATTTCTTACAAAAGACGCACAAGAAGGAATTTTCACCTGTAATAATTTATGTAATTATGTAAGGATTGCATTTCATTATTTAGTTTTACAATCTTCTTGGCAAAGAGATTCTGACATTGGCAGGGAGCATGATAGATATTTCTTCAGAAGATAAAAATTGTCAGATTTTGGTATTTTTCTATTGTCCCCTGATTAATATATTTTTTATTGCCATTATTCATTTCACTTCAAATTTTAAA
The DNA here is from genome assembly GCA_963585895.1 of Sepioteuthis lessoniana. Taxonomy (NCBI): domain Eukaryota; kingdom Metazoa; phylum Mollusca; class Cephalopoda; order Myopsida; family Loliginidae; genus Sepioteuthis; species Sepioteuthis lessoniana. The sequence goes on from OY757908.1 coordinate 132,024,761, forward strand.
TGTATAAATGTACTATAAAATGTGGCTTTTTTTATATCTATATGTATGGGAATGCATACAGGTGCCTGTACTATTTATGATCAATATAGAACCTATGAAACGGCCAGTTTTCTTAAATTTATTGCAGAAATATATCTGTAGTGGCAGTTCAAATATGTAAAGAAAAGAAACAACTTGTTGAATATATAACAACCGTCATTTTAAAAGCTAAAATGCTGAAAACGTTAACATCTGATTTCCTGTTTTATTCAATTCTTATTTTACAAAAGGTGTCTGGACTTTAAATTTTTTATTTTTATTTATAATTATTCTTTGATAAACAGTCAATTGATAATAGTAAATTATTAGGTAAATTATATATAAAAATTTTTTTACTAATCAACTATAACTGAAAGTAAAATTTTAACAAAAGAAAAGCTGTTTTATTCATCATGCAAATCAACACTTGTTGAATATATTAATTTCAAAATCAATTTTTGATTTTGAATTTTAAAATATTTCAGGATAAACATATTTGGTCAGCTGACATTTTTATTTGCTGTTCATTAACATTATCATTTCACTTATTTGTAATAATCATTTATTTATTTTTGCTTTACATTTTAAAAAAATTATTGGCAATAACAAAAACGGTTTTAACCGAAAAAGAGCAACGAATAAAATTATAATTTTTTTTATATATACATGGTTGAAAGGGGGAAAAGACAGAACAAATAACAACAACAAAAAAGGGACAAATGAATGAATAAAAAAAAAACGTTTTAATTTAAAAGTCAAATAAAAACAAAGACGTATTTTTATGTCGAAGTCTACAAAATAACAAAAAAGGTTGGAAAAAAAAAATAAATAAAAATGAGTAAAGAAGAAGAGAAGGAAATGAATAAATGAAAGTAATTAAAAAAAATGAAAATAAAACCCTTTTTTTTTCTTTTGAGAGAAAAAAAAATGAATGAATGAATCCAGAAACATGGATTCTTTTGTGGATCTTTTTTCGTACGAGAAAAGAATGGATCCCATCAGGACATAAAGAATCTGGGCTCTTTACCTTTTTCCTTTTTTTTCCTCTCTCTTTTTAACCAACATACAAAATGTAGGAAGTGGATATAGCAGCGAAAAGTATTACCAAATAAAATATTGACAACTTACGAAATTAAAAAAGGGTGTGATATCCCTCTTTAGCTCGGTGGGTGGGAGTAAAAGATGCTAGCTCTGGATGACAAGATTAAAGGGTTAAAGAGAGAGAGAGGAAGGGGGGAGAATCTACAGCTGTTTCGTATACATACTTATACATACATATAGATATATTTACATTTACATACTATGTTATATGCGTATGTGTATGTTGAAGGTACCTGAGTATACACATCCATGTAGATATGATTAATGAATCTTTATTATTGCTGCTCATCAATTAATTAATTATCTAATTAATTAATAAACCAACTGAAAAGGGAAAAGGAAGAAACATAAAAAAAATATTGATCCATATTTTTATCAAGATGGTGACAGATTAGCTCTGCCTGACAACATCTACACTCCTCTTCCCACCCTTATTCCACTTACATTTAAATTTTTAATCGATCTTGAGTCATTGAAAATTTATTATTTTTCACTTATTTTTATAGTATATTATTAATTTTTTTGTGAATAAGAGTCAACAGCGGTCAAATCTCACGAGATTCTCACTGTTTCACGTGAGATTCTCGTCATCTTACTCTAATACCTTCCTTGATGGCGTTCTTCTTCCTCCCCTTCTGTTTTCCCTTCCTTTCTTTTTCTCTCACACACAGATTCAACCTTTTATCTCTCTTTCAATTACTTACTATTTTTCTCTTTCATCTCTCTCTCTTTCTCTCTGTCTCTCTCTGTCTCATGCATACTTTACTTGTTTCTTTCCTCCCTCTTCTATCTCACACACGCGCTGTCTTTCCCCCTCCCTATTTATATTAGGACATTCCTCTAAGGATTGCTTGCCTTCCCTGTTTTTGGTTTTGCCTCTTTTCTTCTCTTTTGTCAATCCAAAGACTCCGCCTACCTCAGAATTTTCTGATCAGTTGTCATTTATTAAACAGCATAGCGAACACCTAGAGTGTTTCTCCTTCTATTAAGAAGCCTGGCGAAGGACCAGTCGGCAAATATCAACTGTAAGCATATTAGATAATAAGACATACGTGAAATAAATAATAAAAGTGATTAAACCACGCAGGAAGAGAGAGAAAGGTAGCAGCTAAGAACACCCAGCGAAAAAAACAACCATCAACAAAACACTTCCCAAAATTTGAAAACAGAAAGAAGAATCATAAAGTCATTACTGTTCTAAGGAGTAAAACAACAAGAACACATTTTCCCTTGGATTCTTTCTCTTTGGAAAGAAAAGAAAAAAGAGGGTTTTCTTTATCATTTGATTCTTTTTTTTTTTTTTTTTTTTTTAGAAGAAGAAGAAGAAGAACTGAATTCTTGTTTTCTACCTTTTCTTTATTTCCCTGGCTTCGCCATTACCAATCATCGAAATCAGAGTTGCCAATAACTTTTCACTCCTACAAAACATTAAAACCCGAGCTCTACCAAATCCAACAAGATGTCTGCTAACGGAGAAATGGAGGTCCCCAAGACTGAATTAGAAGAAATTCAGCAACAATGCAATCAAACCACGGACGATTCCCTGGAATCGACCAGGAGGATGCTGAACATGTGCGAAGAGAGCAAAGAGGCCGGTATCCGAACTCTGGTCATGTTGGACGAACAAGGGGAACAATTGGACCGTATCGAAGAAGGCCTGGATCAGATCAACCAGGACATGAGGGATGCGGAAAAAAATCTGGAAGGAATGGAGAAATGCTGTGGTTTGTGTGTACTGCCCTGGAAGAGGGGTAAATCTTTCGAGAAGAGCGGGGATTATGCCAACACCTGGAAGAAAGATGATGATGGCCCTACCAACACAAACGGACCCCGGGTGACAGTCGGGGATCAGAATGGAATGGGACCCAGTTCTGGATACGTAACCCGTATCACGAATGACGCCCGTGAGGATGAGATGGAGAATAACATGAAAGAAGTGAGCAGCATGATTGGGAATCTAAGGAATATGGCCATCGATATGGGTAACGAAATCAGTTCCCAGAACAGACAGGTTGATCGGATTCAGCAAAAGGCCGAATCTAATGAGAGCCGTATTGACGAGGCTAACAAGAAGGCAACCAAACTACTTAAAAACTGAAGGGTTTAACAAAAAATGTAATCAACCTCATCATCAAAAAAAATAAATAAATAAACGACAACAGCAAACATCAACAAAAACGTAAATTTCGGGGGAAGAGAATTAAAAACAAACTAAAACAAACAAACAAAAACTAAAATAATCAAGATGATAAACATTAAAAATACTTAAATGGTTATTTAAAAATGATTTCTTCATCAGAACATTAACATAAAAAAGTGATATACTTATGAATTGGGAAGTAAGAAAAATATTACAACCCTCCCCCTAAAAGTGTTGAAATGAACGTTAAACACAGTTACAAATAATTACACAAAAATACTATCATATTATCTTCATTTTTCTTTCTTTTTTTATTATTAATTAGATCTACTTCCCCAACCTTATAACCTATCCACCGATTTTATTATCAATCATTTGAAATATCTTTATGTTAAAAATTGATTTTAATTTTTGGGTAAAGAAAGATCTTGAATACTTTACTTTCAAAATCTCTTCTTGAAAACTTTTTATCCCCACCCACTCCTGTTCTTAACCCTACCCCTAAGAAAAAGTTTAAAACATACACAAGTAAATATACAAAAATCCTAAACCAATGTTCCCATTATTAGTGAACCTTTTGAATTATTTAGCAATACTTATGTTAATTTCGAGAAGAAAATACAAAACTCGACCCTTGCAAAAAGAAAAAAAATTACAAATCCATTTCTTTACAAAATATTTTTACTACAAAATGAAATTTGAATTTAAAAAATATTTTTGGCTTTCTCTTTGCTCTTCACTACATTTTTCTCTCACATAATAAACCCATTAATTTAAGAACATTTAAAGTTCTTTATTTTTTAATGATTTTAAATCTAAAAAGATTAAAAGCAAAATCTGTTATCACCAAAATAACTCTATTCTTCACATTTCTTTTTCTTTCACCTTCCAATATTGTCGATTGATATTCAGTAGAAACTTAATTTAGCAAAAAAATAAAGCCTGTTTAATATTGATGAAAAGAAAAAAAAAACTTAGTTAAAAATATTGGTCCTATTTGTTAGGTTAAAAAATCATTTTAAAGTTAAAAATCTGAAGCCATTATTTATTATACAAATTAAATTCCAATCATAATCATTTCATTTTTTTTTTTTTTTTTTGTGCTTATCCATTATAAAAAATATATTTTTGAAATAAGGTTCATATATTAATTTTTTTCTATCCATATATATATATATATATATATATATATATATATATATATCTTTTGTTTTGTTTGCTTTTTTTGGGGGGTTTTAATGAAAATTACTTTTTCCCTGCTAAAATAAGGTAATATTTTATTAAACAATTTTTGGGTAATCTGATACACTAAAACGAAATAAAATTTACATTTTCTCAAAATGGTAGCAACATATTCCAACCTGGAATAGTTGCTTCATATTTGTATCTATATTTAATCACAAAAATATTTATTTTTTGATGTTACCAAATAAAAGAAAAAAATTCCATTTCAATCAAATATTTCTTCTCCCTTCCAAAAAAATGGGAAAAATGAAAATTCAATATATCTAAGTTAACACTTATTTTTAATTATTTGCTCTCTCTCTCTCTCTCTCTGTGAAAAAAATTCACTTGAAGCTATGAATTCAATACAAAATACTCCTCTTTCTGATAATAGTCAATACATTTAGTGTATAAAATATATGTAAATGTAACAACCATTTTGGAAGAGAGTTAGTAAAATATCAAGACAAATATTGTCAAATTGAATTTATTTTTATACAAATGTAGACTTTTCATTTTATCTTAAATTATCTGTTTTCTTTTTCTTTCTTTTTTTTTTTTTTTTATTTGAGTGAAACAGGGTTTAAAATTATTTTAAATTATTCAATTTTTTTTACTGGTTGGTGAGAAAAAAAAACTTGCAAATAATATTTTCAGTATAAATCTTATTTATTTTCCTGTTTATGGTAATTTTTCTTTTCTTTAAATTGTTCATAAGGCAACTCAAAAATGAATTTGAAATGTTTCATAATGGGAACATTGGAAGGATGCTAAACATTTAACATAAATAAATGTAAAAATAATGAAACAAAAAGTGGGTTTATAACACTTTTCTTTATTTCAGTTATTCAGTATTTGCAATTAGAATAATAATAATGATGATGATGATGTCTTCAAAATAAAGACTGTCCTAGTTATAACACTACAAATATATACAATAAAGGTGAATAATTTTTTAAAAAATTTTTTCAAAAAAATTAGATAAAATTATATGAATTTTTAAAAAAAAAAATTCCATTTTAAAGAGAAGAATTCAAATGATGATTTAGATTTTAGAACTTTTTTCATTCAGTAATGATGTCTCATTGGGTGAGATGAAAATGCTATCCAGAAAGACAATAACAAAAATTCAAAGAAATTTTCACACTCAGTCTTTCTTTGGAAGGAAAAACAAAAAAATGAGGACGAGAAATAAAAATTTTCATCCTCAGGCTGAAAATTAAATTTCAGCAAAATTAAAAACTTGCCATTATGAAACTTTGGAAATATTTTTCCTTGAAGAAATGAGAAAAATGGAGAAAAAGATGATTCCATTTATTCCTTGCCCTTAAATTTAACCATCTGAGTGAGAGATTTGAAAATATTAAAACAAAAAGATTTGGATAAATTTACCTTTTTAAAGACAGGTGAGAAATATTTATTTCACATTGATATTGTTTAATGAGTGTAAAATGGAGTAAATAATATATTAAATAATTTATTTTTTCTTATATATATAAATATAGATATATATATATATATATATATATAAGGTTTGTAATTGATTTAAAATTACATTTCTTTGATAATGATATTGATATTTTGTATTCTAATTATTTTAAAGAATAGATGTAAAAGAGAATATTTTCAAAGAGTTATATATATATATATATCCATTGTGTGTGTGTTTACATGCTGTTTGTAAATATTGTTCATGTTAATATTGTGTTTTTACTTTTTGATTTTATTTTCCTTCTGAAAATCAATTCCTATTTAACACATATGCATGTATCTTGGTACATTGTACCAAGTCATTATTGGTTGAACCTTATCCAGGGGGGGGTAGGATATCTTTGACCACAATAAACTAACACCCACTCATTCAACCTTATATTAATAATTATACATAGATATATACAGATTTCTTATTCCTAAGCAATAAAGGACCTTTTTTTTTATTTTTAAGAAAAAAAAACCCCAAAAAACCCATCCACATGGCTTCTAACAGTTGGTATTCTAGATATTACATTATCATACCAACAGGTGGGAATTAATTTTTCAAGTTAGAATTCTAAAACGCACTCTCTTTTCCTTTCTCTCACTTTTACCATTTTAATCAAATGCCCTGGGACAGACTTTCATTCAATTCTCTTTTATTCATATATGATACTATCTTTAAGAAAATATCTGATTTTATAAAATGTTCACTTGAATAAATTATCATTTACTGTGAGCATGTTAATTGTCATAAACATAATTTAACAGACTTGCTTGGTGATATCAGTAAGAGATATTTTCTGTAGGTGTATCATG